>CM056382.1:42695368-43295368 GCA_029718625.1 Synaphobranchus kaupii | reverse complement strand
TAAATCCTGCTGCTGTGTCAATTACGGGGATGAGCTCCTACACTTACCTGCTTGTGAGCGTGGTCATAGGAATTTATGTGGTTGTCAAACTCCTGGTGCTTGTGGTACTGTTTGTCACATAATTCACAGTAGAAATTAGCCTTCAGGTCTTCCAGAGCCTTGGCTATAGCTTTCTCTTTCTCTGCATAATCCTGCAGGGAGAAAGGGAAGGGAAAGAGAGAGAGAGAGAGAGAGGTTAGTCAAGTACAATTTAATTATTAATGTTTCACATATATTGATGGGATTTTGGGAGAATTTGGGAGCCGAGAATTCCCAAAGCCATGTAAACTTTTGACAGAATAATATGTTTTCTTTTTTTCAGAATGCTACGTTACCTCCTTTCTCTGCATTTGGCATCCGAAAGAAATGGAACAAAGATAGCTGTCAGCTTCTGGAGAAATTCACATTGTTCAAATCCTCAATTGCTGTCTCGCTCCTCTTATCTAGCAATTACAACAGAAGGCTCCTTTCAAAGAATTCTTCTCCTCTATGGCATATAAAGCTACATCTGAAGTTTATGGATTTACTGAGTTGGTTGGGCACTTAGGCTACAGAGAACCAACATTCACACTTGCAGCCTGGAACCTGAGACAAAAATGTTAGCATGTCTCAAAACACACAATGGCTGCATGCCTGGTGAAGAGAAACAGGCCGATAAAATGATAAGAGTTAGAGATAATAGGATACTTCCACAGGCTTGTTGGCTGATATTGACAGGAGATAAACTGAAAACTTCCCCAGCTATTCCATATTCATGCCTGGAGCTTGTTTATGCACAGTTCTGTTAATGTGGAATGAGTAGGATATATGAACAGCAAAGCCTTGGAACAAAGAAAAAGATCATGTCTCCTTTTCTATCTAATAAAGTACTCCTTGTGAATTAGTGATATGATCATAGTTGGTAAATGATTTGAATGGAACCAGCTGTGCTTCCACATGTATAGAGGAGCTAGTTAATATCTAGAGAGGAAAATCACAGTACCACTTACATGAGTAGCCTGGAGATTAAATCCTGAATAAAGGATTCAAGCATAGCCTTGGTATTTGTAGTTCATTGCAGATAGGATGCAATGGTACTCCTTTTGATACCAAGTAACTTCATAGGGCCTTGGGCCATTGTTCTGACAGAACACCTTGCCATGGAACTATCTGTCTTGGCACTGAATCTACAAGTATAGATGGTGGTATAAAATACTTGTTCCTGAACCTCCCATAAATGTTTGATTGGATTTAGATCTGGTGACTGAGAAGGCCATGGCATTTTGTTGTCATACTCATCAAACCACTGGGTGACCTCACATGCTTTGTGGATAGGAGCACTGTCATCCTTACGGCATTTTCATGGCAGGAAAAATACTGCAACATGGGATGAAGGTGAAGCAAAATCATTAAGTAGCGATTAGCATTGATCTTGTCTTCCATTCCATACCAGGAAAATGGCATCCCACACCATTACAGAACCTACAGAACCCTTTTCTGTTGGAGCCCTGTGCCACACTCATCTTTTTATCAAGAAAATGTAGTGTGTTGTCAGCGCAGGCTGTACTGCCACAGAAGAAACTCGTTTGGCAGTAACTTCTGACTTACGGTGGTGCTTTTTCCAAGCCAGTTTCCACATCTGGTTTACCTCATCCCATGCCTGCTTTGACCAACGGAGGTAGAGAAAATGCTGTCTTTTCTCTAGGTACGACATTATCCCTTGGACAATCCTGCACTGTTTCATCACTATCTGGAGAAATCCTAGTCCAAATACTGCAGGTTCTAAAGTGCCTCCTCCTTAAGGTGGTCCATTGCATTCAGCTGTTCTGCAAATTTTGGGCACTGGGCTATCAAGTATTGCCGTTCTGAGATGACGAGGGTACCATTGCTGATCCAACCTTGACTGGCCAGGGAATGCTGGTAGGTCAGCAACTGAGGGTAAATTAAGCATCTCTCTCTACATTTTTTTTTTCAAAATAAAATCAATCAATCTAAGACCAGTGGATTAGAAAAAGTTTTGAACTTGTCTCAGGGTTTACCGCAGTTTACTCAATAGTACAGTTTAGTATGCTATAGGGCAACCTATCTCGGTGGGACCTCAAATTATGTCGGGTAAGTGAGGATTAGGTAAAATGTGTATTTTCTGAATCCAGTGGTTGCAACAGTCAATGCCCTTGTTAAAATGTTCGGCACCCTGAATACTGAACACAACCGATATTGCGTGCTAGAAACCCTCACTTAACCTACATTCAAAATAAGTTTTACGTGATTTATTAAATAATAATTATTAAATAATAATTAAAATAATAATTATATTATAGTTGGGGGCATATCCTTTGATGTTTGTGGGGGGTGATTGAGTGAGAGAAAGACAGCGATGGGGGGGGGGGGGGGGGAGAGGGAGGAGTAGGCTATGTTACTTATATCAAAATATTAGATATCCTACAGATACAAGTAGTCTTCTCTTTATGGTAGTCTTTGACACATCTGTGCCTACATTCTTGAGGGGGTTCTTGATCTCTTCGACAGTTGAAAAGGGTTTTTTTCTTAACCGCAGATGCCCTAGCCATGGTGCCAGTGCCAAGATTTTGCTCAACTCAGATATTAATTTCTCCTGCAACCAAATTATGAGTGGAAACAACAAACTCTGTATTTTAGCTTTATTAGTACATGATTCGTGACAACTCTGCCGAATATGGAGTTTCTAAGTGCCACTATGTGGCATAGCTAGTCCATTTAACAAACAACTATACCTACCCATGCTTCACACAGTGGACAATAGCGTCTATGTATGAGTTAATAAAAATATTTTTTACCACCAAAAATTTGTATTCCGTCATAGCAACAAGATAAAGCCAACAATCGCCCGATCGTATGCCAAAACAGCCGTGAAAAGCCCTGCTAACTAAAATGCAAAATAAACATGAAATTCTCGTGTAATTATACCACGTCGTTCTACTATAAATAGCTGCTTCTAGATATGAAACAAATACCCAATCCTGCCATTGGTTTTATCCAAAGAAATGTCCCTTTCAAAATCAGTTGTCATTTATTGTCTGGGACAATCCGTTTGAGAAATACACAGCACTTTATAACGCTATTACACTATCTAAAATGTAGGCACGTAATAACCCCCACGCTCAGCAAACCTGTCTCATTCATTCCAGTTCACTCTGGTTTCATTGATGACAATGTCTTATTGGATGCTTTGAACAACTTAGAATGTACATTTGCTCACCGAGGCATAATAGATGTTTCCTGTTAAGTTCGCAAGCATGGATAGAGTCCTTGCCTGCTTACTTGGATTTTGGGAGTGGGTCAGAAGAAGATACCATAGATAGCATAGCATTGATTTCGTGTGAATATGCCTGAGGGCAGCCTGGCCTCATCCCAAGGCTTCATCAAGTGACGCTTTGACAGCAGCCTACGGCGTCATCCTTTGGACGCAGAAGGAGGCGTTTTGCGTCAGCATTTGACACACTCGGTCGCAAATTCACAATTCCTACTATGGCGAAGGCTTTGCTCATGAATATGCTTGGTAACCGACCGCGAGCATGCCTGCACAGTCTTCACCGTGTGCGCGTTGATTTTTGTGAGTTTGTGATTCCCGTAGCCTACCCCACCCCCAACCACTAAACATAACCTGACAGGAGTTCACGTAACTTGGGCTCATGTCCAAACTGTTAAGATAGAGGGCGAGCCCGACCACAGGAGTTCACGTAACTCTCTACAGGATGAAGACAAAAAAAGCATAAAAAAGCATATTATTAAAGTGCCACAACCAAAGAAAAGTTTTGTGGCCACAACCGTCAATATACGATGCAAAAAGCTACGTCAATATACATTTTTTACGCTTGGGCAGAAGCGTCGCTATGTGATGAGTACGGATGAGACCATTTTTTTTCCATTTTATGACAGGTTTTGGACAGGTGTTTAGACCCGTAGATATCTATCCCCCTATACTGATGAAAAGATAGTAATTCCCACTTGAAAATGATGCAAAAGTTTTATGAGTCAAAACAGTTGATTTGAAGTCAAATACATTATTATTTTATGATTTACAGCAGTGCACAATTTAGCCATTTTGGATACATTTGGAGACACTAAGGGACAACATGGTACACTGCCTGTATTTTGCATCATAGATCTTAGTTCTAAAATCTCAGATTTTGCACAGTTGTGGACACAGAGTTTATGATCCAGGAAATTTATAGTTTTAGTTATAGTTATACCTGTTTCACATATGTAACTCTCAGTATTTCATTGCAAACTAAAGAAAAACTTTTTTTTGCATTTTTGCCTGTCTGATTATTCAGATTTTTAAGCCTCATGATGGCCTGCTTGACTGTCATTGACACCTAGGGCTCTATTTTAATAAACCAAACGCAATGGTGAACGCAAGAGTAATCGCTTGGCGGTATCGCTCTGAGGGCGTGTCTGCGAGAAATTTGGTAATTTCATGACGGCAATCTTGGCGCATCTGATGGCGGTATTGCTAAAAGGCTGGGTTTAAATGTCCAAGGTGTGTCTCTATGGTAGCCAATCAAATAGTTGTTCTCATGCTTTAAAAAAAAGCCAGTTGGAACGCAATCGCTCCATGCAATTTCATAATGAGCAACCCAAACGCACTGGACCGTCAACGACAAGAGCGATTTTCCGCACAGGAATCAGACATACTTGCAACAGAAGTACAGGCTAGGACTAGTAATTTATGGATCACAATCCACACCACCTCGTCTCCCAGAAGTTCGGAAGGCACGGGAGGAGGTGGCGAATGCATTAATTAGCCTACATGAGGTGATGTAGGCATAATTATGATTCAAATGGTAGGCTTATGATTCAACTGTGTCAATGTGTAATTTATATATTATAGGCTATTGGCCTACATGATCGCAAGTTTCTTGTAAGCTGTCCTGTTTTATTCTAGTAGTTTAAATTAAAATTAATTAATTAATAATAATTATAGGCTATTTGTTCATTAAATGGAAGTGTAATGTTGGCATCACCTATAGACACTACATAGAACTACATGACTAACAAGTTGCCAAATTGCCAGAGTCTATTGCGTTGCCGCTAAGAGGTGGTTCCAGCGGATCATAACGCAAGGGGTTTTCGTTGGTTCAAATTGTCACTGAGCCGAAAGTATTTTAGAACACGCCCCAGACAGCGCCACCCATCCCACTGCAGCGCAAGCGAAAGGATGTTATGTTGAGAATTTGTTGATCCTAGCGGTATTGCTGAGAAACGCCATAGCGCCAGTTTTAAGACGTTGATGCTGTCAACAAGCTTGCGTTTGACTATACCGTCTCCTTGCGCTGGTTTGAAAATAGAGCCCTTATTTGTTCCTCATTTCCAGAGACAACAGCAACATAATCCAAATGGAAATTCCACACCTGAAATTCTCGGAATTCTCAAATGCAGGCATTCCAGTTGACAAACAGTAAAAATAAGTCCTACTGTTTATACATAATATTTTACTAAAATATTCTGTATAAATTGTGGCAAAGTGTCTTCCAATCTGGATTTTTCTTCCTGGCATTGTACTGCAAAGACACTGCATTATAATTTGCATACAGATCTATTTTGAATGAATTAACATGTGTTATCGAGTTTTTAGAAATCAATTAATAAAATAATTAAGATTGTCAGGGCAATGAACCATATATGAGTGTGCACTTTCAGGGAAGTTAACTGCATACTATAACATACTATAAAATAAAAAGATTGCTCAACTATAACCTTGATCAGTTTCTTAAAAATGGCCAACTCATGAATTTCTGAAAGCAGAAATTATTTTTGACCCCAAGTTAGTATACCGTATAGTTCATTTAAATTTTGGGCATTCTCTGTCCTTACTATTGAGTAGAACAGAAAGTGTTGGCACAGTTTACTTTGCATGCATATACAAACTAGAAGGTTCACTTGTGGTAATTAAACTATTAGTTGTGGAGATTAGAGTACCAATGTTTTAGCGATGTTTAGATTATTTAACAAAAGGTTTGAAAAGGGACTACAGTGACCAAATTGCTGAAAGGGGGATCTACTGGTTTACAAATAATTCTATAATTTTTACAGACCCAATACATAAGCCATGGTGGCATTCAGGAAGCTTTCATTAAATTAATTTGACTACTTATTGCCATTGATATATATTCAGAAACATTAATAACTTTTTATTAATGCTAAAAAAGACTTACGATAGGCTTTGTGATGAACTGAATCCCCTTTCATGTTTCTGATAATCAGTGGCTATGAATTCCAATTAATGGGCATGATTAAACTCAGTGTGCACCAAAATTAACAAAGTAAAGCTTAATTAATCATTTAAAGTGATGCCTTTACAAATAAATGATTTCACATTAAAGACAAACCATTAGTTTGTGCAACAAAGTCTCATTAATCAAAATGATGCAACCTATTTCAAGGCAAACACAGTAAGAAATTAAATGCTTTAATTATGAATATGACACAGTTAAAGCATGGAGATGTACCTTTTTGAATAAGACATTCATCTTTGAATGCACACCTTAGTCCTAAAATGTCTCCTCAAAGTGATATTTTTGTTTATTTTGCTTGGCAATGTACCACTTCTTCATTATCACCCCCCGATGTTTTGATGGAAGTCTTCCCATTAGTCTACAAAATGTCTTTGTGCACTGGAAAATGCTCCACTTCATGTGCTCTTTAATGGGGCTGTGAGATTTTCACAGCTTTATCCAGGTGTTACCTGTATATGAGCGGAAACATTATGAACCAGTATCAGTGCCAAGGGTGAGGTTCCGGCAGGGTGTGGGGTGATACATTTGCTTCTCTAGGCCAGAAGAAAAGCACAACAATAACTCACCACTCTTGCAATATCAGCTACCTCTTGGATGGAGCAAGCCATTAAGGTTAACCATGCAGGTGCCACTTCAGCTTTAACATGGTGCCCTCCCTTAATATTGAAAACTATTTTCTTCTTGGAAATGCCACAAACATCCTCTCCATGGTATTGCATCCTATTTACATTCTCACAGATGTGCCACTGTGTAACAAACCTGAACAAGCAAACATTATGTGTTAGTCTGTGCATCTGCCATCTACCCACGAACGTGTTTTGGACACGAAATAACAGATGTTAACTTTTAATTAGTTTTGGATATGTTCTGTATCTGAAGAAACAATGTAAACTGATTTGTTCTAAGTTTGGCATGTGGTGCTCTTTGCTTGCAAGGAGAGACCTTTAAGTGTTCAAGAACAGGCTTCACATAGCAGTGAGCCAAGAATCAGGGAAATTGCAGATGTGGGCACTGAAACTAAATCTAGGGGATTCTACAGATATATCTTGTTTTGTACCTCTAAGTCAGGGGTATCCACAGATGTGGTCTCAGGATTTTCACCCATCCATCAGATCAAGGATTTTATTGAAGACCATGGTTACTTGTTAGTTGAATCAGGTGTTTGCTGCTGGGCAAGCAACAAAAACCTGGACACACACCAGCTCTTCATGGATAGGATTGGATATCCTTCCTCTAAAGAGAGCCTATACTGCATTCCCCTGTACTCACATAGCTGGGTTCAATGGAAGCAAAATGTGCAATGGAGAAAACCAATCTCAGTCATGCATCATGCAACATCTATTGCTCTGGAACTACACTGCCTGGCCAAAAAAAAAGTCGCCGTTGCACCTGTCAGGCACAGTGCCCACTGTACAAGCCTCTGGAGGCAGTGTTATGATCTGGGGTTGCTTCAATTGGTCAGGTCTAGACTCAGCAATGTTATGCAGCAATAAAATGAAGTCAGCTGAGTACCTGAATGTACTGAATGACCAGGTTATCCCATCAATGGGCATATTCCAGGACGACAATGCCAAAATTCATCAAGCTCAAATTGTGAAAGAGTGGTTCAGGGAGCATGAGGAATAATTTTCACACATGAATTGGCCACCAGAGTCCTGACCTTAACCCCATTGAAAGTCTTTGGGATGTGCTGGAGAAGACTTTATGGAGTGGTTTGACTCTCCCATCGTCAATACAAGATCTTGGCCAAAAATGAATGCAACTCTGGATGGAAATAAATGTTGTGACGTTGCATAAGGTTGTCGAAACAATGCCACGACGAATGTGCGCCGTAATCAAAGCTAAAGGCGGTCCAACGAAATATTAGAGTGTGCGACTTTTTTTTTTGGCCAGGCAGTGTAGCTGCTATCTGACATTCTGTATCATTTAGATACTTTACATATGACCCATTTATTGAGTTCAAAGTCCTGAGGACTTTATCCCCTAGGGAGTTCTATCCCCTTTAACACTACTGGGAATTTAAGGGTCATCTTCAAAGACTTATGTAAAAGTCTTTGAAAAACAAATTTCCCCTGAGGGACAATAAAGTATTGTATTGTGACCAGCCCATGCCAAAAACAGAGCAGAGAATCTGCTGATGTGGGGATCAAGACATTACATTCTGAAGAGTTTGGCAGCAAGTCTTGATATTCCCCACAAAATATATGAACATTTTTAGAACCTGTCTTGGTTGGCTTTTTGTATGAAACCATAAGCAATTTTGCTTTTGTTTTATATTGGTATTAGTAAATGCAGTGAAAAGCACAATGCACTTTAACCCCTTAACTAGCATGGTTTATTAGCATTCATTACATTTTTTTTTTTTACTTTTTAAAATAATCTGGACACACAATATATTGTTTGAAAGTGTTAAAACACATGATTCTATCTCTATAAACCATTTTATAATCCCAATTTTATAGCGACAACGGTTGCTTATATTGTGACTTGACACAAAACAGGCGTAATCAAAATGATGACTCCGTACGTTCTATGTGTTCCACGGAAACCTACAGACGACACAAATAATGGTATCCTTATGCCGGCAATAAATAAATAAATAAACATTTTAGTGAAAAGAAATTACACTTCCACTTCTTCTGTTACTTCAATACTTAGAGTAATTATGACATTTGTAAAACAAACTCACAAGGGTTACCTTACAGAGGAGACCAGGATTATGCCTGTAGTGAATGGGGTTCAAGAACAGTAAACATTTTATTTTTGGGCTTGTTCAAAAAAGGTTGTGCTAGAGAAGGCGTTAAAGCAAGTTAGCTTCATCTAAAGTTGTATTTGAGAGCCCAGTAAGCAACTAAAGGCCTGGTGACATTCACTCTTAAAGCAGTCAAATACTCTTGATAACTTATTTATAAGATGGATTCATGTATTCACACAATACCAAGCAGTAGGTGCTGCATTCAGATGTAGCCAGAATTATGATTACTTGCATAACCATTTTTTTTATGATTGATTGATGCAAGTTTCACGACAGTCAGTTTGAATCTGTCTCATGTGGTTGTAGTATGATGACAGTACTAGAGTTGCATTTCTTCCAGCTGCACCACCAGGATGGTTCAAGACCCCCCAATCCAATCAATGGTTCAAACTAAACAATTAAGACCTGTGCTGTCATGAAGATGAGAACCCTGTGGGACAACTTGCATTTGGCTCAAGAACCAGCCTCCCTATGGACTGCAACCACACATCTCACTAGTAAAGATATTTTTGAGATATAAAACATTTAACTCTGACCCCATTCTGAACCATTGGTTTATTGTGGCTTACTTCACACGTGTGCAGGTAAGGACATATTGATCCGAAATGACAGTTTCAAAGAAAAGCACTGCAAAACATCTGAAATATCAATAGCAAAGCACTGGTAATACTAACCTTTATTTCAGAAATGGTCACAGTAATCAGTTTAGATTACTGTGATCCAAACAATAAATATTTGTGGCAAAGACGGTTAGTTTAAGCACCAGGATAAAGCCCCTAAATATTTTACAGCGACTTTTAGGTTGAAAAGGAAAAAACACCACTTTAGTAAAGATGAAGAGAAGTAAAAAAAAAAAAAAAGCATCAATTAATACAATAAGTTTTAACCTCTGCTTTTTCCTCAAAGCTTGATTAGTTTGATAGCTACCATTTTGGTAGTTATAGGCTATAATGTTAACTAGCTTGATAGCTAGCTTGATAATAACCGTGTTTTCCAAGCTAACCTATAAACCAGCCAATCACTGCAGGTTCACAATTGCAAATTAAAGATCATTGTGAAAATCACATCATTTGTGAATTGAGACATAGACCCTGTTTTCACAGTCAAAGCCCAAATATCAAACTCTTAATTCAGAGGTGGTGAATTATGGAGTGTCTAAATCCGTTTTTGTAATTAGTAGAGACTGTAGCACACCTGCAGGCTGCAGCACAGTTTCATTCACGATGGCTATCAAATCAGCCCCTTTCTTTTTGTTAATACCAGTGCATGAATGCCACATAGCAACTAGAAATTTAATGTCTAAATGTCAAATATACTTTTCTGGGAGATGCATCACTTTAATTTACAAGACATCTGCAGTAAATGCTGTCAGAATTCTACAAAATGTCTAAGCGCTATTGCTAAAAATAAATACTATTTGGGAGCGCAAAATTGTGAAGCGCAAGTCAGGGGAAGATGTGGACACAGTCTTTGGGGAAGTTTCATGAAAGGGTAAACTGAGTTAACCAAATCAGGTGGCAGAACTCTGCCACAACCAATCAAATTACAGGGAGACTATGACAGAAAAAGTTAACTAAGTTTTCCAGATGCTCTGTGATTTGTTGCATGTGGCACGAAGTGTCATGATTTTTTTTTTTTTTCACAAGTTAATGACAACGGACACTGTAGTTAGATTAAATCCTGGCTATTTAATTTGTCCAGTTCAGTTTAGGTAACTAGAAAAATGTGGGAATACCCTAGGGGATTCCATCTAATTGGAACAAAGACGACTACCCACATAATATATGTGGATTTACTGTGTGTTTCAGTGGCTACGAGTTTCCATATTTTTCAGTGGCATAATGGTGAACCCAGCACAGTACATAAAACTCTACATGTCCTTGTCTTAAAGCCAGCTTTATGGGAGAATTACTGTGGAGTATGGCTACTGAAAAAGCCTAAATGCACAGTTGGCCAAAAAAGATAAAAACAGCTAATTGACAGTTACGCTGTTTTGATCCATAATCAACTAATGTAATGCCTTGATCACAAATGAATTTTTGAGAATTTAATTATTACATTTTAATATTTCCTTGAGTATCATAATACATATACCTGTTAGCTAACTCTAGATACAACCATCATTTAAAAAATGTGGTGCAATAAAAGTAATAAGTACGTTTTTATCAATAAGAAGCTGCAAGGACTACAGGTGATAGATATAACTTTTCCACTTTTCCATTTGAATGGAGATTTGTAGTGTTTATCAGTAGATAAATCCATAGAAATTAATGAAAGACTAAAAAAAGCTTTTAAAAGTTGCATCCGATTAATCGACAAAATTGATTAAACTAATGAAAATTTTTTTATTAGAAGGACAAAATAAATACCTTTCTGCTGTGTCGTCTGTGTTGTCACTTTTAAAAACACGCTACTTTTAAAAACAATATACAGAGCCCTCCACAATTATTGGCACCCCCTGGTAAAGATGAGTAAAAAGGGTTGTAAAAAATGCACCTGAGAAAAAAAAAATCCCTCATCAAGAAATAATTATTTTTTAACAAAACCACGTGTGCCACAAGGCACCCCTGCATTTAATACTTTGTCCCTTTGCCAATAAAACAGCACTGAGTCTTCTCCCATAACATCAAATAAGGTTGGAGAATACAGAGCAAGGAATCTGAGACCATTCCTCCTTACAGAATCTATCCAGATCATCCAGAGTCCAAGGTCCTCTCTTGTGCATTCTCCTCTTCAGCTCAGCCCATAAGTTTTCAATGGGGCTTAGGTCAGGGGACTGAGATGACCATGGCAGAAGCTTGATTCTGTGTTCAGTTAACCATTTTTTGTGTTGATTTGGACGTATGTTTTGGATCATTGTCCTGCTGGAAGATCCAACGACGACCCAGTTTTAGTTTCCTGGCAGAGGCAGCCAGATTCAGATTAAAAATTTCCTGGTATTTCATGGAGTTCATGATACCATGTACCCTAACAAGGTTCCCAGGGCCTTTGGAGGAAAAACAGCCCCACAACATCACACAACCTCCACCGTACTTAACAGTGGGGATCAGGTAATTGTCGGCATAGCCATCCTTCTTTTTACGCCAAACCCACCTTGACTGTTGGTTGCCGAAAAGCTCAATTTTAATTTAATCTGACCATAGAACACAGTTCCAGTCAAAGTTCCAGTAGCATTCAGCAAACTCCAGGCACTTAGGTTTGTGGTGAAATGACAGGAAAGGCTTTTTTCTGGCATGGCTTCCAAATAATTTGTTGGCATGGAGGTGATGTCTAATGGTAGTTTTGGAGACTTGATGACCCCAAGATGTTACTTTCCTCTGTAATTCTCCAACAGTGATCCTTGGTGATTTTTTTTGCCTCTCTTACCATCCTCCTCACTGTGTGTAGGGGCAAAATAAACTTGGGTCCTCTTCCAGTTGCAGTTTCAGTTGCTTTGAACTTTTTAAGTATTGCCCTAACGGTAGATATGGGCATTTTCAGGTGAGTAGCTATTTTTATAGCCATTCTGACTTATGAAGCTCAACACACTTTTCCCTCATTTGATTTTTGTGTTCTCTTATCTTTCCCATGTTGATGTATGAATAAGGGAATATGGCCTCTGTGTCACCTCATATGTATACTCCAGTGAAACAGGGAGTCATGGATTACTGCTTGAAAGTTCCTAAACACTCTGATCAACTTTAAAAAGTAAAATATAAATGGAAAAAATGCTTCAGTTACATTTTGTTCATAAGAATTTCTAGGCGTGCCAATAATTGTGGCACACATGGTTTTGTTAAAAATAATTATTTCTTGATGAGGGATTTTCTTTTCTCAGAATAAATTAACTTCAATTAAAGGGTTGGATTTTTCTCATTTGTTCAGTGTGAGATTAAGCTAATTCACCAAAAGGTTAATTTTTGATAACCCTTTTTACTCATCTTTACCAGGGGTGCCAATAATTGTGGAGGGCACTGTATATCACATTTGGGAGGTACGAGTGCAGGTATTTGTTGTGTCATTAAGATTTCATTTCATTACCTGGTACCTGCAAAATATAATCGATGTACATATGCATTTTCAAGGAAAATTTATCAGCTTTTTAAAAAAATCTGTTGATAGCCCATATATATTTAATGTAACACAGTAATTAAAAATAACAAAATATAGCCGCAAGCGGCCATTAAGGGGGCCAGATATTAAATCACCACTAAGGACAAACATAAGTGTCTACATTGATATTTTCACTGCACTGTCGGGTATATAACTTTTAGAGAAAGTATAATTTGATATGACAAACTTGCTCATAGTCCATTCAATAGTACTTGGTTATCGAGAGGCCTGCTCTGCTAGAACCTAGGATTTGCCTTTCTCCTCCGCCCCCCCCCCCCCCCCCCCCCCCTCCACTCCACAGCACAAAGGCAATAAGTCACGCTGAGGCGCTGGCTTATCTATGATATAAATCGTAAAGTGTTCAGGGTGTCTTGTCCCCTGTTCAGGAGAAAGATCAGAACATAAAACTATTCATGAGGCCGGAGAATACCACATGGCCACATGGTTTCCTTTTCCATATTAATTTTGAAAGCCAATCTGTTACATTCAATTGAAATCATTAATTGAAAGTCTTAATGTTGATATAGGTAATGGTTGTTAGGCCTGCCAGTTTGTACTTTACCTTTTTGGTGCAGCTCCAGATTCAAGCAGAGACCAGGGTGTTACCACAAGTTGGGTGTAATATTTTACCCAAATTTGAAGATTACACAACTGCACAGACTTAATGATTATACTAAAATTATTCAACTTAAAAGCAGGAGCAAATGTCCCTTTTTGAGGAAGTATCCAACAGTTGAGTGGAATTACCTGCTAGAATACCCATGCTTACAACCACATAAGTACACTTTAATTAATAAGTTATTTCTCAGATTTCAGATAAGCCAGCCGGTGCAAAAATAGCGTAAACTTTAAGAATCTGGCTCAAAAGTCTCTCTAGCGGTAAAACATCAGTTACTGCACGTTCAATCTGTGATTGGCCAGAAATGTCCAGCTGACGTATTCCTCCCGGTGACGAAATAGAAACCTGTACAGCTACGCCCACCGATAGTTCGGTGGCTACAACCCTGAAGTTTTGGAGCAAGGGCGGGCAGTGCAGCAGTTGATCTGCGTGGAGAGGTGATAGATAGAGCTAGCGAGCGATAGACCAAGCTTACAGTTTAGCTTTTTTGAATATTCTAGTTATAGTAGCCTATTTATTTTGGAATATATATTATTATAGTTAGCTTGATAGTCCCTTGTTTTTTTGATAGTTCGTTTTTCAGTCTAGCTTAGCAAGTAGCTAGATAGTTTATTTAAAAAAAAAAAATATATAGGTTACTTTATTAAAAATAAATATATAGTATAAAGCATATGAAAACTGCATATATGACAGGGACATGGAGAGCTACTTTCTGCATTGCATGCACGGTGTGGATATTTCCTGTATTTTTATGTTAAAACAAAACTAAATTTTACATTCTGACGAGGTAATTAAAGTGGATTTAAAGTGGATTACCAGAAACTCCGTCCGCTGGTACGGGCGGCCGTGATGGCTATGGAATTGGTCCCAACTAAAATGGCGTTAATCAACACGCACACAACAACATGTTAAACAACACCACGTTTGTCCTGAATGATTTCTTCACCTCCCGGGGATTGGACTTCATGTTTGTATCTGAGACGTGGCTTAATCCCGGTGATTTCAGCCCTCTTACGGAACTTCCCCTATGGAAAAAGAATATGCTGCAGTATATTGTAAATATATCAAAATTATCTTCACAATATATTTAAAATATACTGCAGTATATTACATTTCCATAAGGGTTTGCCCACCGGATTGTGACTTTTTTAGCACCCCCAGGGCGTGGCAGGGGTTTAGGTGTTGTTTTTAAGAAACATTATAATTGCCGGCTCCTGAACTCTGAACAATTCTCCAGCTTTGAGGTACAATTATTAAAAGTGGGATTGGCTAATCCTCTTCTCGCTGTCCTCATTTAACGACCGCCAAAATATAATAAGGATTTTATTGCACTGTCTTCTATCATGCCTAAATTTAAATTTTGATTGTTGGGGACTTTAAACACTCATGTCTGCTGCCTGTCGAATCCACTTGTTGCTGACTTTCAGCACTTTGCTGAATTGCTGGCCTGTTTATTTGCAAAAAATATTCTGCATGAACTATTACTTGCGCTGCACAACACTGTTCAGTGTGAGCTGCAGCGCTGACTGTAGACGAGAGCAGTTATTTACATTTTGTTGGTTAATGAAGTCACTTTTAAAAAATATTTTGGAATTTATGTTTTAGGGTATATATTATTGCTATATTACGCCCAGATTTTGGCATTTTTCAAATTTCAAAAGGGGGTGGGGTATAGCGAAACCAGCGTGTTTTGTTGTAAGGCCTGATTTAGACTTTGTTTTGACTTGTTGGTTGATCTATCAGGTTACTGTTCGACTGACCTATCAACAAATTCTGTGATTTAATTGATGATTGTCATTTTAAATAATAATTATTAAATTAAATCCATTGAATATAATTAAATGTATAGGTTGAGTGAGGGGATTTAGCATGCAATACTGCTTGTGTTCAGTGCTGGGCATTTTAAGGGCATTGAGTGTTAGAACTGCTGGATTCAGACACATTTTCCTTAAACCTCACTTGCCCAACAGAACATATGCTGAAAGTATAATGGTTTCATTCCACAGTTTTAAAAAGTAGAATTATGCAGGGACACTAGCTAAAAGCAAGCCCGAACCTCCACATAGAAGGATTAACACTTAACAGCCTATGCCACTGAGACGATTTAGAAAATATGCATACCTGAAATGTAATTGGCTTGTGGTAGCCATATTGTTTCATTGAAACTCAACCTTCTTAAAGAGGTTGTAGTGAAAAATAAGCGCATGTCTGTAGGTCAAGTGGGTTATAACATTACCTCAATGAACCAGTTTTGAATATTAATTCAGGCTAACCCGCAAAAATGAGAAATTAACGTATCTTTCAATTTTAGCACACGCAATCCTCTTTACACCTTGTTAGTTGGTCAGCTCGGGCGATTTTTTGCGGGTGGTAAATAAATGCTGCATCTGCAACGTGTAGTCTAGGTTTTATGTCCGCAGTTGGCTACTGCGACAGACTGGATAATACAGAGTAGACAGATAATAGTTTGCAGATAGCTAGGTAGGCTACGTTGGTAACTTATTTGACTCATAGCTAAAGGATATTTTTATTAAGCTACAAAACTGCAAGGTTTTTTTCCCCTAATGATCGCGAGAAGCTTAGGCTACGGGAGAGCGTAAATACAGAGATTTTATTCTCTCTATGGGCTTTCGGTAAATGTTGTGAGGGAAATTCCCCCACAGCATTATTCCCTGCTCATTAAGGGTGATCACAAGTTAAAATTCAATCAATGCATAGGCTGCATGAACATTTAGATGTAGGCTATGGAATCTGGTTTTTCATTGCAATAAAACACAAATCGCTGGTTAAATTTAATCTACAGGCCAGACCTAAATTAATTCCATTGACGCAATTTGCTATCTAGCTGTCAAACTAGAATGCACAGATTGTCTTTGACATCACAATGTGAAACCATTGCCGATGGCCATAAATCTTAGTCGATAGATGATGGTATCGTTGGCGCCAACTCTATTGCTGTATATGCAAACGTTTAGAAATTGAAATATTTGCAACAACAAAGCCAAGTTATTTATTGATTTTAGGCATATTGCTACTCTCAAAACTCATGGGAAGAACCATTTTTATTTTTTATTATTATTTTTCCTGGGGGACCATGCCCCCAGACCCCCCTACTAGAGGCTTAGTCCCCCTAAACAAATATATCTGGTGAAGCCCTTGCTTTATATTATGCAAAAATAGTTTGCTTTTATTTTACACACTTGTTTGTTTTACAGAAATTTTGTTATATTATGGGCCCCCCCATATGTGTTCTTGGCCACCCCATTTGAAAAATCCTGCACACGCTCCTGCTTAGTTTCATGTTGGTTATAAATACAATACTTATGTTTTGCAACAATTAGGTCACATTTAGTGCGCTGTTATGGCTCTCAGAGTGCAATGCCTATTAATTGTTTTATAAGATGTCCACTGTAATTTACTGTTGCACTGAAAATCATAATGTCATTATGCAATGCAATACACTAGAGGAAAAACAATGTACAGATGTTCTAGGATATTCTAGGGTGTAGATACATTTTTACTTCACACAAATATGAAACACAATGTACTGCAATGCAATACACTAGAGGAAAAACAATGTACAGATGTTCTAGGATATTCTAGGGTGTAGATGCATTTTTACTTCACACAAATATGAAACAAATGTACTGCAATGCAATACACTAGAGGAAAAACAATGTACAGATGTTCTAGGATATTCTAGGGTGTAGATACATTTTTACTTCACACAAATATGAAACACAATGTACTGCAATGCAATACACTAGAGGAAAAACAATGTACAGATGTTCTAGGATATTCTAGGGTGTAGATACATTTTTACTTCACACAAATATGAAACACAATGTACTGCAATGTAGTTGTGTATACTGCAACTTCTATATAAGTCTGGTATATTATTTGCTGAGCTGTGTAGATCTATAGGCAATGTTGTGAAAACATATATGATATACTATGTACTATATAGAACATTTTAAAACTAGATATCAATCAAAAACAATAGGATGCTATGTAGCCTACCTATGGTACTTGGCTCCTAAAGAAATATCTTTGCCAGCCCATGTTTATTCACCATTCAAAAAAGAGAGGTCAATCCAACGGACTCAGTTTTCCGAGCTACCATGGATATACTATTAAAATGTATGTGGGCCATATGGAACAGACTCACCTGTCTTGTCTGAAACTAATAGACATGGGAGAAGAGCCTCTAGAACTACCACTTTGTAACTTGGAATACATTACAGTGATGTTAATGAGCATTACCAGCGATTCTACTGAGACCCCAGGCTTCCCAGAGACAACCATTCATGCAGCTCATTACAGTTTGGTGCTGTTTCATGTTGCCCCAGGGAGAAGCAATTAATCCTATGAGCTCATTTGGTCTGTATTTACTTACAGAAACACTCAGCCTTAGAACAGAAAACTACAGGTCCTGCTGTCCCAGAGAGAAAAGCTCAGTCTTCAACTGAACGGCCTTTCAAGGGTGGAATGGGGGTGGTGGAGAGGTGGGGAGCATGGTGTGGCTATAAATTGTGGTCAATAAAGTCTGTCTTCTTTAAGTTGCTCATATAGCTTAACCAATGGAGAAGCTTTTAAATGACAGTTTACTGCCTTGGACAGGGCGGACAGTGTGTCCGACAACCTTTTCTGAATTTTCATGCCATTCTTTCCTGTAAATGATAAAACCTATATTTTTCTCATTGTTTGTTGCAGATTTAATGAGGTAACATATTCAAATCTGAGAGCAAAGGCATAATTGTGTCCCACCCCCCCCCCATTTCCCCTTAATGGTTCATTTTCAGTGGATAATATTATTGTTCATTTAATTGTGGTGTAGCTAATAGATTCCCAGAAGCAAATATGATAATGAATTAATAAAACAATAGTGAAAGAGCATCACTGCCCTGAAATGCTGTGTCGTTGGGTAATGCGCCATTTGAATGTTCCCTTTATTTTCAGAATTGAAAGTGGTAAGATTCATGTTCAATATCTCCAACAGTGGGAAAGCCCTGCCATTTTTATGGAACAGGCATGTTAATCCATGCTAACATGAATGTAGATTGTACCAAAAAAATTGTCTCTCTTTTTTACCTCTGAATTTGAAAACATGCTATTCACATTTAAATTAGGCCTGTTTCTGTTCAAGTATTAAACAAAATCACCAATATTCAATACGTTCCAACAACATGCAAAATAGCATTGAATTGGACGTTATAGGAAAGGTTTTTCAAATAACTAGTGAGATGGAGTCACTGATGCTTACATTAAATATTGTGCAAATGTGGGCTGGTAACACATTCACAATGATTTTGTGGGGATTCCATTTAAATTCAGGAAATTTATTTTAATTCAATTTAGGACCGGAACAATTCTCATCAAACATTATGGGCTATAATCAATTGATTGTCTGAATTGACTGAACTGAAATTGAATTGACCCAAAACCTGACACACATTTTAACAAAGGTATCTTTTCTTTAAATATGCATTCGATAGCACATCATACCTAGGTTCTCAGAGATTCCTACAGAGGCCGTCCAAATGTGAATTATGCAGTGTTGTTCAGGGTGTTCTGTACAATGTCGTAGCTTCCCATTTTATGGCCCAGGTGCTGTGTTGCCCAATGCATATTGTTCATCAGCACTTCAGTGTATGTGGTATGTAACAATGTAACCTGCAGCTGCTGTTATTGCATTGTGTGCAGAGGTGGAAATCCAGGGGACATAAAGTAAAAGTCCTCCCCAGTATTTTGCTCCAATCACCTGGATTTGCTAATTAACATAATTCTTCAGCGAGGAGGTAGAACTCATTAGTGAAATCAGCTGGCTGAGTCTATGGGTGGAATAAACAAATGGCAGGACTTTTACTTTACGTCCCCTGGATTTCCACCTCTGCTTGTGTGGGACATGGCCTGATCACGGCACCATCCAGGTGTCTCTACGGTGGGCATTTTAGGAATTCCAGAGATGCCAAAATAGCCACTGTGCATGAAGGGGAGGTGAACCGCTAAATTTTAAAGATCGGTAAGGGTAGAACCTTTTTTTATCATCACCACATGTTATTGTCAACCAGTTTACACCAAAGTGTCTGCAGACCCCAGACAATGACATTCCTGCCCTCAGCACCCCAGTGGCAATTTTCAAACTGGTAACATGTAATTTCTTGTTCAGTCTTAACTTACCACATGATATGCCAAGGTATCCACAGTTAGAAGTGCAGAGATACAGCAAAAACCTTTTGCACAGTTGCATATTGTCATCTGCTAAACTTTCTACCATAATTTTAGGTGAAAAGCTATAGATACAGCATTTTTATGGAGACACATTTCTTTTTTATATAATACATCCACAGACCTTGATGAAAGATGCTGAATAAAAGTATTGCTTTTCCCTAAAAATAAATATTGATTATGAATTTATCATTCTCAAATTATTTTACGGGCCTTAAAAGAGTGCAGTGTTTCTCTCTTTCTAAGACGTCAGAGTTTGCTTCCTGGCTCTAACAAACTCCTGAGCCAGTAGTATTATGACATTGGTACCACACCCACCTCTGTATCAGGAGTCTGAATTGGTTGCCAGATTCAGCTAGTCCGACAGTGATGGTGGAAATTGATGCCAAGCGAGCTCCTGGCTCCACCACCGGATCCCTCATCAAGTAGTAACATTAGACCCAAGAAACCCCGGTACCAGTCCTTAATGACAAGAACCGGAGCAAGACGAGGGTCAACCTTGATTCGGCATTTAGTCGTTGGAGGGAGCTCAAAGAATCACAATTTTTGAGAAATGACAAGAAATTACCACTTTTCTACTCAACTAAGCTAATGTGTTAGCTAGCAAGCGAGATAGGTGATCAGATTGATCATATAATGTTAGTTATTATCTTCCTTGTTAAGCTGAGGTTTGGACCATAATTAATTACAGCGTGACCGAAAAGAGTATTTAGCTTTTCTCTCATCATCTCACACTGAGACATTAGCGTTAGCTAGTGTCCCTGTGTATATGCTGTCGGGCTGCTAGCTGTCTGAAAATTGGTTTACGAGAGGTCATCTAGCGTTGGTCCGACAGGGACCTGTTTGCGCCCGGCAGAATCAGCTGGGCTTCTAGTGATTTTGCAGCTCGGTTTACCAGTGGTGCAATTCTGCAGGCATCAAAATCGCTGGATTGGAACACCTGCAAGAACCATTGTGCTGGGCGCTAGCTTCACTCCACATGCAGACCGTTGCCAACTCACCAGATGTCATCCTCACCAGATGTCATCCTCCAGCTTATTTACTACTAACGCACCGCTGGACGAAAAACGACCAGCGTAGTCAGACTTTAATTGACTAGGTTAGTGGTCCGATACATATAGTACGGTGGTCCGATATCAGCATGCTATCTGGGTAACGTTAGTGTTAAGTTATGTAGCTTATTAAACGTAAAGTTATGTAGCTTATAAATTTATAATTCTTGTTTATAGCTACGTTGCATGCTGTATAACCTCCTTTGGTGAAGACACATCTTGCAATCTATGTCTAACCATTACTACAATAGCCAAATAAATACTTATCCATCATGAATAAATATGTCCATTGTGGGCTATAACCTACGTTGCCTAAGATAGATGGATAGCTCTAATAAAGAAGGTATTTACATATAGCTAGCAGAGACAACATGCATGCAAACTCATTGGCTAAAGATAGCTATATCATAACGTCCCAGTGAACATTTTTGTGTTGAAAAGGCGGTGAAATGCTTGTCTTGTGTCTAGGTGAAAAACCGGCTAAATTAGTTTGAAAAGTGAGTTTTTTTAACCCGCTAGGCTGTAGCCAGGCTTTACCTTGGGCTAAATTGACACGTTTATTTCAAAACGCCTCTCATTCTGAGATTTCCACCCCTCTATATGTCTAGATTCCGGCTTTTGCTCACTGGGGTTACATGAATCTTGAAACACCAACGCATAGAGTAACCTAAATCTATGCAGATAATGCTACATGCAACCCAACCACAAAAGATTCAACATGATTGAGCCTGATTCTGTCTCTGACTACACTGTTCACACTCAGATGCAGTAACGTTATGTGCACAAAATGCAGATGAAACAATCTGGCAACCAGTTGAGGGTCGTGTGCTTCCAGTTCCGGCTGTGTTGTTATGAAATGCAATCTCCATATGAGACACTAGAGGGGGTGAAATACTGTATCTATAGCCTTTAAAAATATGTACATAACCAAACTGACTTTTTTCATATGCAATGAATTGTTGGGAATTGGTGATAATTAAGTTTTTGTACTATTTTGATCCCTGTCCGACAGCAACAGGTAATCTGTGGCTGCGTGGAATGTTGTTGGAAGTGCTGAATACAGAGGTAACCCAAGGCATTCTGGCTGATTTAAACCTACTGTTCGGCATCCCCACCCTACTAGCAGTTGTCTACCACCATTGTGGACTTGAAGTCTTAGTTTGCTTTAACTGACCAGACTTCAATGAACAATGTTTAGACTATAATTAAGGACCACCCAGCTCTTGCGGCTGATGCCTTTGCTGATTGAGCCACCTAGTGAGCCAGGATGTACGCATGAATGTGTGTGTGTGTGTGTGTGTGTGTGTGTGTGCGGGCACGCTCGTGTGTGTCTGTGTGTGTGTGTGTGGTACCATGTACATATTCCTACAAAGTGAGCAATATAAGAATAGCAATTTTTGTAATGTCCCTGTTTGTCATGCAAGTGTAAGTAACACTTTTGCGCTAGTGATGAACAAATCATTGATGACATCAGTGAATAACAATATAAAAACTCAATTGTTGTAAAAACCAACATTGTAAATGCATTGCAGGCTGAGCCCTGCATATGACAGCATAGGGATTCATAACCAGTATATATTAAAATATAATGGCATACATGCACACACACACACACACACACACACACGCATATTTGAACAGCTGAGATATACCGCCATTTCAAGTTAGCTGGAGGCAGGCCACCTCTGTGATTCAGTATGACTCTCCCTTCATTCATAAATGTTACATGCTGATGTCTGCCAAGACAATGATATCCCTTCCGACAGTGACTCTGCAGGTGGTGTGGGAAGATTGTGGGATGAGGCTGACTTGCGGGCGTCCTGAGCACCAGGGACTGCCAGCCATCCCTCTGACCGGCTCGGCGATCACAACTAATTAACAGTCAGCCTCGTGCGCAGTTCTAACCTTTCTTTCATCCTTTTTATACGTGAGCAATGGCTTACAAAGCTTGATTACTCAAAGAAGGAGAGAAAACAAAACATTGTCAAATGCGTTCAACTCTTATGCACACGTTACACGTTATTATTTTGGTAAGCCAAAGCAGTACTACTAAAAAAGTGCCATGGAGGGCATTTTGTGAGAGCTGGGTTTTGGGGATCTTATGGATGTTTCTTGTGGGGGTGAAGAGTGTCTTCTGAGCTATGTGTGTGAGGGGAAATTTGGTGGTGGTGTGGGGGGGGTTTATGAATGTGATGAATATGAATTTGTAACCTTTTTAAGTAATGAATCCCAAATTAAAAACCAGTCAGCGCGTACCCGTTCATCTATTTATTTTTACTCCAAAAGGGCAAAATGCTCGCCCTTATGCAGGGATTATCCTGTGGGGATGTTAGCATAAGTGTTTGTGGGCTGTTATCAAGCTCCTTTTTAACATCTGCCCTCTTCTCATGTGTCAGTGAGCCATCTCCTCTTTCATCTCTGTGGGGAAAATGCATCTGCCATCAGGTCAGCACGGCGCTATGTGTGACATTTTGCTTTTAAAAGTGTTAGAGGGCAATGCAGCAATCCCCTCATCTGAAAATGAGCACTTATAAAATGTTTCCATAGCCATTCCATTTATCGCCGTATAATTTAATGATTACTTTCCTGTCCTTCATTTTTTTCCTTTCTGAGATTCACGACACACCCTATAACAAAATCTATAATCTGCATCGTTAGCTCTTGGAGAAATCATCGCAAGAGCTGAACATGTTCCATGTTATTTTTACAGAGGAATGGCTTTTTTCATAATCCATAATTTGCTACGCAGACCAACACTAATATAAACAAATAGAAACAAAAAGACACTGTATGTTAGCTAATCTTCAAATCCATTTTAAAGCTGAGAACCCATGCATAAGAATATTTTCCACTCATTATACAAATTTGGTTGTATTCTCTTATTCAACCTTTTCACATGGCCAAGGAGGAGAGAAATAGCAAGTGGTAAAACAATAGTTCACTCAGTAACAAGAAGCCAGAGTGTAATTGCTAAGGTTCTACCCAGGAAGGGAGGATTTTGGTCAGCAGAGTATCATCACACAACAGCCATCTTTGGTCTGCCTGCACCAGCAGCGTATCATGCACAGTCCTTTGGACAATGCACTGCTCAGCAGGTGGACAAGTGTGAAAAGTATTTCAGAGGAGTTTGCATGCATCCTGGTGTGTGCACCCCCAGGTTGATGGAGGAATAAATAAATAATTTAAATAATAGGGTAAACTGTATGGGTATAGGTTTGATTATATCAGGTAAAATACCACTTTTTCTTCCTTAAGAGATACATCATGATACTTAGGAAATTACAAAGTACAAATATTACTATACTAACAAATATATAAATATAAACATTGAATTAAAAAATACAATGTTGGCAAAAAGATCAAATTAATTAAGGACAGAAATTTTGCCTGTGTGTTGTTGTGTGTCATATAATACCTTAATGAACATAAACAAAAAAATATGTTTTCTATTATCATTAATCAGGGAACTACCAGTCTGCTGTATGTCAGTGGGCACGTAATTAATTAGAATGTATTTGAATAATTACACTTCAGTAAAAACATAACACAATTTCCAAACTGACAGAAAGTAGGCACTACATTAATCAAAAAGAAATATGTCCCATATAAAATATAATAACACACAAATATCGACTGAGTCAGTAGGAAAAAATTTGCCAAACACAAGAGTTTCAGAAAACAATTTCTGTCTTGTCATGCAGATGTCAATGCATAGGAGCAATGATGTTACGGTCTTGTTTTTATTTTTGTTTTTTTAACGGGTCACATATATAACGTAATAACAAGTGTTTACGAAAACAGGCCATTCGTCACAACATTTTTCTTTTTTTGTTTTGCCTTTTTTTTTTTAGAGTGCACACAAGAAATAAGATAGACAATGAACCAATCAATCAGTAATAAAATAATTAAATCAATCAACAAAATAATCTATCAATGATAAAATCAACCAATAATAAAATATAACAATAATAACAATACAAATAAATATGAAAAGGGCTACAATTGCTACACCCAATATGGATGTAAAATCCCTCAAATTAAAGCTGAAAGTCTGCACTTTAACCTCATAGTCACTGTTCTATTTAAAATCCAATGTTCTGGAGTACAGAGCCAAAACAACAAAAATTGTGTCACTGCCTGAATACTTTCCACCTCAACTGTACAACTATAGCGTATCCAGTACTATGTCAAGCCTGGCCTTGAACACATTAATAACTCTCTGAGAAGAAAAATAATTCCTGATATTAGTTCTGAATTTTCCCTTGGTTAATTTCAGCTTGTGCCCCCTTGTTCTGCTAACAGAGCTCAGTTTAAAAAATATTTTGTAGTTCAACTTGCTGATACCGTTAAGTAGTTTAAAAACCTCTATTAAATCCCCCCTTAATCTCCTTTTGTTAAGGCTGAATGGGTTAAAAGCCTTAAGTCTATCCTCATAACACTCGCATTTAAAACTGGTAGCCAGTTTGGTTGCCCTTCTTTGTACTTTCTCCAAAGCCTCTATATCTTTCTTATAATGTACTGCCCAAAACTGTACACAGTACTCCAGGTGGGGTCTGACTAATCCAAGTGTTTATATTAATTCCTTAAAGATTTGTATTCTATACTTGCAATAAATCCCAGCATCCTGTTGGCTTTCTTTACTTCTACAGCACAATGCTTAGTTCCTGATAATCTTTGGTCTACTATTATTCCTAAATATTTCTCAAATTGAACACTATCTAATTTTACTCCTCCCATGAAATATTCCTGTCTTAAATTATTTTTTCACACATATTCATATAATGCCATGAATAATCATGCCAGGACTGTTGCATGCACTCAACTAAAGTGCTCATTCATAGTACAGTGGAATCTAATCTTGGCCATTCCGGTGCCCGCAGTGGGCCAGCAGTCACATAGGTTGGCAGATAATTGATCATAGTGTTGCCCTGGGAGGGAGGGTCCAAGTTGGCAGGGATTGCCTGAATTTGACCCGCGAAAGCGCCTCCTCTAGTTGATCAGGTGACTGCAGTCTGTACAAAGTCTGTGCAGCTGAGCTGCTGCAGAGATAAAAGAAAGGGCTGGCTACATGCTTTTTTACTTTTTCTTACATATATCTTTGGTGATTTGGAAGTCCTATTTGATTGGACAATACAAATTGAAAGAGAAATCTAAGGTAAACAGATAAGGTTAACAACAGTCCACCCACTCCTGTGGACTTCATTTGGAGTCTAATTTGGAAATATTTCCAGTTTTGTACCATTCAGTCCACTTTGTGGCCTTATTGGTCTCTATGGATACTTTTACGCCAAGACTGACCTGAGATATTCATTATAATAAGTAATTTTATGACTAAATAAATGTACATTTCACTATGGCAGTGATGCTCTCCCTTATTTAATTTTTCTTTTTGTATGGCTTTCAGTTTTTAAATAATTTCACTCACACAGAGCTCACAGAAACATCTGGAACGGGTCAGCGTAACACGGTATAGCAAAACCTAGGGGCCTCCAGAAATTGATGTGTATTATGAAACAGGCAGCTGAACTTAATTTCCCTCAGGCGAAGAGTTGCCAATAAATACTATTGAATCCTGCTCCATCTGACATGATACAAATTTAATTTGAGACCCACTGGGTAAAATATTGTTTTTTCCCCCTTTCTTCAGGTCATTTGGTGAAAACGCTCCCCCACCTCCCATTTCTCTAGCAATGCTCTGTGTGGGAAATGACGGCATGTACAGCTGATTATATCCCTCGATGCTGGTCTCTTTACTGAATTCACCACAGAACTGCACAGCGCTGCTGAGACTGAGAGAAGTGTCCGTGGGTGCTTTTCTCTGCGCTTTAGATTCTGTGCATTACTTGATGCGCAATGTCAAAAAAATGGTCTCAGAGCGATCCCTGCTGTGGTCATTTTTAATATGGTTCTTTGGTGAGGAAATTTTCATCAAATGCAAGTGAAGGAAGTCGGTCAGTGGAGATGAGCAAACATGACCCTTTCCTGGGCTGAGAGCCCCTGTTATTGCTGTCAAAGTGCCAGGCCTGGTTTGGAACCAGCTTCCTCCATTTTAATTTAGTCTTAGCATGATTAATATTGCGCCATGACCGACAATTGCCTGCTAATCATGAAAAACCCTTACAATGGGAATTCTAACATTGAAGTAAAATTTGAGTGATGGGACAGTTAATTGATTTGGACCTGTTTTTATTATACAATACACTCACCTTTGATCAGATCCTTGACAGGTACTTACAATGCCAATGAAAAATGCAACCATATCTGACAAGCATTTGAGAATACTGGTATCAAAATTAACTATATATTGATTTGTTCCTTACCCATGAATATTTAAATGATCATTATCCTGCCTCTTCTGAACAATCAAACGCAGTGTAAATGGATGTGAACAGAGACAAATGCATTTTTGACACTCTCTCAACAAGACTTGATTTACACTGTGTACCCTGTTCCTCTGCCGTTACAACAAAAAACCATGACAAATACCAACCAAGGCCGAATGTCAGTCTCATTGACTAATGTCAATAACCGGTACACTCTGGGCCCAATTTTTGCAGTCTAGGCACAACTGTCAAGCACTAGCAGTAACGCAAAGCACTGGTGAATAATTTCCTTTAATACTGATGCATCAAGACCGTAAGCGAAGTGGTAGTTTTTTCATGTCTGATATACTTGTCCGGGAGATGGTGAATTATCACGTGTATTTATGACACTTCAAAAAAAGCCTCCTAGGGCAAATGATAGTATCAAGATAGTTTTCATTATGGATATAATCCTAAAGTATTGATTCATTATGTGCAATTTTTCCCTTTTTGTTATAGTAAAACACGTTTATAGATGGTACTACTTTCTATTAGAGACTAAATAAACAGTATATTCCCTGCTTCAACTACATTTCAAAGATGCACTTGTGATGCTCCGCAGATTTACATTTATAAAAAACCAGATACTATCAAAATTAGACACAGGAGTATGAGAATACAGTTGTAGCGGAATATAACATGCACTCAAAAATATCACGGCAATATTCAAAGAATTAAAAATACATTATCAGTCTGTAGTATTTCAAAAACAGTGCTGAGTTTATGAACAAAGTTGCGAAGTAGACTCAGTCAAATGTATGCAACTTACGCGTACCCTAACTGCAGCTAAATACATAACACAAACTTTTATGGAAAATAGAGGGGGCTGGAGTGGGGACTGATGTGAAGTACAATACCATAGAGTTGCCCTCCTAAAAATGTGAAGCAGGCCCATATGGCATATATTTTGATGTATGTTATATACTCTTACCATCTGGAAGTAAATGGTTCAGAATGATTCCTACTGGTGCCTTGTAGTACCAGCTGTGATAATGACTGGAGCGGGGAGGATAAACAGAGCACCTGTGTGATGTACCTTCCCTCGGAATGGGAGATCTGTTCTTGAGCTCTCCTCTGAGAAGAACTCAATTCCCACCCAGGTTTAGGCATTTGGCAAAGGACAGGTGCGGAAAGGGGGATTTTTTTTTTTTACATACGAAGACACGCCCACACGAAGAAGGTCCTGGTTGTTTTCTTTGTCTTTTTGCCGACTTGTAAGAGAAGAAGTTCTGAAGCAGCGGTAGCCGTGCTTCACTTCTACTGCAACAGCACAATTCCCCCAGGGTCCTGCTGTAGTTTTTAACGGTCAAGGGAAAACGCAATGTGAGAATGTGAACGTGTGCAGGCGTGTCGATAACTGTGTCCACTCAATCATACCCTCTGTCTGGAGCACATTTCACACTTCTTCAGGTCGATCCTGACCGAGAATGGCTGACTTTTGAAAATCTTTTATCTTGGTTTATTGAAAAAAAAAAATCACGCCTGGGAAATACTGAAGCAGTCCAAGATATAAAATCTAATCTATATAATTTAATTCAATTAAATAATTATGTTTAAGTTGTACCGCTATGATAAATTGTGGGATACACTATATCCAGAAACCTACCAGGTGAGGTACACGCAATATAAATAATACAGTAGCTCATTCAGTTGCTCCCCAGCTGTGCAGAAATGAAACATTTATTAAAGTCAAAATAATTAAAAACAATAGATATAACCATATAAAGGTTCAAGACACATCTGTTCTTAATTTAGCTAATGCAACGCATCTAGAAACACACTGTTGCATTGCTAGTGTTTCTATAACAAAACAAATCATGTTGAGTCCAGTCTTTGAGAGATAAAGTATAGTGGCAATTAGTATATTATCTAAAAAGCCTGTCTCAAAAAGCTACCTAATGTCAGTACTGACTGTATTCAATAAAAACAGCCTTTGGCACCATCATTACATTAAAGAAAATAGGGCAGTTAAACTCAGTTTGAGGGTCTGCTAGACATTTCATGAAATATTGCAGCTACACCCGGTTTGAGGGCAGCTCTCCAGCTCATTGTACAGCTACACAGTTATCTGTACGCTGAGGTAGTGTTTAACTCGGCCCAGCAGCCATGTAGTGTAAATGATTGAAATGTAAAAATATTACTTTGTGAACCCAGGGGCCACACGAAAGCACTTTGTATGAATGTGGGGGACATATGCATAATAAACTGTTGCACATTATTCATATAAAACGCAACGCTGTAGTTTGGTGACAGACACCACTAGGTTTGCCTTAGGCTTTGTTTCGAGCACAATAATGTTCCAAAAATGACTCGGCTCAACACGGCTTTTTGCCTCTTACATACATACAGTGGGCGGGCTAGTGGGTGTAGCAGAGAGAACAGTGAAATAGAGAATGCTACGAATGTCAGTGGAGAATCTCTCATTTCCACCCATTTACATTCACAATCACAAGATGTGCCGCGTACAATTTCCTGAACTAGATATTAACTCAGGTGGGTGCTACGCATAGTAAAATAAGGCACGTGGGTCCTGCACACTGGGTGCAACATTAAGGTGCTGTGCATTGGTATTGGCAGGGATGATCTTACCCCCTTCACTTATGATGCATTATTCTGCACAAAATAAGGCGGATTACATTCCAGCTACATGCAGTATTGAAACTTCACCCTGTGTGTGCCAACCTCTATCCTATAAAGAACCTGTATCTGAATGAAGGTCTGGACATTTGACAATGTGCGGCCAGCGTAAGAGGGAACCCTGTTTGTGAGACTCCTTCCATCTGTAGACAACGGACAACTGTGAGTACAAATATCAGGGCGATCAAAGCTCTCCCGTCACAGAGAGAGGGGGAGAGAGAGGGGGTCATATTATCTCCCCTCTCTGTCGAACAGAGGATCGGACCACTCGTTCTATCAGGATGTCTGGGGCTATCGATCCCCAGACTCAACCGGGAAACAAGCCAATTACCCCCAGGTTTAACAATTTTCCTCCCACAGACACAGCAAGGCGTCTGCCTGAAGTGCGGACTGAGGGGGTGGGGGTTTGGATGCCCTTGACCTCCACAGACGGGACACACAAAACCACGGTCACCGCTACAGCCCGACCCCTGGTCCGCACCACAAATAGCAGGCTGTTTGTGCACATGATGAGCTTATTAGCTACATAGAAGGCTTACCTTTTTGCATCAATGACAGCAATCAGTACTCAATGCTGCATGTCACACCTAATACCACTGGTGTCTTCTATCAGACCCTTGTTCTTGGATTCTGTTGGTTCTGAATGTGGCACAATCATTATTCAGGCCAATAATGACCTTATCAGACTATGATGCACATCACACAACTGCTACCTAAATTGAAAGACAGCATTTCTTACCACCCCTTCTTGCAAGGTACATACATGCGTACAGTACCTGTTAATGAGATCTAACTGCAGGCCCATTGTCTCATTCTCTCAGCACTTCCAAGGCTCTATTTCCACAGAGATTATGGTATTTTAATGTCATTTTAATGTCTCCGTAAACCACTGTTCTGTCAAGCTACGACTATTAAAAGTGAAGATGGTAAAAGAAAATTGTGATTTATTTCTCATTTGTGCATTATTGGTGGAAAGTATTTCAATGTAGCTTGGGCTCTCCTTTTCATCTCTTGAAAAGTGTTCATGCTTTCAAAAAATGTTTGATGGCCACTCATGGTCTTATGGGCCATTTATCTCTTATAAGGACAGAAAAGTCTCTTTATTGCAATGCTGGCAAGTTACAATTCCACTATTAAATGCACAATATGTTGCGAGGAGCCCTTCTCCTCAAGGTAAAAGTGATTTAGTTAGCTGGCTAATACATCTTGGTATGTAGAGTTGCACTGGATAAAGGATACCTACACTACATGGGACATTCAATAAAAATAAATAATATTTTAAAAAATATTTCCACTGCACCATATTTTATATTTTTATTACCATGCCATTCAAGACATGTGTATTATGTCAAGCAAATGTAAATAGGTTTTTTTCAGATATTCAAGAGATTAAAGTATAGTTAATGGCTAGCTATTATGAGGTCAAACTACAACATAATATCTAGGCATTTTAAAACATTAACCAGAGGCTTAATTTTACCCATTTTTGTCTGTTTAGTACAGTTCTATTTAAAGCTTTATAACTCCAGGGGCCCTATCTTACACCCGGAACTAAGCGGCGCTAACCCAAACGCAAGTGTCTTTGCTATCTTACACCCGGCACAGGGTTCATTATAGCGCCTAGCGCTCACGTCGTTTAAATACCGAGTGATATTGAGCCCATAGCAAGTGAACTGGGCGGGCTGGTCTTAAGATGAGGTGTGGCCAGGATAATATTTGGCGTATTGCTATCTTGAGCCAGCAGAAAGTGCTTTCTGGCCTAAACCTGGTCTAAAGTCATGTCGCAGTTGTTTACATGTTATTTTAATGGTGCATATAAATGCGTCTGCATAGGCATGTGCACAACGCGTGTACACTCTCCTGTCTGTTACACACAGGGGCTCGCACAAGCATGACTAAAAATATCAAGATCACAATGTGAAGTATTATTATTGTATAGGCGAAATCAAAAAATTCATAATAATAAAAGGGTCCATAGGTCAAAGACCATATACCTGTCCCTCAGCGAAGGGGAATGCCGCTTTAAATTGCTTAAATTCCACTCCATCAACATCCAGGCGGTGTGAGATGGTACGTACATGTAAGGTTACATGTATCTGAACAAAAACGTCTCCGATGTAAAAAAAGCCAAGTTACTCACGCATAGCCTACAGAGCGCTGTCTATAAGTCCTTAATTCCAACTTGCAAAAACTAGGCCTGCCTTTAAAAGTATTGATATCAAAATGTGGCCAAGTTACAACTAACAATATCGCCTATCATAGCTCACACTAAATAAACTAGCTCTATTCCAAAGCAATGTTATCCAAACTTTCCTAAATTATTTAATACAACTTGGCCCTGTGTTTCTTCATCTTGTGCCTCATGGAACAACATATGATTTCAATTAATGTTTTTAACAGTTGATGAATAATTACACTCCAGAAAGGATATGGTTATACTTTGTTGGCAAGTCTACTTTAGAAAATGTACAGGTTTTAAAATGTTAACTGCTGCTACAGATTTCTTTACAATTCACAAGCAGACATTTATATCAAGAAACATCATGTACAATAGAGAAAGGCGGGACGAATAAATAAATGCAGATAAAAATAAGTAATATTTTTAAAATGCCATACAAATAGCAAACATATCCAGACATGTTTGTATGTCAGATGATGGCAAATAAGTAATAGTACTAATTTTCTTAACATAATAATAGTTATGATATTTGCGAACAGAATTTTGTGAACACAAGGATATCTATGCTCTGTAGGACCACACAGGTTTTGATAGAAATCCAAATATTCTAAATAAATACATCAATAAATACATAATAATAATAATAATAATAATAATAATACATTTTATTAATTCTGTGCTTTTCATAGACCCAAAGCAGTGGATGCAGACAATTATTCAAACATGCCCTATAGTGTAGTCATTTTTCTGTTTAATTTCTAAGTGCAACACATCAGAATCACAGTATTTCCACTATAAATTATTCTCATTTTGCAGTTTGATGTGGAACATACAGTTTTCATACAGACCACATGTTATTGAGATGGTAAGATGAAGAAACACAGGGCCAAGTTGCATTAAATAATTTAGGAAAGTTTGGATAGCATTGTGTTAGGATCCTGTAATCTGTCTGTTTAGTCTGTTATTATGTTTCCTGATTTCATTTCCTATTTTCCCGTATTACCCTCGCGATTGTCAGTCCGCGTTCCATGTTCCTCAGATTCCACTCCCTGTCTTTGTCATTGCACTATTCGGGTGATTTTGGGAACATTCGGGTTTCCTCTGTATTTCGTATCTCGTTTTCTTCCTTCTGGCTTTATTAATATTTGTATATGATACTAATGTACTAATCATACTAACTGTTAGATTAGATTTAATACTAACCTGCTAACAAACTAACGTGTATATAATACTAACCAGCTAACCTACTAACATTAGGGTTTTAGAGTTCGCTACTAACATTACTAATTCATCTTGAGTTTCTACCTGCAGCTGTCATTTCCCTCCTCATTATCCTATCCCTGTATCTATCTGATTTTGCATTCTCTGCACGTGTGTCCACTTTCGCGTTCCTCCCCTCCGAGCTGTGCACTTGTCTACTTGCTAACCCCAGGCCGTTTGTTATCATTGTGTCTATGTGTATTCCAGTCCGTGTCTCACGTTTCCCCCGTTATTGTATTATTGGTCCTTGTTAACCCTCATTGTTCTCACCAGTGTACTCATTTCCCCTCCTCTTCACACCTGATTCCTTTTGTGTAATCTTCTCCCTGTGTATTTAAACCCTGTTATTTCAGTCTGTCTTCGCGAGTTCCTCATTAATTATTTGCTTCTGTGTTGCTTTCTGTTTTTCCAAGTATCCTCCGAGTATCCTCCGAGTATCCGGCCGAGTTTTCTGTTTCTTCCTTAGTATCTGTCTCCTAGTTTTTGTTATCCCTAGTTTTTCGCCTGTTGTTGTTTTTGTTTTGTATTCAGTCTGTTTTGTTTTCTTTTTGTTCCTCCTATGCTTCCCCGGTTTTGACCCCTGCCTGTGTTCTCGCGACCCTGTTTTTGGATTCTGTTTTTGTGCCTTTGCTGTGCCTTCCCGGTTCCGACCCCTGCCTGTTCCTTGACTACTATTTGGACTGTATTTTGTACCGTTGCCCTGTCTCCCCGGTTTTTTGACCCAGCCTGTTTTACCACAGATTGCTGCCTTGCCCTTAATTAAACTTCGGTTTTTTGTACTCCTGCCTGCGTTTGGGTCCTTCCCCCACCAGCTCCTAACAGCATTGCTTTGGAATAGAGCTAGTTTATTTAGTGTGAGCTACGATGGGCAATATTGTTAGTTGTAACTTGGCCACATTTTGATATCAATACTTTTAAATGCAGGCCTAGTTTTTGCAAGTTGGAATTAAGGACTTATAGACAGCGCTCTGTAGGCTATGTGTGAGTAACTTGGCTTTTTTTATGTTGGAGATGTTTTTGTTCAGATATCACTTATTTTTGGTAGCTAACTAATGATGAACAATGCACGAAGATAATGACATTGAGAGAGACATGCATACAGAATAGTACATGCATTCCAAATAAATGCATGAAGACATTCGCGTAAGCATAACGCCCTCTACTGACGAGAATGATAAAATTTATCCTATTACCGATAGCCCACAATTACATTAAAAGAGTTTGTAGATGAGCTGTATTTAATGTGTAATGAAATACAATGAACAGCACCACCTGAACTATGGATCATGAAGAAGCATGTACATTAATTAACCAAGTCTATATAGAGACATGCATGCACAATAGGCTAGACGCAAACACATTGTAGCTGAAAGAAATACATACTACATACTACTACTAAGAAAGTAGCCTACCAGAGATTATTCTTCTGATTATTATTATAATGAAAAGTGTTTGCAGTAAGATACATTGTCTGCAGTAAGATACATGCGTAGACTAGAGCAATGTTTGGAGGCTATAATTTTTTTAAAGTGACTAACCATGAATCAGATATGTTTAGGGAATTGGAGGTTTATAAACCCAATCTCTCAAGGCATTGCAGCTTATAGTAGGCTATCGTCAATTCTTAATATATTATCGTCAATTCTTAATTTTCCTAGTAGTTAATTTTATGGTGACATTGTGTTATGTGTGAAAAGGATAAACTGAACAGAGCTGAAGTGAAGAAATGAATGAAGACATAAGAAAGAAATGTTGGCCGAGGCGAGCGTTGAAGGTTCGGCTTCCACAGTGAGTCAGACAAGACCGCGGCACAATGGACAGCACGCTCCACACAGACTAATATTTTTGTCGGCATTTGTGTGAGATTAAAACATGTAGCCAATGGCATTTTTACATTAATGCAAGAATGCTATGTTATTCTGCGTTGAAACTTTTTTCTTTGCTTGACAAATGGCCATGTGATGCCTGTTCCCATAACGTTAGCTAGACTATAGTTCATTTTATGGTGACATTGTGTTATGTGTGAAAAGGATAAAGTGAACAGAGCTGAAGTGAAGAAATTAATGAATAAAGAAATTTATTTAGCTGCTATAATAGTAACAGGCACCACACTGTACTCTAACTAATGACTGCACCACATTAAACCTCCCCAGGGTCCTAGCGCCAGACTATCCGTGTGCGTTATGATTCAATGACACATTTTGTCAAATCAATCTGAAAAAAATTTAATGATTAAAAATAGTGGCTTAAAAAATATTTAGGGAGACTACAGTAAATTTTACTGTCTGGCGACGCCACTGCTAAGAGATATGCCATTGAATTTTAAAGCCACAAATCATTCATTGAATTTTTTTATTCTGGACTTCTTTTGATACCTTCAGTTCCTCCTCTGAACTCTATGAGGTTATCTGTTAAAGTTATATGATTTAATTATCTAATTAATACATGTGACATTTCTAAGCATGTGGATTGACTTGAGGTGTGGTCTAATGATAAATTACATATCACACAAAACAAATTATTTCCATGGATATGTAGTGAACAAGATGGATATGGTTGATGGATATGTAGTGAACAAGATGGATATGGTTGATGGATATGTAGTGAACAAGATTGATATGGTTGATGGATATGTAGTGAACAAGATGGATATGGTTGATGGATATGTAGTGAACAAGATGGATATGTAGTGAACACGATGGATATGGTTGATGGATATGTAGTGAACAAGATGGATATGGTTGATGGATATGTAGTGAACAAGATGGATATGGTTGATGGATATGTAGTGAACAAGATGGATATGGTTGATGGATATGTAGTGAACAAGATGGATATGGTTGATGGATATGTAGTGAACAAGATGGATATGGTTGATGGATATGTAGTGAACAAGATGGATATGGTTGATGGATATGTAGTGAACAAGATGGATATGGTTGATGGATATGTAGTGAACAAGATGGATATGGTTGATGGATATGTAGTGAACAAGATGGATATGGTTGATGGATATGTAGTGAACAAGATGGATATGGTTGATGGATATGTAGTGAACAAGATGGATATGGTTGATGGATATGTAGTATACAAGATGGATATGGTTGATGGATATGTAGTGAACAAGATGGATATGGTTGATGGATATGTAGTGAACAAGATGGATATGGTTGATGGATATGTAGTGAACAAGATGGATATGGTTGATGGATATGTAGTGAACAAGATGGATATGGTTGATGGATATGTAGTGAACAAGATGGATATGGTTGATGGATATGTAGTGAACAAGATGGATATGGTTGATGGATATGTAGTGAACAAGATGGATATGGTTGATGGATATGTAGTGAACAAGATGGATATGGTTGATGGATATGTAGTATACAAGATGGATATGGTTGATGGATATGTAGTGAACAAGATGGATATGGTTGATGGATATGTAGTATACAAGATGGATATGGTTGATGGATATGTAGTGAACAAGATGGATATGGTTGATGGATATGTAGTGAACAAGATGGATATGGTTGATGGATATGTAGTGAACAAGATGGATATGGTTGATGGATATGTAGTGAACAAGATGGGTATGGTTGATGGATATGTAGTGAACAAGATGGATATGGTTGATGGATATGTAGTGAACAAGATGGATATGGTTGATGGATATGTAGTGAACAAGATGGGTATGGTTGATGGATATGTAGTGAACAAGATTGATATGGTTGATGGATATGTAGTGAACAAGATGGATATGGTTGATGGATATGTAGTGAACAAGATGGGTATGGTTGATGGATATGTAGTGAACAAGATTGATATGGTTGATGGATATGTAGTGATAAGATTGATATGGTTGATGGATATGTAGTGAACAAGATGGATATGGTTGATGGATATGTAGTGAACAAGATGGATATGGTTGAACTCAAACTAATATTTTTTCTTGATTGTTGGTGTGTTCACTTTGTTGGCACTTTCCAATATTATAATTCCATCATAATATTGACATGTGCTGAATGATTTGTGGCTTTATAAAATTCAATGGCATATCTCTTAGCAGTGGCGTCGCCAGACCCTAATTAGGGGGCTTTAGCCCCCCTAAAATTTACTGTAGTCCCCCTAAATATTTTTTAAGCCATTAGTTTTAATCATTACATTTTTTTCAGATTGATTTGACAAAATGTGCCATCGACACTCCAGAATCATAACGCACACGGATAGTCTGATATTATTGGTCATACCTGGTCTGTTTTATCTAATACTTTCTCATATTAGAGTGCCTTCAGTGACACCTGGATGATAATAGTTGAAAAACCAGTCATTTGGCTCTCAAGTCACTTTGTCAGGACATATTCATTATATGTACGATAGCATCTTGTAACAAGATTACATAATTGCAGCGTGGTGCAAGCAGGGAATTGAACTCAGTCCTTTGCAAACATTGGGCACCCCTCTAAATAACAGGTACAATTGACCCTTTGTCAAGCACCGCCCTAAACCTGCCACCCTTAATCACCATTACTAAGTCTGTCAACCTTTATGCCCCAAGACCTAATTTTTAGCTAATTACATACCTGTAAACCAATTGAGAGAGCTGGTTGTTATTTTAAGCTTCTAACCCAGTATCAATACAAAAAAAAAGACTTCACCTTGTACGCTAAGTTTAGCTAGAATGCTTACTAGCTATATCATAAATAATTGCATAGACAGCTGTTTTATTGCTAGCTAGCAAACAGATATCATGTTAGATTTCCCATATTCTTTCTTTTGACAATGTAATCATAAAATGATTATAACTATATGGGTTTACTGGTATTAGACTCAGGTTTGATGTACCATACACTTACTAAGTTCACACTCTACATGACTTTAAGTAAAAGCTTGATGGAGTAAATGGTAGTCAGCTAGTTAGACAAAAGCTAACAAAGGGCCAATTGTCAATTCTGAAGTCTGCTACATGCCCCTCTTCCATCTATCATATCTGAGTCACTGCACTCCCAATATATAAAAGTATATTTGAACATAAATTTGAAATAGGCCCCAATATATATTTTACACATTTTGAACATATGTTTAGATTTTATGTGAAACACATCTTATAAAAGGAACAGAAAATCCATAGATGAGCATCGCAAACAAAGTGCGCAGAGCAAGTTCTGTCAAATAACTCTTGCTGTGCCCGACCAATGGTCGGCCTCAGCAAATGCATGTTCTCATACTCAACCAATCACTTGCACACATCACTAATGGAGCGCCCCTTTTAAAAGCGAGACTCAGATTTCTCCCATACTGCTTTGGCTGCGCTGCTCTTGTTTCGCTGCTTCGTGCTCCCTGTTTGATAGGTAGGCCTAGTGCATGCTGATGCGTGCACTAGAAGTACATAGAGCAGATCCATTCAGCGCCAAACCAAAATATTATATATTCATTCATATAATAAATACGTGAGTTATCTTGACAGAAATTACAATATAATTAAATCTACGAAGATAACCAGCATTCTCAGAGTAAATTGAACTATTGATGGATTCTCATTCTGAGCACTAATATCAAGTGAAAAAATAGCTGAAAGTAGGTGTGTTTGTGAAGAGTTAAAAAGGATACACTAATATGATACATTGGAAAAACAAGAATTTAAAAGCTGAATTTCAATAAAAACTATACAAAAGCTGAAAATCAAGCAAAAGCTAGGAGATGTAAAGCAATTTTGCCTCTGAAATAAAAAATAAAAACAAGTGAAAGCCACCACTGTCACTGCCTTGTCAACAATGAGACTGTATGGTGATCTGTCATTCACATTAGATGCTTAATCTCTGCGGATTATATTCCTCAAAAATTGACAGAAAGCAGCCTTACAACTGAATCTATCCCCTGAATTGCAGCACACCAAAGTTAAAAATGGCATGTAAATCAATTTTCCTGCAGCAAACAGCATATAACAAACATAAACAAGTTGAGTGACGCCAGTGTTGGTTACATACGCATGCAGTAATCTGTCATCTGTTTTGACGAGTCCCTTCTCCTTCACAGATTACATTTCCTCGCCAATTGACAGCAACTCAGCCTGTCTCCTGAATGACAAAAGCTGTGATATTCTTGCTGTTCGCTTCCTCCAGACAGATGGTTCAGTTGAGCTAATGCAGCAACGCTTAAACCCAGAACCCAAAAAATGATCATGCTACTGTGACCTGTGCTGTAACATCTGACACAGAACTCCAGGTTGCCCAGTATGAGTTAGGGCTGAGGGTGAAGGAGGCATACACTAAATATGTCACCTTTGCTAGCTCCCATTTTTTTGCAGGGTTAATGGGAGACAGGCTTATGGGGCTGACTTGGCACGATATTCACTTGTCTCTACAGTGCGTGTTCTTGAGTGCGTGAATATAGCTCTATTAGATTTCCAGAGCCCGTCTGCTCAGCGAAGAGATAACCTGTTAACTCGATCATAAGATTGACACGAGGGCCATCGTGGATGGCATGATAAAGCTTGTCTAATGAAATGATTAAAAGGAATTACAAGTGGCAAGTGGAATCCATGAAAGGACAGCCTTCAGCTACTGCAATCAAAGGATTATTACTTACCTAGAATGTTAACAGTTGTCTGCAGCATTTCCATCCTCTGTTTTCTCATCAAGGAACATTAATATGCAGGACAAGGCAGGAAGTCACAGTGCTCTAAGAAGGGTCCTGGGTGATGATAATTATTTTAGCATAGTAAAATACTTTCTTTTGAGTGAATACTTTAAGGACTATCACCCTGGCATTTTTATTTGTGCCATAATAGGCTCCTAATTAACTGCATCTGTAATGAAATTATTCCTGCAACTGAATAAATTTAAGGAGGTGGATAATTACTTAAATTTAAGTTATGGATTTAATAAATTATGACTTTTAAATATAGAGATGGCAGTAAACTTAATTGCCTATCTCAGCATTTTCTCAAAGTGATACAGAGTAAAGACAGATTTTTTTTACTGGGTGTTCTCTATCATAGTCAATTTGCAATAGAGCAGAGACCACCGAGCATAATTACCTTTTGCTTTGGAATGCCATACAATGGTGTCATTCTCAATTATAATATGGTATATAAGAGCAATATTACGTGGTAGCACACACATTGAAATTAGGCTGGAGTTGGGCTGCTGGGTAGCTCACTAGATAAAAGCGCTGCTTGTGGCGCATGAGCGAGCAAAATATTAATGGAAATTAAACGATCTTAAAGCTCAGCTTTTGTTAGATTATTTTTTTATTGCAGGTTGTGCTAAATAAAAAAAATAATCTAACAAAAGCTGAGCTTTAAGATCGTTTAATTTCCATTAATATTTTCGGAATTAAGAGTGCGGAGAACGAAGAGCACATGTATCCACAATTATAATGTTGATTAAAATGTGCACAATTTTGCGACCCAAGTTAAAATAATTTTATTACTTGCCTAATCGCCTAATTGAGGAGAACCGGCTACATTTGATGGCATTGAATAATTGGTGAATTAAACGCTGATGTAGCCTATTGTTAATCAAGGAAACGGATTGAAAAATTATTAAGACCAATAATCAGTTTAAAGGGAAGTTTTCCGCTACCCCAATTTTCAGCTCAGGAGCCGCCACTGCATATACATGATACTTATGAAAACAAGAAAGCCGCTAAATTTAAACTTCTTAAACATGCAATAGCTGTTGCATTAGGCTTATTGTGGATTATTGCAGTGATCAACACACACACAGGTGCCTACGAAGGCTTGGCAGATCTTACACAGACATAGGTATTTGGAAATAGCCTACCTGCAACAACAGTGCCTCGTGAAAGACCATTCTCATTCTCTGATCATGTTTTACTAAAGAAGAGAGCTGCACTATCCACTGATAATGTTAACAAACTAATTTGTCTCTGCAACTGGGTTAAAGAAAGAACTAGGAACTGACCTTACATTGTGGCTCAGGTTTTTGAAATGATGGGGACAATGCAGTACCTCAGTTCACTTTAATGATCAATCACGATTAAAAGATTTAATCGATTGACAGCACCTATATATATATATATATATATATATATATATATATATATATACACATTAAAACTCGATATACAAACCCCAATTCCAAAAAAGTTGGGACAGTATGTAAAATGCAAATAAAAGCAGAAAGCAGTGAAAGCAGCAGAAATTTGTATATTATCTTTTACATATATTTAATTGAAATCGTATTTAAGGTTTCACCTTTTTGTAAATATAAGCTAATTTGATGCCTGCAACACATTCCAGAAAAGTTGGGACAGGGGCAACATAAGACTGGGAAGGTTGTGGAACTTTAAAAAAATACCTGCTTGGAACATTCCACAGGTAAACAGGTGAATAGGTAACAGGTGATGCTATCATGATTGGGTATAAAAGGAGCATCTACGAAGGCTCGGGCCTTTACGAGCAAGGATGGGTTGAGGTTCGCCACTTTCCGAAAAACTGCGTGAGCGAATAGTCCAGCAATTTAAGAACAACGTTTCTCAACACATGATTGCAAGGAATTTGGGGATTGTAGCTTCTACAGTCCATAATATTATTAAAAGATTCAGAGAATCTGGAGAAATCTCAATGCATAAAGGGCAAGGCCGAGAACCAATATTGAATGCCCATGACCTTCGATCCCTCAGACGGCACTGCATTAAAAACCGACATGCTTCTGTAATGAATATAACCACATGGGCTCGGGAATACTTAAGAAAACTGTTGTCAGCAAATTCAGTACGTCGCTGCATCTACAAATGCAAGTTAAGACTCTACTATGCAAAGCATAAGCCATCGATCAACGACATCCAGAAACGCCGCCAACTTCTCTGGGCTCGAGCTCATTTGAGATCAGCGCTGGACTGGTAATCTGCCATACCGGGCATTTTCCCGGTGGGCCGACGCACCTTGGGGCCGATATAATTAAATGTATAATATTCAATAAAAAAAAACACAATTTTTTTCGCCAACGACCGGCCCATAAAGCAGGGACAGCGGCCCATTGGTTCATTTTCTATACTGACACTGGGCTGGCCCAATAACATCTCTTACTAGGCCCCACCCCTCCCCCTCTGTCCTCTGTTTCTCTTGTCAGATCCCGAGGACGTTAAAATGGATAAACAAAAGCGCAAGGAGGGTGCGGAGAAGTTGCGGGCCAAAAAAAAATAAATCTAGAGGCGGATGTCGCCAAATGTGCAAAAATAACAGACATGTTTGCTGCAGGGGCTGCAGTAGCTTCAACATCTACAGTACCCGACATTGTGCAGCAATAGGTGGAACTTGAAGGAGGAGAGGTGGCTGGCCATGGCCACTGCCAGGCAGAGGAGCAGGCGTGTGACAGGGGAGCCGAGGAGGGACAGAGTGAGCAGGAGCAGGAGGAGAGTGTAGTTGAAGCGGTAAGCATGGTAGCTTCATGATTAACAGGGACTCGCAGGGAGGGAGCAAAGAGGTAGTGTGTGTGCGCCATGCCATGATGACGATGATGATGATTAATTCAATTATTGTCGATGATAATAAGAGAAGATAACATAATCGTAACGCTATCATAAAGTGAGACCGTCACCTACTGCTGGTGGTCAGTCAGTCAGTCAACGTCAAATAGTGTAGCATAAGCTATTGGCATTGTTTTTGTAGCTAGCATAGTTCCCTAATGCAGTCGCAACTTCGGCTGTTAACTAGCGAACGTTATTTTGTCAGCATCGCGTTGGCTAAGTCCACATTGCTGTGAGTGACCTAGGTCCATATCGTATCATCATAATCTTATTAAAATTATTAGGCTAAGGGTTCCCTTGATAAAGATACGCGAAAAGGCTGTATAATATACAACACCTGTAGCTCTACTGTGCTAAAATGTATGCCTGCTTATGTATTAGCCTACAGGAAAAAAAAAATTCATTTCCAACAACAGGCAACAACGTTGTCCTATATGTTTATTTTCAGCCAGGTATGGTGGTAACTATTAGGATATATATGGTATGGATTACTGTTGTTACTATCTGTGGGGTAGCTCTCCACCTACAGTAAGTTCAAATTGTTTGGTGCTGCTGTGCATTGAGCATGCACCTTCACGTGGTAGGCGCATGAACGGTAGGTCAAACTCCCCAAACAAACAAGCACACCATTGATTTAATTGCCCTATCACATACAAAGATCTAACTATTACTCCTCTCTGAACATTAATATAAAACAAAAAGGTGATCTAAAAACTGTGTAAACCTAATGCAATATTCATCATCAATATTTGGATACTTGAAATCTGTATGAACTGAATAGTTAGTATCAAATGAAATAAGATGGAACAGCTCCATGCATTAATTGAATAAACAACTATTTACCAGTATGGTATTGTTTAAATTGTACAGCTTTTTGCACATCTTTGTCAGGGAATTCCAACAATTCTGGACCTGAATGTATAATCATATTAAAGGTACACTGAGTAACTTTTTTTTTATGGCCCTTCAAATGTAAACAAACATTTTTTTTTCTTTTTTTTTTGTACATCTTAAAGTATCTTTTAGCTCTGACAGCTCTTGATACAAGGAATATCTGCAATATGAAATCACAACAGGCAGAAAGGGCTGTTATTGTGGAAATAGTTTCCATTCAAATGTATAATGAAATGGTTTAACTGCCTTTTCATTCTGACTTGATTATATATTGTATCGCAGATTTTTTCCAGTTCTTATCCAAAATTATTGGTCAGTGTCCCCCAGTTAGGGGGTGGGGGGTTCAATTAGGTTAACAAACACAACCTTTAACAAAACAAAACTATAGATAAATAAGTACAAAGTACAGAATATAGTTCTGGGGGGGGGGGGGGTGGTGAACACTAATAAATTGCAATAACAATTAATTTTAGACTAGAAAAGATCACATTTCCTATATGTAACATAACTTCCGGTCGAAGCCACGCACACTTCCGGTTTCTAATCCGAATACGGATACAGATACAGATATTGTAAATGGTTGAACAGATACAGATACAGATACAGATAGTGGCATCGCTGCACACCCCTAGTACGGACACAGAACATGAGCGACTCCTTCGGTTGTCGAGTGTTGTTAAAAGGAAAGGTGATGTAACACAGTGGTAAACATGCCCCTGTACCAAACGTTTTTAGGACGTGTTGCAGGCATTAAATTTAGAATGAGCGTATATTTACAAAAAACAATACAATTGATTAGTTAAAACATTAGGGGCCAGATTCAGAGCTGAGATAAGCACGCGCAAATGGGACTTAGGACCAGATTCAGAGTTGAGATAAGCACACGCAAATGGGACTTACTCCCAAAATTTTGCATAGCTTAAGCTATTTGTGATTCAGATATTTCACTTATCTGCTGTTTTAAGCGTCTGTGCAGTATATACGCGGCATTACGCGCGCGGGGTGGAGATTTCATGAAAATGAGGTGTGTCTGCAAATCGTGCATAATTTTTTTCCAGGCAACTTTTTACGGAAAAAAAAGGTAGTTTATGTCTAGCGCCGCCAATAGATTATTATGAAAAATACAGCATCTTTCGCTTAAATGGATATTAGAATGAGCGCATGTTATTTCAGCATAATATTGGTCATATTTTCCTTTGCATAGCTAACTTGCAATTATCAAAGCTGAGCAGTCATTAAAAAAAAAAAAAATGTAAAAGTAGACTATGATTGACCGTCTGGTATATCATACCAGACCAATATTAGATGGACAGTGTCTGGATCATATTCGCTTTGACAGAGAGACGATTTGTGTCAGCACAGCTTCTCTGAAATTATTAAGCTGAAGACGTCCCATATAGACTATTGTGTTCAACCACCGTAGGCTACATGACCTTATTAGGTAAATCGTTAAAAAAGATTAGATTTTTAAATCTTTTTTTTTTTTTTTTTCAGTAAATCCAATGATTTATTTGTTTACTTAATAATATTGCATGCAACCACTGTCCAGCGATTATTTAATTTTGATTGTGTGATGGGTATATCCAAGTCGTCAATAGAAGCTATGGCCATTTTATCAATGCGACGGATTAATACGTTCACTACCCCATCACGCAAGAGCAACTACGAAGGTAAGTTTTTACAAAGGCAAATGCAGTTATTAAAGGGAAACTACGTTCTAGATTACTTTTTTTTTCTCGCTATAAACGTGTTTGTATGCCTACCTTATAATGGAACTTATTCATGCATTCCGCTATTTCAACAATTCTCAAATAATATTGTATATCATTAAGAAACTGGTAGAAAAGTGTCTTTGTGCTGCCCCTCATGGTTGAAATTTCCTTTCTGCTCCCCACACCGCTCCCTCCCCAATCATGATGTCAGAGTAGCTCTTTGGAGGTACCTCTACGTTATATGGATAATTGTTGTCGCCCACAACGGAAACAGCCGGCACCTGATTGGTTAGACCCGCTACGTTACTTTCGTTTCGCCTCCACATTTTTAAACCAGTACAACGTAGCGTCCTGTTCAATTCTCTTATTCCACCTAAAAAGTCGACTAAAATATGTTTTTGAAAATATTTGAGGTGAGAAATAGGCCACGCAGTTGCTGAATCTTGATTCATATTTGATGTGCAATGTCTAGTTTGACAGTTTGATCCAAGTTATTTGTACAATGTACGTTCATTTATGCAAATGACAATGGACACAGCTCCTCCGCCCCCACCCCTCTTCCTCACTCACCCCACAAAGTATTTTTCAAGATTGTGTAGTAGGCGGAGACAGGCTGAGACACTGGATGTAGTTACTCTTTGAAGGCACTATCACTGACACGTTGAAAATGTATACTCCCACACACATTTTTTAGTAGAAAGCTGGCAACCCAGGGGGCAGGTACAAGAAACAGGTGATTAGAATATCATGCCTTGTGTCACCCACATTTTGAGAAACCCACGTAGCGCAGGTTAGAATGCGGCGTATCTCATCCCGCGTTAAATCCGCGCAGGAGAGGCACTTAAGCGCATGACTTAAGTTGGCCATCGCTGAATCTGGCCCTAAATATCTTGTCTTTGTACTGTTTTCTATTTAATACAGGTAAAGGTCTTTCTGTTTTTATTTACATTTTATACACTGTCCCAACTTTTTTGGAAGTGTACTGTACATCCAGGAAGAAACCACTCCCATCAGGAATGTTTCATCATAGGATAAACCATCTATAAACCATCACCTCTCCATCAATATATGCTAAATTGTTCAGTAACTTTTTCCTGTCTGGTTTCACTATGGAAGTCAATGGAGAAATCGGACCAGAAAAAGTTTCTACATTTTTGCATATATATAAACAACTATATAAACAACTCCTTTATAGATCTGTGCCTAACAGGATTTTCTTGTTACAATTTGTTAAGTAAACTGATGGCTGAGGTAACAAAATCATTTGTATCGGTTTGCCTTAATCTTAGGCAGCTCAAAGCGCCGACCTGAGTGTAGAGGGTGAAAGTGCAGTGGATGGTCACAATCTAAAAGGATAACCTAAAAGGAACTGTTTTACCCCAGTTCTCTTGTTGCGCTGGTCAAAAATACGGTTGAGTACATTCCTGTATTTGACATTCAAATTAGCAAACCAACATACCATAGCAAAACTTAAAACTGACTCAATAAAAGATTTGTAAAACATTATCATCTGGGTCTTGTCAATATTAAAGGATCTTAGCTTTCTTAAGCAGAATAAGCCTCACTGCCCCTTCTTCTGCAGTGCATCCGTGTTTACATCAAGACAACTTACAACCAATAATACACCACTTTTACACCACAGAGAACATTTTCTGTTCTCAGTATTAAAAATTCAATATCCAACCAAAAATATTAAAATCAAAAAGGTTTATTTCCTAAAATATGTTGCTGAATATTGTTAAAAGCACATGAGAAATCAACAATGAGCAGCTAAGCATGTGTCTGAGGACCTTCTAGATGTTTTAATATCATGTTTAACAATGTGGGAGTTGCATCCTTTACTCTCCATTTGACCCTGTAAGCAAACTGTAGTGGGTCCAACAACTTTTGGGTTTTTTATTTTTTTAATTTTTGTTTTATTTTTCACCAACTTCTCAATACATAATTAATGATGTAAGGGCAACTGGCCTAAAATCATTCAGGGCCGGATTTACTAAGACCTTTAGCATGTGCAAAACCTTTTAGCACATGCAAAACTAATGACACAATCAATGATTGGTGCAAAACAATTTGTCACTGAGTTATTCAAAATGCTAGCCTGCAAACATTCCACAGCTCTGCTCTTACGCACAGTATACTGCTGTTTGACTCTCTCGCGGGAGCAGCAATGCGTATTAGACCGCACATTTTCTCTGGAATCATACCTTTCTAAAATACCCTGAGGGACAGTTTATATTAAATCATGGCTGGCAAATGTTCCCTGCCGACAAGCATATAACTATTGTCTGCTCTGCTGAAATAAAGCTGGATAATATATAATGTACAGTGCTTGGTTCCTGTGATGTTTTGTAAATTTTATTAACAGGTTTACCAGTGTACTTTCTATGCACTGGAGATTTATTTATGTATTTAAAGTTATATCAATGCACAGCAGATATTGAAATCAGTTGAAAATTATGGGGCCCCCCTGTGTATGCTGGTTTTCGTTCCAACCACAATTGCGATCCGAGAATTTTGACAAGCTGCTAATTTGTCTAATCTCACTTTTCATCTTTTGATGGATTATTTACCCTCTTAAGCCAAATTATGTCAGAAAATAGCTATGCATGCCATATAGAATAAATGTCCTATGTTCAGAACTTTGCTTATTGTGCTATATTGCAAGCAACTACAAAAAAGAGTTAACAAAATGTTATAACTAATCAAATTAAAGACTGAGGTGAATCAATATGCTCCTAATTAGGTCGTTGAACACATGTGTTTAAGTTCTTTCATAATTTTGTTTCCTTAAACGTATTAGCACAATGAATGTAGGTTTGGCTCATTATCAATTTGCGTTGTCTTTGAATTGTTCATGATCAATCAAATGGTTAGTTTTCATGGCCATGTGTCCACACTTTCACCAATTAGGAGCCTATTCATTCAGCTATGCCTTTCCTTTGCTCAGTTTTGTTACCTCTTTTAATGAAATTGTTTGCAATATAACACAATAAGCAAAATATGAACATGGGACATTTATTCTACATGGCATGCATAGCTATTTTCTGACATAAAAAAGAGGGAAAATAATCCATCAAAAAATGAAAAGTGCAATTAAGTAAAATTAACAGCTTGTTAAAATTCTCGGATCGCAATTGTGGTTGGAACGAAAACCAGCACAGACAGGGGGCCCCAGGATCGAATTTGAGAACCACTGCTCTAGTAGCATTACATACTATATGCAAAAGTATTGTGTGCTTCACACATTATTTGAGTATGAAGGAGTGCGGGAAATTACCAAACTGAGACTTCTTTCCTGGTCGAGCCAACTGCAACGCAGCTGCGTTCTTTATTTATAAACCTCATTCAACCCAAAGAACACAAGTTACCGTCTATGACGTAGTAGCGTTGACAGTAGGAGGTGAATTATATATGTATGTCCCAGAGGTAGCCACCACATCCGTCCCCCCAGAATTCATCAGAACTGGCAACGCCAGACGAGGGGGCCGCCACAAGTATGTTTTAAAAAAATAACATTTATTGTTCAGTTTGTAGGTTGCTATGCTACAGTGAAGTTGCTTCAGCCTTGGTTGCACTTATCTGGAAGGTATTAAGTGTACTTTGCTAACTTTCATTTAGAAGTTCATAAAATATACAAGAGCAGCTTCTTCAGTCTGCTAATATTAATTCAAGTGAATCACAATAACATAAGGAAAAAGATTATTCATACAATATTATTATTATATTACATTTCGCGATGCTTTATGAGATGAAAACTGGATAAAAATATAATTTTATTTATTTATATAAAACCTAAAAATGTTTGGAAGCAAAAGTAGTCAGGACAGATAAAACAGAAACAGCAAGCTCTCCAATTTTAATTGTGCGTTGCACAATTGTATTGACAAATGAAAATAAATTACAGGAATTTTTTTTGTTTTCCAACTTTTTTCTGAATAGAACCCCCATTAAATGCTGATGTTAGCCTCCATAATTTATTTTAACACACATTTTAACTGGCCTATTTTAAATCTCACCTTCAGACATATAGAGACCTCAATCACACAATTTAATGTGGCAATATGATTGGGATTTTGCATAAATAATTCAATGTTTACCCATAATGCAGCAGTGAATTTTAGCATTCATGCTTATTGGACATTAGAGGTTCAATTATCATATTCTCTAATTGCATAATAAATCTTTCTTAGCATACATTGGTGCTTATAGGATCAGCAGACATGTCCTGTGTGGATAATTATAAATAAACTTACACAGATATTTTTGCACAGTTATGTAGATTTGAGAGTTTCCACAGGCCTTCAAGAATATGTTTTACACTCCAATGGCTATGCCAACACAGCACACTGTTTTCCCTGGCTTAGCTACATCAGTCTTCCTCAGTCAGTGAGCTGTGGAGTAAGCAGTAAGCATCATCTACAGAGCTGTCAGAAAACATTTATCCCATTCAGATCTCACTAAAACGTAGTGGCCTAGTCTTGGCTCATGCCAGCTTTAAGCCCTTTTCAGGAATAGTTTTTGTTTTAACCTGTCAAAATAGCTTGCATAATACCCACACATCCAGTCACTGTAAAATAGTGGGAGAGTAACTGTAAATAGAATAAAAATTTCAAACTGTCATATTTGGAAAATGAGGGACTTCACATTAAAGAAATGCTCTGGTGAAGTATAATAACGTACCAGTAATTTCTAATGCTATCAGCATAAAGTTTAAAAAGTATTTCTATTATACTGCCTGTCACTGGCAGAAGGCAAATTATAGGGGCAGCATCTGCTGTGCATACATTACCTCCGTAATAATATTTTTTTTTTTCTTTTGACATGGGTGGACATTTTTCAGCCTAAACAACCATGACAAGCAACCATGAATGATTCAAAAGACAGATTTGGATTATAGTATAAAAGTTGCTGCTTACTAACATAAAAGTTTTGCAATTCATGAAAAAATTTTATAATTATAACAAGATTAATACATTTACAAAAGTAATTTTACTGACAGGGATATAAAGGAACAGGAGCCCATACTGTCATGGGTATTTGCAGCCCCTGCTGTTTCTGCATTTGTCTTTCTATTTGGCGGATTTTTTACGTGTGTGTTTGAATCTCACCCGGCAATTATCCTTTTCACCTGTTTCGGATTTCCTGTTCATTACAAACAGCTCAGCTCTTCCACCATTCTACACTTTGATATTGTCTTTGCTATGTTGACAAACGAAGTCGGTAAGGTATAGGAAATTCGGTCGCTGCATTTCTGGTTCGTCCGGTTAGTGTATTAAGGATTAGATTGGTTTTCTCGTTTATTTGCAATCTTTATCTTTATCCTCTATTCTTGGAACCTGTTATCTTTTGTGTTCAGCTCTTTCAGCACTAGAGCTCTGGATAACAGGTTTTATTTTCTGTCCTTTTCCTTCACTCGTTTTATCGAGTTGTTTTGTTACACCACCTCTTGTTACGCCTAATTATGTAGTGCGTGAGGTTCTTTTTGTTATTCTTGCTGTTTATCGAGATTGCCTCAGTTTTTGGAGGTTGCTTTGTTTTGCCTTGTACTAGGGAAGTTTTGCTCCCGATCCCAGTCCTGGTGCGGCTACGTCCACGTTTGTGGCGTATCTTTCTTGATACGCTTTTAGAAATCCTTATTGGTCGCTTTTGGTTCTCCAAACCTTACACTCCCCCTTACACATACAGCCGAAGAATTAGATTTTTTTTTTGGTTGAACGTCTTTTGGAGCCAGTGTTTTTGTAGAATAGGTGCATAATACTGTATAATCTTGAATTATAGACTAAATCAGCCCAAGATTAATTCAAGATGACTTCAGATGATTTCCATATACTGTAAGCTTTCATACATTTCAGAGATCAGATGAATCATGATATTGATTTCAATTGTACATTAGGTAGAGGGTTTCAAGTGCTTCCTGTACTCACTGAATGCTTTTGTAATATAGGGGAACTGGCCATTTTAAATCTATTTTTGGTATTATTTGTATATGAGAGTATGCTGATGCAGTTTTGCAAAGATATTGCTTGCCAGGTCACTAGATGATCAAATATGACTGTCCAACACATCTCATACTCTATACTCAAGAAATGGAAAAATGCAATGTTAAACCCTTCTATACTAATACCTCCCTTTGCAAGGACAACAGTACTGTCATTTTATACAGTATTTTATGAGATGAGTGAACATCTTGGGGGGATTCTTTGACCATTCCTCCATACTAAATCTTTCATTCAAAAAATTCTGCTAAATATAATTATGCTCAAGGCTGGACTAATGAAACACTGGACCAGATCAATACCAATGTAAAATAAAATATTTCCTGCTTTCATCATTATCATCACAGCTGAGAGATAGTTTTAGTCCAGATTTTCTCACTTTAATGATCGCTTGCCTAGTGTGGACTGCCTTCTGCACATCTGAGTGATTTTCATTAGTATGCAGGTCCCGCCATTTACTTAATGACTCATTATTGATTAGAACACAGACCGTCATCATGATTGCCTCAAAGGGAGTTTGCAATTGAAACAGGTCTAAATGATCTCTTCTATGTGCGTGTGTGTACATGCGTGAGTTTATGTTTGTTGTACTTCATTGATATCTTCCGCTACAGTAATCAAAGACCATTATTATGTATTGTGATAAAAGGATTGGGGGTGGAGGGTCCAAACTACAGCCGTGCACATCTTCGTGTTGTGCGGTTAATCGTCCAGGTTTTCAGAAAAATTCGTTACCGCGGACTGTCTATTATTGATGGTCAGCACCTCTGTTCCTTGTATCGCCTGCACTTCCTCATTATACACTCTCAGAAGAAAGGGTTCCAAATGGCTCCTCTGTGTTTCCATAGAGGAAGCTTTCACTTTTCACACCGACCATAGTGGGTTCCATAAGGACGAAAAAGGGTTCCCCTATGAAGACAAGCCAAAGAACCCTTTCAGAAACCTTTTTTTCTAGGAGTGTAGGAAATTCCACTTGGTAAACGGAGGTTCCATCCAGGGCGTCGCGGTGGGGGTAATAGTGGAACTGACTACCTAGGGCCCCAAGACGGGGGATGGGTCCTCAGAAGGCCTGAAATTAAAAGTTTGCTTTGGGAGGGTGGCCCACAGAAACGGCATTTGCATGGGTTCCAGAATTCCGTGTAATGCCTCTGGTTCCATCACTGTTCACATTGTAGTTAAAGGTTGTATCAGCGATTTTGGGTGACGTCACTTCTGAAGCGAAATCCCAAACAAACATACTTATGAATAATTATGTTATGTTTTAAAAAATAGTGTTCAAGCATCCAGAATTATAACCACGTTAATAACGTTTGTAAGAAACCAAACCGTTTGTAAATCCGTCAAGATTTCAGCGAGATAAGAGTATTAGCGTTTGTGCAGATCATTGTGATTGGTTGGAATACTGTTTATTTTGGTTTTGAGTGGTTGGTAGTACCATTTGTTTTTGTGTACGATCTCGGAGCATAGGCTGCCTACAGAGACGCGGTTTTTTGACGGCCTGCTTATGGGGCGGGCAGCTAGCGGATCGTGAGGAAAAATCAGATGAATGTGATCATTTATGTTTCCACCCAAAATCGCTGATACAACCTTTAAATACGGATGTTCTATTTGCTGACCACACCCCCTTATGCATACAGTAGGCCTATTCACAATGAACTTGTCAGGATCCTGTACTTTGTCTGTCTGTTTATTCTGTGTATTTATGTTTCCTGATTTCTTTTGCTTATTTCCCTGATCTTTGTTTTATTGTGCCTATTATTTCCCCGCATTACCCTTGCGATTGTCTGTTTATTTTCTCCTGTTTATTCTCGCTGTTTATTATTTTCCTGACTTTGTGTATTGTGTTTAGTATTTTACCATCACTCTAGTTCCCTTGTCAGTCCGCGTTCCATGTTTCCAGAGATTCCACTCCCTGTCTTTGTCATTGCACTATTCGGGTGATTTTGGGTACATTCGGGTTTCCTCTGTATTTCGTATCTCGTTTTCTTCCTTCTGGCTTTCTTAATATTTGTATATAATACTAATGTACTAATTGTTAGATTAGATTTAATACTAACCTGCTAACAAACTAACATGTATATAATACTAACCAGCTAACCTACTAACATTAGGGTTTTAGAGTTCGCTACTAACATTACTAATTACTAATTCATCTTGAGTTTCTACCTGCAGCTGTCATTTCCCTCCTCGTTATCCTATCCCTGTATCTACCTGTGATTTCGCATTGTCTGCACGTGTGTCCACTCCTGCGTTCCTCCCCTCCGAGCTGTGCACGTGTCTACCTGCTAACCCCAGGCCGTTTGTTATCATTGTGTCTATGTGTATTCCAGTCCGTGTCTTACGTTCCCCCCATTATTGTATTATTGGTCCTTGTTAACCCTCATTGTTCTCACCTGTGTACTCTCCCATATCCCCTCCTCTGCACACCTGATTCCTTTTGTGTAATCTTCCCCCAGTGTATTTTAGTCTCTAGTTTGCACACGTTCTCTGTCAGACTGTCTTACATTTTTCCCTGTGCCAGTGTGTTTGTCCTAGCCTGTGTTCATTGTAAGTCCTGAGACCCCCTTCCGTTTTCCGATTCCGAGTTTTGCCTTTCAATTCTGTTTGTTTGCCTTTGTTGTTTTTCTGGTTTTGACCTTTTTGATTGTTTTGTGACTTTGCTTCTGCCTGCCGATTTTCGTACCTCTGCCTATGATTACCTGGTTTCTGATTTTTGGACTGTTTGACTATTCTCCTGCTTTTGATTTGGCACTGTCTCTGCATCTGATTATCTGGCTTCTGACCTTGGACTGAATAAACCATTCTTTTGCCTCATCCTGGTGTGCGATTGGGTCCCTGTCCTGAACACTCTCACAGAATTAGCAAATGAGCCCAAACACTTTGAGCATCAATAATGCCAGAGGACTTGTCAATGATAAGAATGCAGAGCTGATGCTGGCCAGTGCAACAGCACATTTAGCGTGATAATCTACAGGAAGCAATGCTTGGCCCCTCTGTAAAAATGTATCAAAAAATAAATCTCAGAGGCATTTCACCATTCCATAACATCATGGTTTTGAAGTGTTTCACACCACCCCCGCAACAAGCAGTTCAGAATAAAACTAATCTTAATTTATTTTGCATCGGATGAAAATAGCTCAACAGTAAGAACATTATGGGAACAAATTGACACAGTCCCTGATGGCATTAAATGATTCAAATAATTAAAGACTTAAATGATGTAGGTCCCTGCTACATTTCAAATAATGCCTCCCTTCAGTCCCCTTTCCATTTGGGTGAAATATTTTTAGCTTCTTGCACAACCGTACCTGTTCAAGTCAGTGAGCACCAAACCAATAACTATTCAAATTTAGGACCACAGTAACAATACATTGCACTTCAAAAAAAGTTTTGCTAATTTTTATCCACAGAACAGAAATTAGAGTACATTTTACTCTGTTTGAGTACATTTTATCCCGGTTGGGATTCCCCCATTTAAACTCTATTCAAGTTGAATTAACAGGATTTACTGTGTGTCAAATGGGTTAGCCAGGGACAATTGTCCAGAATGATGTCAAAAGGTCTCTATCTGACAAGACAAAGCAAGTCGCTGGGCTTTGAACAGCTTAAACACAGGCCTCACCCAGACTTTAGTTATTCTTGTTCATGTGGGATGCTAGTCTGCATTTAAAGCTTAATTGGGTGTTAAATTGTTCAAGTCGGCTGCGGCTTTGATAGAGCCACGGTCTTGATCCCAATCTAAATAACACAGATCAAGACGTCGGGCACGCCTTTTCACTTTTAAATCTTGATTCTGCTTTAACCTCCTTAAACGGAATTCTGTTAGCTCAGACAGAGGTGTGGACAAGATGTGACGGATCTCGTGAAGATCTAATTACTCACCAGCCCATTCTATTTCGCTCCATAATGGCCTGCGGAACCTTGAATAGGACACAATACGAAGGGAAACGGATGAACAGAAGCGTGATCACCGCAGTGTCAGAACCAATCACAGCACACTGCCATTGTGACCTTGGTGAAATATTGAAGCCAAAAAAACTCTTGGAAAAAATGTAGTTATAACTTTACCACTCTTATATATTTAAGGTTCATTATCTTATCATAGACCACTGAGCTCATTGGAGCTGGTAAAGCTGAGCTATCAATATGGCCATTGTTTGACCATGGAAAAATTAAGATCCATTGGCAAAAACATATTTTCTCAAGTGTATAGGAAATTTATATCATTTTTACACTGAAGGCCACACTATACTACAGGAGAGTTATCACTCATCTGATGAGAGGCTTATCTCTTGCCAATTGTTGCTGGTAGACAACCTAGTCCATTGTTTTGAGGAACAAATCATATTTATAAATGTTATTTGCAACACGTTTCAAATCTGCCATTGTTCTGCCTTTGAAGACCACCCTTAATGCAGCAGGGTAACATGTACGGCAAATAACCCTGGAATGCAATAAGCAAACAGTGTTCCATGATGGAAATTAAATGTTAGTTCTAAAAGGCCAACATTATTTGTACCACAAGAAGTAGGACTGCATTAGAAATGGCAAAACACTAGCCATCGCTGTAAATAACATACTGTACATTAATTAGACGTTTAAATTCTGAGCATGAATACTGTTATGACAACCCCTCCACAGGCCACTGCAATCATCCTATTGACCCTAAAATGTGAAGTCTCACAGCCCTCCCCTCCCCAGGAAAAAGAAAATTACCGAAAGACAACTGGAGCTTTTCAGCAGCTATGTTTTGAGAAATATTGAACCCAAAAACACAGCGGTTAAAACAAGTTCTATTTGATAGCGGACTCTCTCATGTATGAAAAGCAAAGCTGCTTCCCTTTTTGAATGACAATTGTGTTTTTTTCTTTTTTTCAGCTGGGCCGGGGAGTGGTAATGTTATGCAGCCGAGTCTTTTTATGTGCGTCGGCCTCAGAGAATCACACCGTTTCACTCTGTCCCTGAGGGTTGCACCACAACACTGACGTCTCCCCTCATTTGATTTGATCTTTTTCATTCTTCAGTAGGAAATGAGCTTGGGATTTAGATGGTGAATTCAAGTCGGAAAAAACGAGACGCAACAACCGCAGCAGCAACAGCAACAGCGATGGCATGAAATAAAAAATAAATAAATTTAAAAAACAGTATGAGATAAGGTATGAGATGTCTGCCAACAGCAAACCACAAAATCATTTGAGCACCTGGGAAGAGTGCAGCAGTGGCAGTGTAGAGGTGGTCAAGAAAGAAATGGCCTCATTACAATAAGGTTGTATCCAGGGTCGCAGCTCTCATGTTTTATCTTTTAGTAAGGTACTGTTACTTAGCTCATAACTTGCTTTGTCAGGTGCCCTGTATGTGGGTGGCGGTCAACTAAGGAAATATGGAGCCTAATGCCTGTACACATATTTATTCAGGAGTCAAGACTATTACTGTGATACTCAAATACTGATACAGCTTAAGTGATGTTGCCAATAATGATGTGCGGGACATGAAAATAAAACTACTTGCTGCACACGTCCTCTTACGGAACGGAAGACTCAATCCACACAAACCGAAGGCACTTGGATCTTCAGGAGACCTTTTTGTAAACACAAAGTTAATGCGATGCTTGTGGGTATCGAAACAGCTGCAAAAAAAATCTACGAGACCATCGTGAGAACAATTACAAAGGATCTGTGTGCAGATCTTACCAGAAAAGGAATATACTCTGATCAAAGCAAACAGACAGTGAGACAGTGAGTTCTTACAATGCATAAATAATCTGTTTTAGCAATCCTCTGGCAACGTTACTGTTCATAGATCTCAGTTTGGAACTGGCAGGAGTTCCTGAGTACCCGGTATTCTTTTTGTTATTATTCAATTTGAACGCAATTATTAATGTGGATTGTAAGATGTAAAAATAGCTGTAAATACACAGGAGGACACGTTTTGGCATAAGCCTGTCCTCGGCATCTCACATCTCAAGTTTGTTTTTGAGACAGGGGATGGCTTGTGCCAAAATGTACTTGTTTTAGCATCACATTTCGCGACTTCTTAAAATAATACACTAAAAATTGTTGCATTTCTCTCCTCTTTTATTAGAAACTGCATCCTGCCAGCTCGAGAGGGAACATCTCAGTAATGCTGAAAAAGAAGAAAAAAAAAAAGAAAAAACAGATATTCCCAAAATAAATGTAATAACATGTGTACAAAATACATAGATACTGCATTTTGTGACGTTGCAGAAATGTTAAATATCTGCAACACAGGAAACTAGTCAGCAGGGCGTGATATTTTGAACAGACTATGGCTATTTAAAAATATCTGCATGAATAAGAAAATGAAAAAAACTAAGAAAGTTATGTCCTGTCATTCTATGTAGCAGCATACTGACTACTGTACTTTAGTTTGGTCCGGAAAAGTTGAACTAATAAAATACACAGATTTTTTCTATTGTATAATACTTTACCATTGATAGGCCATTACTATGCGGTTGCCAGAATTTAATATTTTCATAATCAAACCCTGCTTACCCCCCACTCCCCATACAAGAAAGTTATGTTTTTCATTGACCCAACACTTGCATTTGTTAGTAAATAAGCTAAGAAAAAAAAAAGATTGAATTCAGCCCATAGTCAATTGACAACAAAGAAATGTAGCCAGCCTAGCAAACCTACCCTTGAATTAGCCATTAAGATAGCAATGTCATTCAGAATGCTGTAAGATACGGCTGGACTACTGCGGCCTGAATTTCACAGTACAAACGTGCTTAAATTCAGCTCCGCCTGCGTCTCAGGCATTCTGCAACATTTAATCTATGCCTGTCCAACAGCTTCCTAATTGTTTCATTAAACTGCAGTGGAATGGCATAGGCTGGTGACTGGCAAATCAATAACTCAAACTGGCTTCCTAAGACAGCTGACCAGACTAAAGGCCCTAGCAACCAGGGCACATTACCCAGAAGTGAGCAGCCGAGTGAGGCCGCCTCTGTCTGCCTTTCTTCACAAACAGCGTGACTGTATCCCAACAGGGAATGGCGTTCAATACTGCAGTGCATTTGTGAATTTTAATCCATGTTTTACTCTTTTTTTCTTATTTTATAGTGTATGTCTCTGTCAAACACATACTGGCACATAATGCTCGGGCTCAATGTAATCATATTACAGTTTGTCCTTAACCTTGCCTATTATTATTTTAATCATCTTTTTAAAAATGATTGCATTTTTTTTCTTTCTTAATTAAAAAACTTTTTTTTTTGCTTTTGCTTTTGTGAAATTAAGCTTGAAAGAAAAAGAAAGAAAGTAGGGCAGATTTCGACACATTATTTGCAAGGGTGCTACAAGGTCGGGCAATAAGTTTATGATGATTTCAAACAATGGTGGTCCCATTAAAATCATTCCCTGCTTTCCACTTATCTCTGCAGCCCTAATGTTTGCATTGAAAAGAGCCAAGCCTGAGACCTTTTAAATGACAGGCCATCTGTTTTGCATTATGATTCAGGAAACTGCAGAATCAGCTCCAGCAGACCAAGTATTTTACCGGACCTGCCCCTGCGGGTTTCATAGTTTCAGTGCTACTGAAAGCAGCATCAAGGCCCACACAATTCTATGTGCTTTGTAGACCCCCAGTGCAGTGGCCACTGTCTTCGTAGGCTCATGTCATTGTTTAAGGTTGAGCAGAGGCATCAATAATATTCTAATCCCTGTTGAGGTGGAAATCCTTACAGGGCCCTGGGCTGCCACGGGCAACTGCCATCTATCTTCTGTAAACTTTTTTTGTCAGGGAACAATGGAGAGGCGGGATTCTGGGGTGATCGCATTTGCATCTCACACTCTGTGTGAATGTTTGTGAGATACAGGTCAGCGTCCCAAATCTACACCTGGGCCAACATACACAGCAGGCACCAATTTTTTGTGTAGCTTTCCCGGCAGAGTGAACACCCGCCTTTAACAGAAGAGAGGGATTCGGGTCCGAAGACGAGATGCTGCAAATGTGAAAATAACAGAATAACCAGTTCAACCCCAACCCCGCCTCACAAATATGTGAAGATTACATTAGAGCTTCTGCTGAAATGATCTAACTACAAGCTTCACTGATGTTTCTTTTCCCTTGGCAGTACAAAGGAGATGGAGAGAAAAGAAATTATAAATCTGATTAAATCTTCTTCTGAAATTCCTTTGCTCTGCACAATTGAATCATGGATGATCAGAGAAAGAGTAGGAGTGCTGTTATGTAGCGAGATACACGTGAATCTAATTCCCACCATGTTTCATGTATTGTGATTTTAGTTTAGTCTTTGTATCCAAAGAGCTCGGCGGATTATGCCCTCGTTACCTGAACATCTGAATCCCCCTGCAGTGCTGCGGATGTGAGACGTTCGCACATTCACCTCCCATCAGCTAAATGTAATTACTTTGTAGTGACTCATAAATTGGATTAGGAAGACTGTCTGTACGACAACATTATACTGTGCGCAATCAAGCCTGCTGGTGTGCGACCGGCTTCCGTGCCCTGATCTGCGCTGCCTTCATTTGCCCGCATCATCAGTATCTGCGTCTTTGTAAACAAAACCTGTAGCGCCATACGTACAGTACGCCTTTCAGTGATCTCACATTAATGCTCACGCATTTGCATTTATGAGAGAAAATCCGACAAGAACCGCATAATGTCAAAAACGGTTCGTTTTCATTTCGCTGAACAAAGCAGCTTGTGTTTTTCCCCCGTCCACAAAGTTCACGCTCATACATATTCCGTTATGAAAACAGAATACTTCTTTGTATTTGTTTATCTTTTTAACGAGGGCATAGTCCACCAAGATCATTGCATTCGTTCATAAAAACAAAAAAACGGCAACAAATAAGATTGTTGCTGCATTGCCTCTCCTGTCACGGCTCGGCGCGCTGTCGCCTGAACATCTGAATCCTCCCATCATGCACTGCTGCGGATGTGAGACTTGCGCAGAGACCCCTCCATCAGCTAAATGTAATTATTTCGTAGTGATTCATAAATTGGATTAGGCAGAATGTCTGTACGACAACATTATACTCTGCACAATCAAGCCTGCTGGTGCGGGACTGGCTTCCGTGGCCTGATTTGTGCTGCCTTAATTTGCCCGCATCATCAGTATCTGTGTGGACTTATCTCAGCGAAGTGCCGCCACGACCGAGCCAAATAAATCAACAAGTGATCTGTCTTCCATTCCAAGCCAGGAATCATTAGAATAATGGGGGGGGGGTGGCCCAAGGTCATCTGTCATTATTGGTTTGAATGTGAAACCCTGGTAATTAAGCCATCAGGAGCGAGAGTTATTTTGACAGAGCACGGGTAATTGGTGCCAAAAAGACCTCTCGTTTCATCTGGATTGGTTCATTGACCCTTGAAGGCAGTTCTGTAACAAAAAAGTACAGCTCAGCACGTTCGCCAGCTGAGTGATGTGTGCACAGAGTCTACGGTTCCCAGTTTCTGCAGACAGGATTGTTTTCTGTCCACTACAAACAACACAACATGGCTCAAATGGTGTATTTACTCAATACTCAGCATAGCTGGCAACCTAAAATAATCATAAATCCATGATCATATTCTCCTGCCCTGGTCTGCATGCCCCCACCCCCCTTTCCCGCGATCACAATGTCCTTCCCCCTGGTCCACAACCTTTATAAAAAACACTTTTCTTTTTAAAATATACCCCTTTTAACTTATGACGGGGGTCCTCTGGATGCCTTTGCACCTGGGTGGGGGGGTCTGTGGATCAGAAACGGCTGAAACCCCCTGCAGCGATGATGGCCTGGATTCCAGTGTCTCATTGGCTTTTTGCATTGTTCACCTTTTCCTGGGGACCATGGACCAGAGCTGTAGTTCAGAGGGTACTGCTCAACCAAACCGAGGACAATTTATTTTAGGGACTTTAGCATGGAAAGCAGTCTTGGAGCTCTAATACTTTCTTCAGAATGTTCTTTGTAACCTTGTTTTGATTCACCAGTAATTGGGGAGTGCATGCAGCTGATGTGTGCATCACATCGTATTTTCTGCTAAGACCTGCCGTTCTGTCTTTGACATCAACTGTGCCTAGAGGAGGCCCCTAGAGGGAACCTAGCACTTACTCGGTTCCCTGTTTCCAAGGGAATATTTTAAGGTACAGGTCAGATTGTATTTACACAGAGCCTACAAGAAGAAAAGAAATCTGCCAGACAGTTTCATTTGAGGCATAAAGCTGTTTTATACAATGTACGGTGCAGATGCTTTTACAATGGCTGTGAGCTTGACACATTTTAAAACATTTCAGACACAGAAGCTTGTAACTGCAGCTTCAATATCAAAGTTGTTCTAAATATTCTTAAAAGTGTATTTGCCATGCAAAAAGCCTTATCTACGTACCTTTGACTAAATGTCTTTTACCTTTGACATTTTGTCAGCGGTAGCAATTTTCTTTCTTTTTTAAAATGTTTTATATAAGCTTTGTATTTGGGTTTACCTCAAAGGAACTCCTAAGTCAACTTTTTGAGTATTATCGTTTACTATCCACAGGTGGGCTAGCATTGGGCCAGATCATTTAGAAAAACAGAAAAATATTGATTCGGGGAGGAGCGGCAAACGTGCTGTGGAGAGATACAGACGTTGTATCCTACAGCCATTCAGGCAAAGTTCATCTGCTGCTATGCAAATGATCTGGCTTAATTTGTCTTCCAGACTGTGATTTCTGCATACCAAGTAACACATTTACATCTGATTATTCTCCATTTGATGGTACAAAAAAAAAAAAAAAAAAACTGCGAGATTGCCTTTTTCAAAAGGCATCCACGTTGTGCTAAAAATCAATACCTGAAAGGCAGAGGAGACACTGCTGTGGCCAAGCCATAGCACATACTCAATCAATTGCTATAATACTCTTTGCTGTCCTGCTTTGAACCAGTGGATTTTAAGACTTACTGGTCTGACCACAGACCAATTTAAAGAGGAAAGTAAAAACTTTTGTTCATGTCACGTGATTCGACTTCAGAATTAATGCCTACAGTCTGGAGTATTAAAATATTTATTCTTAGTTTTTATACTTATTTTTTGTTTTAAGTCTTGATCTTTGAAGTATCCATAAAGTACTGGATGTGAACTCACAGTATATTGTTGCATGAATTTATACAGTGAGCACCATAATTCATTGGACAGTGACACATTTTTTGTTATTTTGGTTCTGTACTTTGAGTTTGAAGGGATACAATGAGAACGATCCATATCAGACGAACCGTTTAGAAATTATAGAGCCTTTTGTACATAGTCCCCCCCATTTTTGGGCATCAAAAAATACTGGACAGTTTAACATGAAGTAACCATTTTTAATATTTGGTCGCATATCCTTTGCATGCCATGACTTCCTGATGTCTGTGACCCAACAATATCAAAAGTTCAAAAATATCAAAAAATACTCCTACAAGCGATACTAGAACCTCTCTGCATTTGAATGGATGAATGGGAAATGGGGGGTAGGACTACATTTAGCTATAAATATATGGCAGCAAAGTGATGGTTTAAGGCTTGTTTGATACGTCAGACCCTTGATAACTTATTTGTTCCATACTGTTCCAGTGTAATTTACAGCTAAATCTAGTTCCACCCTGGAATCCCCATAGAGATCCATTCAAATGCAGAGAGGTTATAGTATAATAACAGAAAATAAAATATCAAGAGTCTAAGATATCTCTTTTGATATTGTTGGGTCACAGGCATCAGGAGGTCATGGCATGCAAAGGATATGCAACCAAATATAAAAAATTATTACTTTATTCTACATTATGTTGATGCCTGAAAATGGGAGGGGGGGGGGGGGGGGTGCTAGAGTACAGAACCAAAATAACAAAAAAATGTGTCACTGTCTAATGAATTATGGTGCTCACTGTATGTAGTATACGTATATACTACTGATCATTAAAGAAATTGTATGGCAAAGAATTACAGGGAAAACTTGTCATAAGCAATACACTGTTTTCACTGCTTTATCATAATCACTAACCTACATAAAGTATTCACGTTGTGAATCCAGCCTCAATCTCAAAATGCAGTCAACACTGTTCTCTCAAGGACTGACAAGCTCTGCAAGCGATGTGTGCTGAGGATGATATGTGCACAAGGTGGACATATTGACCAGGCACAGGAACAAAGGAGCCTTTTTATTCATAGTTCTTCTTTTTCAGACTATGTTTCCTGTGCCACTGTGTATAGCCACAGACTCTCTAAACTTACCAGGTAGTCAGCTCTGTATTCTTAATATTTAATATTCTGCCTTTGCTGATGTTGAATCTCAAAGTGGCCAGATTTTCTGGCTCATTATAAATATTCCGGAAGGGGTGAGGTCAAAGACAGAACACTATAATTAGCAGATTTCTCTGGGACCTAGCCATAACCAGCAGACTGAATGTAACAGAGTGCAAGAATTGACCATCTGACTTGTATTAGAACATCGGTCCTACGAATCTATGACCAGCATTTTGTAACCATCTGATATTTGCTCAGAATCGCATGTATTGCCTTTGAGTGCATGTTGGGTGTGAGGAGCCCAAATCGCGATGAGGTGTGACAGCTGAGCTGTGCTGAAAGGTACAGGAGGGCAAGCGGAGGAGGCCGATACAGGGGCTAAATATAAACAGGACAGGAAAGGACTCAGCATATACGCCGTGGTTCTCCAGGGATATCATTGAAAAAGCAGGATAGAAATCCCCGGAGTAAAGGCCATCTTCCGTTTTTACATTTCCTTGAATCTCTGAGCAGCCGCACCTAGAACTGCTTGAACACTAATTAAAAACGTTTCATTCATTTATCAAGGAATTTCATAGAGTGCTGAGCCTTTTCACCTGAAGAGTGTTGGGGGAAAAAAAGGCATTATGCATGCAAGGAAAGGCTGAAATGACAGAAAATGAGCTTCGTGCGCCCGGCAGCCTGGTAGGAGCAGTTGGCCCTAAAGCGTGGGTCGGGTTGTCTCATCTTTATGCATACAGCCATCTGCGGAGGGTAAAGCCTCGGAGGGGGAGCAGGACCCCAGTCAGCGGGCAGATAATCAGATGCCTGGCTGGCCGCTGAGCCTGCGTGGGTCAACACAAATTCACATGCAGCTCTGACATTTGTATTAAGGCCGAGATCTAAATACCACTTAAGGCCCAAATGGCTCGGCGTGTTTGCTTGTGGCTGAAGCAGGCTTCAGGCCACCCTGAATGCAATAACTGAATGGCATGGTGATGCTTGGGAGGTGCGGGGGCGGGGGGCAGGGGCGGGGGGGAGGGGGGGGGGGTCGGGGGGGGGGGGGTCGCTTGCTTGACTCTGCACTCCCCCACTGATCACAAACGTGAATTGGGGGACCAGACAGCAGCAATTTAAATCCTGCTGCTCAAATGAGCTCATACAACTCCATGTAAATCCAAAACTGAGATGAGCATTCAAAAAGCACATAACGTTCAAGATATTTCTTTTTTTTTCTCCCACAATATATGCATAATTGCTGAGAGGGATGTGTGTGGTTTTCCCCAGTGTACTGATTATTCTGTGCCCTGTGGCACAATTCCATCAGCCCAGGCAAAGTCAAAGTTTCAGAAGCATTACTCATATTTATTTGCAGGTCTTGGTGCAGGCAGCACGCCGGCTTGAAAGGGGGAGCAAAAAAGGGAGAAAGGAAACGACAGAATTCATCACTCTCCCACAATCTAAACAGCTTTAAGAATGGCCTGGGAACAGTACAAATATACCTCTGTCATGTGTGGGTGTTCTGACTCTGGAAAAAAAAAAAAACATAACAATTTTGTTTTTTAATATAAAAATGGAACGCTTATCAACGAATGAATCATCTTCAGTGTCCCAAAAATAGCCACCGTGAGTGTAAAAAAAGTTTTGATAGGCCATTTATGCGGTACAGTTCACAGGTTTAAATGTCAAATGCAAGCGACTAGCCAATTCTCTTGAAATCTCCTGTCATTCCCACAGTTGTTTTCAATGTGATTGTCTGGGAGGCATACTGCTTTTCCCTCTGCATTCTTGAATAGCTTCGGAGCATACAAACTTCACTAGCCTATCTAACCTTATCACAGTATAAAGCAAGCTCTCCTTAATGAAAACAGTATTTTAAACTTCGATTAGCTAACTGTCTAGTATGTACCCCATCTACAAATATTGTTATTTTATAGCAAACTAACAAACTGGGATACATGAAGAGATCAATTCCATCAGTTCACTGAGAGAAAGTAACGTACCATGCATGATACAAATTTATAAAACACATTTATTTAATTCTATTAAAATGTAATTAGTTACATGCTATTATAAATGTAAACTATTATGAATGTAAATGTAGACACATTCAGATGTGTTTTTGCGGCCACTGAGGTTGTCCCTGCAAACAAGTACACATTTGAAAGAGCATTTAATCATATACTGAACACCTGTTTGTATTGCTCAGTGAGGACACCAGACATTTGCATTAAAGAAAACTGTCTCAAATCACTCCCCCAAATGGAACAGTGGCAGTCCAGAATATTACTTCCCGTTTGGTTTACAAGCGGTTTGCTTTCACAGACCTACTGCTGATTATTGCTGCACCAGATATAAAGCATATACACACACATAAGCCTTTCTTGAATTAAAATCTTCTGCAGAGACAGAGATAGTAGCCATTTTAATTATATCTTTGTCTATGTAGACACAAATACTACATACATAAATTTTACGTGATCAATAACACTGATATTTCTATGGAGCATTACCTGGTATAAACTTATTTATTGATAGCATTTTTCATGTTTTTAACTCCCTAGGAATGTAGAGTATAATGTAAAATGTAAGTAGTTGGCTTTACTTCAAAAAGTATGCAAACTTGTTGCCTCAAAATAATTTAGTAAAGTATAGTCAAGATGGTGAGTGTGAATACAATACTTCCATTTTTTCATGCAACTTAAAAACGTGTTGTGATTACCTCATTATTTAATTTTGTATGCAGATTTATCTGAGATTTAAATATAAAATATCTGAAATACGAACATATTTTACAACTGCTCTGGACCACACGTATGTGAAGGGGATGGGGGACCAGACACGACCGCAGGGGAATCTAAAAGTTAAACCACGGAAGTGGAGTAACCACCAGTCAAAGGGAGGGAGTATGAAATAAATGAACAAAGGGAAATAACTCCCGGCGTAAAAACCAACAAAAAACAACCAGAAAAGAGGGCGAAACAGTCCAGAGACTCGAGCAGAAAAAGAAAGGAAAGACCTCTAGCTCGATAATAAACAAACAAGCTTCACAAAGAGGGAATATGAAAAAGGTAAACACAAGTTACTGCCTCAAAAAGGACAGATAGGCAACAGAGGAAAAGAACCAAGAAAAGAGTGAAATAAAAGGAAAGAACGATCATACGGATTTAATCCTAACTCTATAAACTAAGGAAGTTCCTGCATTTCTTTGAGGCACAAAAGAATTTCAGTCCTCCGGATATACCGTTCACCTGGCTTAATGTGGCAAAGTGTGACACAAAAGCCCAGAACACAGAAGGCACTGGGCTTAAGTAGCCCGGCCGCACCTGAACCCCATAACCATAATTGGTACGGAACGCGGGGAAAAAAACACCAAGAGCGTTCCCTAGGGATGTCCTAAAAACATTACTAGAATGCTATTAAAGTCCTAGGAAGGTCACTGTTAGGTTACAATATGACATTTAATTTGAATTTTTCAAAGCAATTTTTCAAGCAACATCCCTATCCGGTTATGATATGGCGTTGTGCTCATAACATTCATGAGACATTCAGGGACGTTCCTGCAACGTCTGTTACTGGTTACAATAGAACATCATGTCTGGGGGAGGTTACTAGAATGTCCCGAGAACGTTCTCTGTGACATCCACGTAACGTTTAGAAAACCCTACAAAAAGACGTCAAGGCAACGTCCTGATGACATTTTGAGACATTCAGGGGACATCCTGTGGACCTAATTTTGTCAGCTGGGAATGAGAAGGAGGCGGAGTTTGTGTACGTCAACAGCTTTGTTCCTACAGCTGTTGGACTGCTTGATCACACTGGACATCTCGGGACAGTGGGGGCGGATGGGGAGCAGTGGGGGCGGATGGGGAGCAGCGGGGGCGATGGGGAGCTGTTGCTTTTCATGCTCAATTTTTTATAATGACTCATACCTTCACTTTAATTCACTTAATTTGTTTGATTAATTCAATGATTCTATTGAATGTCTTTATTTGATATGTTTGTTTGTATGTTGTGACTGTGTCTATGTCTTTTTTTTGTTGTTGCTGGTGGCTACAACGTAAGTTCCCTCATGGGAAAATAAAAGTTATTCTATTCGAACCAGGATAAGCAGGAGCCCAGTACCTCCACCCGCATCTCCGAGGCATGTTTCAGACAAAAAAGCAGGAAGTGGCACCAATCGATGAGGAGGGAACTGCAAGTCCAAACGTTTTAAACAAGGCACTTTTTTCTTACTTGACTTGAATCATTCCACTCGATTCCACTCGATTATGAGTAGGTCAACTTTTTTAACCCAAAATTACAGGTGAATCATTCAAAATGAGTGACACTAATGGATTGAAGAAAAATCAGTAAAGTACTTAAGTATTTAAGTTCAGATGTGTGTTACCATTTACAGTGTAGCCTACTAACAGGCTTCCAAAGGTTCTGATTTCATAAATATCTTTTTCATACACATTATCTAAAAGTTTTTTTCAATGGTTTTCCTATATGTGAATGACACGTTTTTCTGTTAGTTTTTCCTTAATACAGAACAGGAACTTGGAAGATATCCTCTCTCACCATGAATTCTTCTCATAGACATCAGGGTAACCTGCCTTCACCCAATATCCAATTTGTGTCACTAGCAGCTGCTTCAACCTGAAGAGACATCACGATAATAGTAAGGAGCACTACAACTTGTTGAGGTTGATGGGTCAGGGGTGGGTAGTAATATGGACAGAGTCATTTCCAAAATCACAGAATAAGGCAGGGAAACAGAGATGTAACCTGCATATCAAAGAGGCATATATCAGATATTATCGTAAAAGGCTTCTATAAGGGGTTGGCCTCTCCTTGACTTTTGCTCATCTCCACCACCTTCACAAGAGGAGCCTCCCGTGTTTGCCATGAGCAATGGGCAATTACACCCCCACCCTCACCACTTCCCCATGTGGTGCCCAACTCCAGCCTGGCAGGTGCATCAAGCCAGGAGGGGCAGACCATTACAGTGGTTCAGCATAAACAAGGGGGCTCCTGAGTCAAGCCTGCCTGGAGGTAAGCTAATATAATATTGCTGCCTTTGTCATGCGCCTGCAGCACTTTATGCAGTTACAGTCACCCCATGTCAAAAGACTTGTCAGTTCCAGACAGTCGTGAGGACTGAATAGCTGCTGAGCCCCACTGATCTCACCCACCCAACCCCAGTCCACTCCTCCAGAAATGGGAGGGGGCCCAGATCCCAGAGATTGCATTAACTTTTCTCAACTGCCAATCTCCCCCTGGATTATTTATCATATAGCTACTGTAAGGAAATGATCTGAGGCAATAATATTATTTGCACTGCAGCCTGTGTAGACCCCCCCCCCCCCCACACACACCCACTCCAGGCCCCTATTGACAAAAATATACAAGGTAAATTACATTTTTGTATTATACATTATAGTAGAATTCAATACATGTAACCTATAAGACTTAAAATACCACATAAACACAGGCCTGTTTATTCCATATGTGTCTATATGTGTCAGAAAGTGTCCATATACATTATATCTGCCCCATACATTACAGTGGACCCAAAAATACATTTTAAGATTCTTAAACAGTCTTTTAACTGATGAGGTTTCTGCAACATCTAAAGAAAAATGTGTTCTTGTTCAAAAAGCCAAGTTACTTACAAACACAAAGTATACACTATACTGTTAAAAAAAAAAACTATTAATAAAAATCTGTTTTCTGACCAAATTATTGATATAAAAATAATGCCTAGTTACAACTGAACTTTCACCGATATGCTTCATGGAGAATGTCTCAAAAATCCATATTCCCAAAGCAATGCTATCTGTCTTTTCCTACATATATTCAAGCAACTTGTGTTTCATCTTCATCTCAAGAGAATGTAATCTTTATGTGCATGATCATTATCTTCAATCTTCACTAGTGTCAGCAGAAAATTTATGTTATTAAAGTCTGATGGGATGAAACAAAAAATGTTTAACATTTTCTCCTCATAAGGCCCCTACATTTTCCACAAATGTACTGAATATTCAGGATGGACCAGTACTGTGTTTCTGAATTCTAATGCTCTTAGTTTGTAAAATAGCACCATGTAGAATTAAAAATTTTGTGTTAATACCACAGCTAAAGGAAAAAGACTGATAAAAAGACTGCTGCTGCTGTGATCACAGACTGTTTGTTCTGTTTGCCTGTGTAATGTTACTCCCATTTCCCTACGTTGAATTTTTCCACTCTGTGTGTACAGTATAGGCCTACAGACGAGGCACCTCCGTAACATTCCTTTCGGCCCTGCCTCTCTTCACTGCCAGCTGTTGCCTACACAAGTAGCACAACATCCCTACGCAATCAGAATTGTACTATGTCATTTAAAAATGGTGTTATAAATTTAATTTGGCTTCATCATTGCTTCAAAATATCAGCGAAAAAGAAAATAAGAGACCAGAAAATAATGAAAAAAGACATGAGAAGAGAGGATATATTTAGGAGGGCCATTATCTAATGAAGGTTGCAAACTTTATTTAAGAGGTAGTCACTCTCCTTGGCTTGTTTCATAAAGCCATGGTTTGTAGCGACCACTAATTAGTGGACGCATGGGCTACTCCTGATTGGTATAAATCTCATGCTACGAACGGACACACACACGGACACACGTCACGTATATAAGCGGCTGCAACGCTTAAAAAGACCAAATGCCATTTTGGCATATACACTGCCCGGCCAAAAAAAAAGTCGCACACTCTAATATTTCGTTGGACCGCCTTTAGCTTTGATTACGGCGCGCATTTGTTGTGGCATTGTTTCGACAACATTATGCAATGTCACAACATTTATTTCCATCCAGAGTAGCATAAGTTTTTGGCTGAGATCTTGTATTGACGACGGGAGAGTCGAACCACTCCGTAAAGTGTTCTCCAGCACATCCCAAAGACTTTCAATGGGGTTAAGGTCAGGAATCTGGTGGCTGATTCCTCATGCTCCGTGAACCACTCTTTCACAATTTGAGCCCGATGAATCTTGGCATTGTCATCCTGGCATATGCCCATTGATGGGATAACCTGGTCATTCAGTACATTCAGGTACTTCGCTGACTTCATTTTATTGCTGCATAATGTTGCTGAGCCTAGACCTGACCAACTGAAGCAACCCCAGATCATAACACTGCCTCCAGAGGCTTGTACAGTGGGCACTATGCATGACGGGTGCAATGGCGACTTTTTTTTTGGCCGGGCAGTGTATATATACATGTATGTATTTTTTAATTATTCAATGTATTCTGTTTTTAATTAACAAAGATTTTTCTTTTTGCTTGACCAGCAACCCAGTATTCAGCTACCCTACAATCATCATCATCAGTTAATTTTACCTTATTGCCCATGTTGGGATTTGAACCAGCAGCGCTCTGGTTACCAGGCTACAGTCTTAACCTTTAGGCTTCAATGCAATAATCTGTTCTTAAAGCACTAGTGATCCAATACAATGTACCTTTGCTGAATGCCTTGTACACATTTGCCATAGATACAGGTATGTCTTAGTTGAGCCAAGCTGTGAAGCCGGGGTTTTGTTGAGGGAATTCAGGAGCACACTCATCATACTTACAATTTCAGTAAGTAACCCGGAAGTTAAAACGTAAAAGACATAGAGCGGATATATATATATATATATATATATATATATATATATATATATATATATATATATATATGGTACAAGATAGGTTCATATTACAAAATAAATTTACAAATTAAAAAAAAAAAATCTTCATTCATAATCTACACTTTGTAACAATCGTCATATGTTAACTGATTGATATTCTCAATAAAATTAAAAATAAATATTACAAACTACTTCCTCACTAGTTTGGAAAGAGTTTTGCGGGATTTCTTTGGCACACTGCTTGCAAAGTTAGGGGACAGGGCACATAGTAGACAGGGGTCTGAGTGGACAGGGAACAGGGGTTGTATTTGGACAGAGCCATGGAATATGGGATGCTCTGAGTGTATTGTATGTGTAGACTCAGAGCATTCCATTCCATAGTCCATGCCACATTTTTACCACACCACCTGTCATAGCGCATAGAGCACAGTGCACTGGAGTAAGAGCCTGAAAATTGCGCCCAAAGTGTTCTAAAATGGATGCTGTATATCAGATTACTGACGAAACATCTAGGCTAATGTTAAAGTTTAAACACTGATGTACATTAACACTAACATTGACACCTATTTAAAATTAAGACAAAATAAAAATGTTTTTAATGAAAAAATAGTAAAAAATGGTTCTATGTAGAACCCTTTCAACTTCCAAAGAGTTCCTTAAGAACCCTTTTTTCCAAAAGGGTTCTGTCTAGAATACTTCCTTCTAAAAAGGGTTCTTTGTAAGAAAACGGTTTTTAGAGTGTAGGTGGGGCATGCAGCATAATGTATAAGGAGAAACACTGGAAGAACAACAAGAATAACCCAAACTTTTCTTCATTGTGTGGTTGTGCAAAGTTGCATCTGAATTCTGTGTTTAGACAAGGTCAGAAGGTACTGAATTGAGATAATGTTTCAAGGTTTGTGGTCATTATAGTTTTTCTGTTGGAGGGTTCCAAGCACTACATATATGCTGTATAGGTATGGGAAGCCAAGGCTTAGCAGATGGCATACCTCCCCATAAAAGTATTACCTCAGCGAAAAGGCTATATCAAACATGTTCAATATTTTTCATGTGTCACATTCGATACCACGGTGTGATGCACAATGTAACTGGTAGTAGGACATATTGCTTAAAATGTTTATATACTTGAAGAGGAATATTTAAAGCATTCTATTTCAGTGTCAGATATTATAATGTGAGAATATGATGCTGGGCGTGAAATGTTCTGAAAGATTTTTTTTTAACTGAAACGACATCTTAAGAATGTGCTGTTTTGCACATACGTTTTTCTGGCTCTCACATGTAACAAGATTTTGTCAGTATTCACACCTGAAAAAATGGATGTGCTGGAATTAAACTGGGATTAAACTGTCAAGCATTTGCACTAATGTTTTAAATTGTTCCCAAAAAATAAATAAATAAATAAATAAAAACCTGTCTCCTGGGTGATTCACTCATGAGCACAGACTGGCCTTACAAACAGATTCAATCCTTAAAGTGATGGACAAGGGATTCTAAAAACTTCAAATACCATAATAACATAATTATCACAGAGGGATGTAGGCTATCCACTACACACCCACCAAATATCTTTTCAAGAAAATGTCAATAGGTATATTAATATATGTAAAAATATGGTACTGGAGAGATTTTTTAAAGTGATTTTCATTTGTTTACCAAAGTGTCTTGTGTTTACTTTATGGGAAAGTTTTACTTGTATGTGGTACTTCATATAGCCATGTAATACATAACATAAACTCATGGGCCAGACTTTCTTGAACTTTTGTAAATTTAAACTTTGTTTTCGATTTTTACCCATTAATAGGACACGAAAATGTGACATTCTTTACACTGTCATCATTGATGTGGAAATATATACCTATCCTAATGGCCTACATTTCTTTCAACCAAATATTTTTGAAGACGTTTGATATGCCTTTCTAAACCCCACTTTGCTTAGTGAAAGTTGTCGCTCGTATTCATATGGGAGAGCAAAATTAATCAGGCTCATGTACGTAATTCATTGTGTCCTGAGAGTTACGTGCACAAGATGCCGTCGGCAATCATGAAAAATAAATATATATCGGATCGATCTTTGTTTGTTTCTGTCATGCATAAGCCAAGTAAAAAAATATATGTGCCCAAATTCCTACACTCCACGATACTTTAAAACAAGGGGAATATATAGTGCTGACTTTCTTTCCGTGTCCCAATCGTTACGTACATAAGCATGAATCGTTTACCCACGTGTTTCATGGCTGGTGGATTGGTCAACCTAAAAAAAAGCATTACTGTCTGGTACGAAACTACTAAGAATTGCTTTGTTTCAATTGCTGCTGACGCTACAGGAGCCTGATAACGTGTCCAAGCTTCCTCATACGGTTACGTACCTAAGCCGTTCACGTTTTACCTCGCACCATTTTATCAAAATCGTCCAAATCAAAGCATTTACACAGCCATCGTGTTATAATCGTGTCCGCATATTGAAAGGTAGGATTTTATTTGTATTTTTAAATTTAGAAAATTTATATTTTCTTGCATTGATTACGTACGTAATGGTGTCCTCTAATCAACCGGGTATTACACAGCCATAAATAGAGCAATGCCAGCTATGATGTAATGCAGGCTACTATGCTTTAGCTAGCATGTGAACCCACTAACCTACAATTACGACTTTATCTGGAGTTTTCAGAATGGGGTTTCATACGGCAGAAAACCGTGAGATATTCAATGCGAATAAATGACAGTAAAATCGAGGATGAAAATTAAATGTTATATTATAAAATATTAGCAACTTAAGGAAGTTTACTGCGAGTTTGTTTTGCAAAATGGTTTGTTTGGTCAGGTCGTGGGCTTCTCCCACGGAACTATAGTTCTGTGGCTTCTCCACCCCGCACTGTCAATAATACTGTGCCTGGACCATGTCCGGTTGACCTTGCTCCCAACAACGTCACTTCGGCTCCACGGAGCAGACGCAGTTTGTTCAAACTGGCGGCGAAAAAGTCTTCTGGAGACTGAAATCAGTTTTTACGAGGCCGTGGGAAGGCGATGGGTGACGTCACAGTGACTTTGTCCATATTTTAATACAGTCTATGGTATTGGTTGAAGTTTCACATCTACGTCACCATGGACCCATTTTCGACTCCACTTTTTTTTTCAGCATACAGGAATAAAGAGATTTTATTGTTATTCACAGTACCGACAGATGAGCTGTGAAGAGCAAGCCTGAGCTGTCGGAGTAAAACGGGATGGGGTGAGGGGTACGCTTTAAGGCCCCGAGGCGCTTCTCAGTGTTGAAATGCGGGCGGAGTCATTATATGGGTTAGCCGTGGAACCAGTGGGAACGTGCCTGACATTACCTCCCATGACCTGATTATGCCTGATTTATGGGAAATTGTTTTGTGCTTTGTCGAGTTTACCCTTAAGCTGCTCTGGAGCTGTCTCTACCGGTGGTATGGACTTTTACTCATCCCCTCCTCCCCCCTGCACCCTCCTCTTTGACCTCCCTCATCCCCCCTTCTTTATAAGTGCATTAGTTTCTTTGCCTGTTCTTTATTCTGAGCTGGATAGCCTGGGATAGAGTCCTTTGCTACAATTTGTGAGCAGTAATCCCCCACAAATACTGATGAAAAAGTGTCTTGTCAGTTCTGGCAGTCGATATGGTATCCATTAGAACTGTGGGGTGGGACTCACTGGTGAGTTGTGAGCCTGAGGTGGGCTGCAAGACATGTTGACTACACTATATACATATGAAAGCACATCTTAATCCCCTACCATTGACATCCCCACTTATCAAACAAAGCGTTGCAAGGGTGAGACAATACGCAGCGCTTTATCTATGCGATTTGTCTTACTAGCGATTTAACACCGAGAGTACCACAATAAATGAAAGAATAAATAAATAAATGTGGAAATATAAAAATGACTATAATGAAATTAAATATTGTAAAATTATATAAATAAATCTATATATAAATGAATACATTTAATAATGTAAAAATATATCAATAAATAAACCTGGAAACTTATTTGGAAATATATAATGTATGTGTATTTTCAGACTTATTTCCATATATATTTCCCTATTTATTTTGATATATTTTTCAAGTACATCTATTTATTTATTTCCGTATATATTTCTCTATTGTCATATATTTTCACATTTATTTATTTATTTCCGCATATATTTCCCTACAAGTACAATCTTGCTTTGGTCCATACAAAATCACGACATCCGGAACCGACCGCCGTTTGAAATTTTTGATTGATTTTCAACACAAAAATGTTCACTGGGGTGTGCAGTCTATGGCACCAAAAACATTGGGCAGGTTGACAATTTCATAAAAATCCCGCTTTACCTCCACCTGGCTTTGCATCTTGTAGGGGAACTGTTGTACACTGGCATTAGCTGTATTATGCTGTTGACACCATTGCAACGCTGGCTACAGAACTGTAAGCCACTCTTGTGAAATCAACAGAAAATAAAAATAAATTCATATTCTAATTAACATTCAGAAGCTACTTTTAGCTGCATTTCAAATTTACAAATGCGGTAGCCTACGCACAGTCCTGAGCAGGTGTAATGTTTGTTTGTAGGTATGAACAAATCTCAGATATGAAAACTTTGATGAATGCCAAAATAAGAACAAAAATAAATACGAACGATTTATGCACAAATTCATTCTGCGCACGTTTCATGAATGAGGCCCAGTGAGTGAAAATATTATTGCTTAATCATAAGTACCCACTAAACAACTATTTTCTTAGAAGACACTAGCAAAAGTCTGTGTTTTGTCCATGGCGTTAACATGTTGAAGTTGTCCGTGGTAGTGGCGGATAGTTGCTAAGATAGGATTGGTCAAGTAGGCATTCGGTGTGGAATTTGAGTGAAGGGTTGAAGCATTTTTAATTTTTTCACTCAATCGTTACTATGATTGATTTTCTTTTCTCCCCTTGCTCATAAAAAATATATATTTCTCTATTTACTGAGGGAAGTCAGAAAAGTTACATACAACACAATAACCTAATTTTGACATCTGAATACGTCTTAGATTGCAGTACGTTTTAACATGGCTGGATTACAAAACATTCACTCCTGAAGTGGCTCTTAGGCCTTTGTGAACCCTAGCATTATAAGGGCCATGGTAGTTTCTTTTTTTATTCCACAACCAGGCTGTGAACATGATGTGTTTGCCAGGGTGTTAAAACAAGATAAACTGTGTTTTCAGTGAATTGGAATGCCCTGGTTTTTCCTTGGTAAACTGTGTAAATTAAGGCTGACTTAATTTACTCAACTCCCATATCCAGGAAGGTGTATAAGTACCATGTCAGCAAATGTATGTTGTAAAAGCTTAAATCTACCTGACAGTCCCATTTTTGTCCACATCACTCTCTTTAACTCATACTTCCACTCAGATTTTGTGTGTGACCGAGAGAGGGATCAGATTTTCTATGCCTTTGTACTCTTTGTCTTCTGAACTAAATCATGTCAGCATTCCCCTGTTTAACACAAAGTCAGTAATTTACAGATTGATTTATTATATTTTCTTACTTGTCTATGGTATCTATGCTGGTAAAACATAGATTTTTTCCTATTGAATATTTTCTACAAATTGAAATTGAATTACATATAGTACTAAAGAGACCAAATACTTAGGTAAGGCCAACTCTTGGCTTCTGTTACCTAGACCAAAGGCCCTATCAAAAATCACAAAAAAATAATTACCTGTATGCCAATGGTATCTTGTTCATTTGTGAAACTATTTTGTGCGAGTATGAGTGTGTGGGTGTATAAGACCTTACACCTCATCATACTCTTCCACATACACCATTATGCTGTGACACACACCATCATATTCTCTCACATACACCATTAAACTCACACACACACACACACACACACACACACACACACACACCATCATACTCTCACATATACTACATGGCCAAAAGTATGTGGACACCTGCTCATCCAACATCTCATTCCAAAATCATGGCCATTAATATGGAGTTGGCCCCCCCTTTGCTGCCATAACAGCTTCCACTCTCCTGGGAAGGCTTTCCACTAGATGTTGCAACATTGCTGCTGGGATTTCCTTCCATTCAGCCAGAAGAACATTAGCTAGGTCGGGCACTCATGTTGTCCGATTAGGCCTGGCTCGCAGTCGGCTTCCCAATTGATCTCAAAGGTGTTCGATGGGATTGAGATCAGGGCTTTGTGCAGGCCTGTCAAGTTCTTCCACACTGATCTTGACAAACCATTCCCTTATGGACCTTGCTTTGTACATGTGGCATTGTCATTCTGAAACAGGAAAGTGTATAGCTGTATAAATGGATAATATGTAAAAAATGATAAAAAGGTTGTGTAAGTCGCTCTGGATTAGAGCGTCTGCTAAATGCCTATAATGTAATGTAATAATGAAAGGGCCTTACCCAAACTGTTGCCACAAAGTTGGAAGCACAGAATTGTCTAGAACGTCGCCTAGCCTGAACCATGAAATACAGCCCCAGACCAAGGGGTGTCTGGATCCGTTTGGACATTCTAGACAATTCTGTGTACACCATTATACTCTCTTACCCACCCGATCATACTCTCTCACATACACCATTACACTCTCTCACACACACACACACACATGCACGCACGCACGCACGCACGCACGCACGCACACACACACACACACACACACACACACACACACACCACTATACTCTCTCATGCACACTATTATTCTTTTCACATACACACTATTATACTCTCTCACATAAATGTAAAACCTGTTATGCACACATAAAATGTCTTACACGCAAAAAACATTTGAAAGATTTCATATGTGAGAGAGAATAATTGTCTGTGTGAGAGTTTGATTGAAATGGAGTGCAGTTTAAATTCTTAGTTCCTGATAGGCTTACAGCCTTTTCTCAGACAAGGCCCACCCCCCTATCAGCGGCACCTCAAGCGTCCAAATTGAAAGGGAGAGTCTAAATCAAGCCACAGCTAGTTTAAATAACACTTCAAATTCAACAAGTTTTGTTAGTACAATAGCAAGGTCGCCATGATTTTTATGGTTATGTACCATCTTTTCAAACTCAGTTTTCGTTTTTGGAGGTGAATGGCAACGAAGATGGTATGAATCAGTTAGTCAGTCTTTTGTATTTAAAAAGGATGTGTTGATGAAATCTGAAATAATTACTGATAACCTTTTTATAAAATGACCTCCCTTCTGATACCATGCCCCTTCACCAGCCATAGTCATATCCTCCTGGTCCCCTTTGCATTTCTTTCTCCCCAATCATAACACTCTCACATTAATGGTCACAATTTCCCAATCTCATTCCCTCTGCCATCCCAATTAATATCCCTCTTCCATATCACATCCTTCCTCCAATTAATGTCCCTCTTCCACACTACGCCCCTCTCCCAATTCATATCCCTCTTCCATGTAACATCCTCCCCCCAATTAATAACCCTCTTCCACAGCACATCCCTCTTCCACATCACATCTTTCTCCAAATTAATTTCCCTCTTCCACATCACATTTCACTCTCAGGTATGTCTCCCCTGTCGCAGCCCTGGTTCTTTGCCCCCCAATCTCTACTCAGCTTCCTCTATCCATCTGTCTGCTTTGCCTCATGCAAAGTATCTGGCATGTTTCAATGGATATCTCTCTCTCTCTCACTATATCTCTCACTCTGTCCCTGCCTCTGTGCTGCTTCTATGATAGAGTGGTATAGCTCTCTTCCTTCACGAGGGACTGTCTGTAGCACAAGTCATTCAGAACTCTCTTTGAAATACACAGTGTTTCTGTGGTTGAAGTCATTCGGAGCTCTCTTTGAAATACACACTGTTTCTGTGACAAAAGTCATTCATAGCTCTCTTTGAAATACACACTGACTCTGTGGTATATATCATTCACAGTTCTCTATGAAATATACACTGTTTCTGTGGCAGAAGTCAGTCAGAGCTCTCTTAGAAATACACACTGTTTCTGTTTCATAAGTCATTCAGAACTCTCTTCAAAATACACACTGTTTCTGTGGCATAAGTCATTCAGAGATGTCTCTATGAAATACACACTGTTTTGGACAAAAGTAATTCAGAGCTCTCTTTGAAATAAACAATCTTTCTGTGGAACAAGTCATTCAGAGCTCTCTTTGAAGTACTCACTGTTTCTGTGGAGCAAGTCATTCAAAGCTCTTTTTGAAATACACACTGTTTCTGTGACAAACGTCATTCAGAGCTCTCTTTCAAATGCACATTGTTTCTGTGATGCAAAGCATTCAAAACTTTCTTGGAAAAACACACTGTTTCTGTGGCATAAGTCATTCAGAGCTCTCTATGAAATACACCCTTTTTCTTGGATGAAAGTCATTCAAAGCTTTCTTGGAAAACACTCTGTTTCTGTGGCGGAAGTCATTCAGAGCTCTCTTTGAAATACACCCTGTTTCTGTTCTGTAAGGCATTCAAACAGCGCTGGACTGGTAATCTGGCATACCGGGCATTTTCCCGGTGGGCCGACGCACCTTGGGGCCGATATAATTTAATTTATAATTTTTAATTAAAAAAACAACAACAAAAAAAAAAAAAATTTTTTTTTTTTTTGGCCAATGACTGGCCCATAAAGCAGGGACAGCAGCCCATTGGTTGATTTTCTATACTGACACTGGGCTGGCCCAATCACATCTCTTACTAGGCCCCACCCCTCCCCCTCTGTCCTCTCTGGGTGCGTCCCAATATTCTTCACTCCCACCTCCCTTCCTCCACTCCCCGACTACCACTCCTCTCCTACTCGGAAATATGCAAATCTACCTGAATGTTTTGAGCACAAGTATTTGCATGTACAGTATCCAATGTACATGACATTGCGGATTGCGTCGAGACATTAATTAATATGTAAGCATTAATACGTAATTAAGATGTAATCAGCGACATTAGATTAAAACACAAAGATCCGTTTCCGGGGCACGGAGTAGAGGAGTGGTAGTGGAGGAGGAAAGGTGGCACTTTTCGACTATTGTCATGTCAGTTGCCGTGGCTCAGAGCCATAAATGGATGAGGGCGTCAAAATGGATAAACAAAAGTGCAAGGGGGGTGCGGAGAAGTTGCGGGCCAAAAAAATAAAAAATCGAGAGGCGGATGCCGCCAAAAGTAAAAAAATAACAGACATGTTTGCTGCAGGGGCTACAGTAGCTTCAACATCTACAGTACCCGACATTGTGCAACAAGAGGTGGAACTTGAAGGAGGAGAGGTGGCTGGCCATGGCCACTGCCAGGCAGAGGAGCAGGCGTGTGACAGGGAAGCTGAGGAGGGACAGAGTGAGCATGACAGGGCCGAGGGACAGAGTGAGCAGGTGCAGGAGGAGTGGAGTTGAAGCGGTAAGCATGGTAGCTTCATGATTAACGGACTCGCAGGGAGGGAGCAGGGAGGTATAGTGTGTGTGCGCCATGCCATGATGACGATGATGATGATTAATTTAATTAATGTCGATGATAATAAGATAACATAATCGTAACGCTATCATAAAGTGAGACCGTCACCTACTGCTGGTGGTCACTCAGTCAGTCAGTCAATGTGATAAGCTATTTGGCATTATTTTTGTAGCTAGCATAGTTCGCTAATTTGGCTGACTATTCTAACGTTAACTAGCTAACGTTATTTTGTCACTGGCTAAGCCCACATTGCTGTGAGTGACCTAGGTCATAATATTATTAAAATTATTAGGCTAAGGGTTCCCTTGATAAAGATGCATGAAAAGGCTGTATAATATACAAAACCTGTAGCTGTACTGTGCTAAAATGGATACCTGCTTATGTATTAGCCTACAGGAAAAAAAAGTATGGATTACTGTTATTATTATCTGTGAGGCATCTCTCCACCTACAGTAAGTTCTAATTGTTTGGTGCTACTGTCCATTGAGCATGCACCTTCACTGGTAGGTGCATGAACTGAAGGTCAAACTCCCCAAACAAACAGGCACACCATTGATTTAATTGTCCTATCACATACAAAGATCAAACTATTATTCCTCTCTGAACAAAAGGGTTATCTATTAACTGTGTAAACCTTATGCAATATTCATCATCAATATTTGGATACTTGAAATCTGTATGAACTGAATAGTTAGTATCAAATGAAATAAGATGGAACAGCTCCATGCATTCATTGAATAAACAACTATTTGCTCATTACCAGTATGGTATTTTTTGTACAGCTTTTTGCACATCTTTGTCAGGGAATTCCAACAATTCTGGACCTGAATGCATAATCATGTTGGGGAATAGTACAGTAGGTACGCATATTTAAGGGGATAGCAAGGATGTTGTACTGGTGGGTGGTGTCCGACCGATTGTTGTGGGCCGGTATGGGCCAAAAATGCCAGGGCCGATTTTTTTGTCCCAGTCCAGCCCTGCATTCTCTCTTTTGAATACACATTGTTTCTGTGGCATGCACCCTGGCAGAGCCAAGTACAGTTTAAAATGTGTGGACACTCAGTTTTGGATGTGTGATGTTTCAGAGATGTTTAAATTTTCTCCTTCAAGATGAAACATAAAAACAAGATTGATGCCATACCATTCATAATAAGCTTCTGCTGTACTGTAAATAAAGCATTTAAGATGTACAATCTGATTAACTGTTATGGAGTTGTACTGATATAATTATGCTCTACCACAGCCAGATGACAAAAGAAGAAATGCTTCTGTCTCTATGTCCTCATGCACAAATCACAAAATTCTGTTTTTGAATTAGATAACCCACAAAACACTTTTTTAACCTCTGTCCAATTGTTTATTATTTATGACTGAGAACTATATGCCCTATAGGACTGCTTTAGTATTATCGCAGATGCAAACTTAATAACAAAAGATAAGAAACTGGGGAAAATGGAATTCCTGACAACCATCTTGTTTTAGCACTTCCGAAAAAAGAAAAGAAAACAAGGAATGTTTTGCCATTCTCCCTCCGCCGGTAACCACTAGCTTTACTATGTCTCCCACTGCGGCCTCTGCTTGTACCCATTTCCTTTTTGTTCATGGAACAAAACACTTATGCCAAGCTGGATGTGATGTGGGGAGTGTGATGGATGTGTCTCCCATCTCAGGCCTGTTGGCATCGCAGGGCGGGATGGGGCGGCACCTCCTCCACACCCAAAAGGCAGGCACGAACAATGTTGATTCACAGATTGAGAGTGCAGGTGCTTTCGGCACCCGACCAGGATGCGTAATCAATGTGCCGAATGCCTCCGTGTCACAAGCCATCATAAATATTGAGAGTCATTACGGCACTTATCCTGGCGGAGGGAAGGGAATTTAAAGGAACGGCAGCTGCCGTCAGTGACCCAGTGGAAATGGCCGGCAATAAAGCCGCTGCTCCGGTTAAGTCTGGTGTTTGCACGGATAGCCGTGGGCCCTGTCAGCATTTTATCAGCTTCTTGGGGACTCAATATGTCCTCTATCTTCTTCTCCCGCATGGGAAGATCAACATTTATTTTTGCTGTGGCACAGAAGGAGTAATTTTATGTGAAAGTAAATATTTGCTGGTGGTTATGGGAGAGAATCTATGGCCTTGATTTAATTTCCCAACTCTTCTTCTCATGTCACTAGGCTGATCCAGTCTGGATATGAATAACCTGTTTATAAGACTATCGCTTACACTGTTCCATTCCATATATCAGGAATTTCCTCTCTGTGTGTTTGTGCAAGCAATAAACAGCAAAAGAACAGCCAATATTCTATATATAAACTGTCTCAGCATCTGGTTTCAGTCATACAATGCAATACACAGCGTGGTTCATATGCTTAAGTCAGTGGACCTTTGGTCATTATAGACGTTGATTCGATGGGAAACATTCAGATATGCAACTAGAGACAGATGCAAGGCCTGGATTGCATCAACACTTGTTTCTAACCTTGACTGACAAAACAATACATTTTGTTACAGGTATACAAGTTTACATGTGCTATTAGCCAAACTAGTGTGCTTTAATTGGTGAAGAAAAACACTTGGATTTAATCAAAGTCAAGTCAAAGTCAAGGGTACGGACAAAGGCTAATTAAATCAAGGCCCTTTACTACATACAGTTGAAGTCGGATGTTTACATACACTTAGGTTGAAGTCATTAAAACTCATTTTTAACCACTCCACAGATTTTATGTTAGCAAACTATAGTGTTGGCAAGTCGGTTAGGACATCTACTTTGTGCATGACACAAATCATTTTTCCGACAATTGTTTACAGACAGATTATTTCACTTTTAATTCACTATATCACAATTCCAGTGGGTCAGAAGTGTACATACACCAAGTTGACTGTGCCTTTAAACTTTGTATATTTGGTCGCATATCCTTTGCATGCCATGACTTCCTGATGTCTGTGACCCAACAACATCAAAAGACTCTTGATATCTTATTTTCTGGTACTCTTACAAGCGATACTATAACGTCTCTGCATTTGAATGGATCTCTATGGGAATTGGGGGGTGGGACTAGATTTAGTTGTAAATTATGCTGGAACAGTATGGAATATATGATTGGTAAAAGGGCTCTAAGTCATCAAGGGTCTGAGGTGTCAAACAAGCCTCAAACCATCACTCTCCTGCCAGATATGCAGTAGATATGGATGGATGACTTTAAGGGTTGTTTCTCCTGACAAATCTTCCTATTGAACTCTACAGAAAAGTACAGTAAGTCAGGAGAAGAAACCCTTCAAGTTATCCATCCATATCAAATGTATTTCTGGCAGCAAAGTGATGAGTTAAGGCTTGTTTGATACGTCAGACCCTTGATGACTCAGAGCCATTTAGCCAATCATGTATTTCCATACTGTTCCAGTGTTATTTACAGCTAAATCTAGTCCCACCCCCCAATTCCCATAGAGATCCATTCAAATGCAGAGACGTTATAGTATCGCTTGTAAGAGTACCAGAAAATAAGATATAGAGAGTATTTTGATGTTGTTGGGTCACAGACATCAGGAAGTCATGTCATGCAAAGGATATGCGACCAAATATTAAAAATTTAGAGGCACAGTCAACTTCTGACCCACTGGAACTGTGATATAGTGAATTAAAAGTTAAATAATCTGTCTGTAAACAATTGTTGGAAAAATTACTTGTGTCATGCACAAAGTAGATATCCTAACTGACTTGCCAACACTATAGTTTGCTAACATGAAATCTGTGGAGTGGTTAAAAATTAGTTTTAATGACTTCAACCTAAGTGTATGTAAACGTCTGACTTCCGAATTATAATGCATAATTCCTATATTCAATATTGATTTGGTCTCAATGGTCTTGTAATAATGTTGCAATACAATAAATAGAATATAGAATAGAATAACTTTTATTTTCCTGTGAGGGAACTTCAGTTGTAGTTTCCAGCAATAAAAAAACATAGACATGTTAAATAAAGACATTCAATTGAATGAGGTATTTCACATTAAAGTGAAAATATGAGTGGAGCACATAGAGTTACATATACATACAGATAGTACAGCAGTTGATGTAGCTTTACTTGTATGCAACTTGCAGCACTAAAGGAATTGTCTGTGTAAGTGCACCAATTTCACACAATGGATGCCCAGAATGTACCATTTACTAAAGGAGCTCCTCTGGTGTAGTACCTACACATGCCCTGTAACACATGTAATTATGCTCTGCACAATTAACACATGTATCTACATAAACTACAGACTGGCTGTAACATCTGTAATTACAGTACACAAGTCACAAACTGGTTCAATAATCACAATAAGGTCCATGTAAACAGTGTGTATATGGTATTGTGCTCAGCAATCGCTCTGTATTACAGGGATCACAGGCACACTATATAAATGATTTGCTGTTGCTGCAGTTTTCTTCAAATCTAAATCTACCTCTCTGAGCATGTCAGCTCTACACAATGGCAGGTTCTGTTGCATGCGCCGGCACTGGGATTATGCTTCTATGGCCAAGTTGAGATATAACAGCTCATAAACTGTGACATGGCTGCATTCAGACTCTCCTGGTCTTACGAGCTTCAGGACTGGAGATAAATCAGCATTGCAAAAATAGCAGTTGCAAACATCATGCTTCAGCTCATATCCAAGCCCAAGCTTGATCAACATCCAGATCTCTTACATATCCTCTTCTGAAGATCATAATGTGCAGAAACAACATCCTCTGTGAGTCATAACCTCTTGAAGACTAGCATATTATGCCCTATTATTTAATGCACTCCAATACCATTCACCTTAGTTCAACACAGTAAGAAATGCACTTATAAGACTACTCAACTTGGTCTATCTTTGGATGAAAGAGTTTACATCGACTATGTTATGCTTATTTAATTTAAAATAGCTCTTCACAGAGAGGAACTTTTTTGCAACTTTATCCTCAAATAACAGTTAAAAACAACAGAGTAAGTGGTGTTGTATGGACTTGTATGCTTCTGTTACTAATTGAAAAAGGATCCAGGTCTCTTGTGTATCCTTTTCAGAACTGTAGATAAAGGTACACACATACAATGCGTCTCGTTCACAAATTATGCATAGGATCAGATTTGATCATAAACTATGCTTATGAATGTTTCCACAATCATTTCAGCATTCATATTTGTTTTCTTATCTGAATTTGCTCAACACAAAAGAGTGAAAATCTATGTGTGTTTGCAAGCATGTGTAAAGGCATATACACGTAAGATGTTTCCATTTTGGATTTAGAATGCTTTATAATTTATGCAAGGACAAAATAAGAAAATAAGTAGTTACAGACCTCATATTAACAACAAAGTGCTTAAAAATACAATTATAGGCCTAAATAGGCTATTGTTTTAACTATATTAAAGCTGGAGTACACAACTTTTTCAAAGGTCGCATTCATAGTCAAAACATTTCAAAGTCATGACATCTGTCGGCCCTGCCCAAAGAGAAAGAGACACACCCCCCACCCACTGCTTCCACAGACATGAACTTGCAACCTTCGATTGGTTTGCGTCATAAGCCACTTTGTTTTGAAAACAAAAATTTGGGCCGAATGGCTGGTTTTAGAATGCAGAATTTGAGGGTATAAACACAGTGTCTAGTGCTGGATGTCTCGCACAACAGTTCTTTCTATGATTGCTACCAACTGAGCATGACCGTTCCCCAATATTTTTCTTTGAAAAAATGTTGCGTACTCCAGCTTTTTGATTTCAATTTCAGTTTAATTTTAGTTAAATTTAGTTAATTTACTAGTTTTAGTTTAGTTTTTTCAAAAGGTCTTGTTTTTATCTTTATTTCAGTTCACAATAGTTTTTCCACACCTAGTTTTTGTCATAGTTTTAGTTTACAATAATTAAAATTCTTGGGAACACATGTAATTAATTTAGGCTTTTTTGGCTAATCGTACCTTGGGGAGAGAGCACGTCATTCGGAAGAACATAGATGTGTTTGTAAAGAGATGAATGGCTGATGTTTGTACATTACCCTGAAGTCAGCATGCCTTTTATAGGAGAAACAAACGCAAGTGTCTTTGCTATCTTACACCCGGCGCACGGTTCATTATAGCCCCTAGCACTCACGTCATTTAAATATCAAGTGACTTTGTGGAGATTAATTTAAATTTCACCATGTTAACTGCATTTTAACCTTATTCTTTGTTCTTTATATTTTTTTAATTCCAATGACCAGGTTTCCATACTCTCATCTTATTAAAACCCTGCTGATTTCACCTGTGATTCCATAACTGAACAAACTGATTTTAAAGAGAACTAAGAGTCTAATTAGAAACAAAATCAAATTTGCAGCACATTACACAATTAATTCACGATTAATTTTAATGCTATTCTCTGCATGTGCGCTTTAACTTCATGCAGGAGCACGTCTGTTTCACCTGCTGTAAATCGCACTTTTCGCGTTCTTCCTGGGAATGTGGTCTTAATTGTTTTGAAGCATTATGCTACCAGTAAAACAGGTTGGTCACATTTCCATAAGCAGGGGAAAATATGCGTGAACCTAACGGTTCCCAACCTGACAGCTTTACTGTATTTACTAGTGTCATCATTAAGGCAAAATAATGGTATTTATGTTATTAATCAATATTAGAATACACATAATGAACTTCGGTTGAAGCTTGAACAGCCTCATGGAATTGATGTTTGACAATGCTTCATTGTATAATCAAACAAAAGTTGTTAAACAAGCAGGCTAATTTAGCATTTTCTCAGGTGAGACGGAAGCCATTCTGGTATCTTATTCTCAGCTGTTGCAGGTGCTTTTAACAAAATTTAACCACATATTAAACACGCTATATTTTCTAAAATAACAGTACTGTCGGGAATTACCGGGAACCCGTGCCGGTGTTAACCCCTAATGTTAAAGATTATTATTGTGTATATCAAAACGCTTCATAATGGTTAGTCCGCATAATATTGATCATACTATTGATCCATATAGCCTATTCCTTGCTCGCTCTACACACGCACGAGCATGTCTGTTTCGCCATCATATAAGCAATCCGCCAAGGTGGAAAAGCAGGCTTTTAAAGGGAATGGGATATGACATTTTGATTGGTTTATTGCATGTTACGCCAAAGACACACCTATAATTAATGAAGAGACTAGGTTCAGCCTATTTGCAAGTTCCGCTGTGCTTAGCGCTCAAAAAACTCGCCCTCTAACTTGCAAAAGTGGACTTGGACACGCCCTCAATGCACTTTACGCCATGCGTTTAGACCAAGCACTAAGATCGCCAAGATAGAGCCCTATGTGTAAAAATGGCTACAATTGCTAAAGTGGAAATAGAATGAAATAGAAATAGTAGTTTGTAACTTTATCAAAGGCTTGACTGTATTTTTTGATCAATTTAATGCTACCTTGGTGAATAAGTATCAATTTCTTTCAAAAACATAAAAATGTCTGTGATTCCAAACTTTTGAACGGTAGTGTATAAGTCTACTTCTATTCATTATTATTATTATTATTATTATTTTATTTCATTATTTTTTTTATTACAGTTTGTACAAAAAAGGAAACATACTACTTGTCTTTATAAAGGAAAGTAATCATCTAAGACCAAAGGAGGTTACACTGCACACTCTCTCTCTAATTGGTTTCTGAACTAAAGGCAGAATATCTACATACAATTCATCAGTGTTATCATGTGCAACAAACTACTGAGTTATTATTTTTTTTAAAGGGGGGGGGGGGGGGCTTCATGTGTTGGATTAATGGCTTGGAATTGAGTATGTGGCACCACTGATAAGCACTCTGTGTGATGGCCCAGAGCACAGATCTGGTAACGCAAGATATGGCATCAGCTGTTCTGTCCATTCTGTTCCCTGCATTAATCCCAGCACCCGGTTATCAAAGTAAAAAGGTCCTGTTATCACTGTAAAATGGTTCTGTTATCAAAGTAAAAAGGTCCGGTCATCACTGTAAAATGCTTCTGTTATCAAAGTAAAAAGGTCCTGTTATCACTGTAAAACGCTTCTTGGTACTTCATTCATTAATTTAATTAATTTCTTCTCCTCTGGATATGTCACTGCAAATACTGTATAACATGTTGCAATGCTAAATAAAATATCATTATATAATTATAATAATTAATCCTTATATACACATATATAAAAAAAACTGTCAGAAATTAATAAATATTAAATGAGTTATTAAGAAGGGAACCAGGGCCTTATTTATGTTTTTTTACAAGCCATACGATTGAACACACAGATTTGATCGTAAAATTTGGTGTGAAAATACGCATACCTCAATGTAAACTCCATACCACACGTAAAAAAACATTCCTTCTTGTGTTTGTGCAGCTGTACGGCAGTGCAGGTATGTAGTAGGTTTCCTGATCTTCTGAGAGGTGATATTGGAAAAGCATGAAGTGTGTATAAACAAGCAGCAGTGATGTATATACATTAGGCAAAGTAAAAAATAAAAAAAGGCAATAATATCTATTCAACATTAATCTGGGTTAACATTGATAAATAAAAACAGTAACAAAAAGCCAGCTACTAAAATACAGATTGCCATTCAAATGAATAACTCAAATGTGAATACAATGTCATTTTATTTTTTTAATAAATGGAATGTGAAAACATTATTAACGTGAAGAAATAATGCTAATTACTTTACAGGAATGAAACATAATAATAATTTTAGACATTATTACAAAAACATGTTTATGTTATTCAAATGCAAGAGGCCATGTTTGCCATAGAACTGTTGGACCACCTCAGGAATGTGTCTTGTGGGCACCTTTTTAGACAATGAGTAGTCCAAGCTAATCTAAGAATTAACTAATTGTATTAAATAGCAAGATAAAGTATAATAAGCCACCATACAAGGTAATTTGAGGGGTTCAGAGGAAGGAGCTGTTAGCGTCTTCTCAATTTTGTGATTTAGGCAACTTAATTAATTAATACACACAATTTATAATTCATGCATAGGCACACTATAGGAACTTGATATATACATACATTTCATGTAAAATTCTTGACTGTTTTTAATAAACGAGGCCCCGGGGTTGCCAGAGAATTCCACACATCATAGCAATATGTACTTGCGATGGGTATTTATATGGAATAACCACAGTGCTTATTGCAATCTTGGGTGAACTTTCTCACTCTAGCAACCCACAGCTGCTTCTTAATAGCATATTTACCAGTGTCGACTAAAATAAGTATATTGCTGTTATTAGTGTTTAGGAGCATTTTTATCTACACTACACTGTAAAATGTTAGCATAATGGCAAAATAGAAGTCAAAGTGACTTAAGTATAAACTGAAAAATGAATTGTCAAATGAGCAGTACTTTCAGATGTACCTAGATTTCCTTTCTAAGGAAGGTTTTTATGCAGGAACACCGGCATGTTAAATTTTTCAGGTCTTAGACTTGAACGGAAGGGGGATTGAATATGACCTGAAAAGCTGAACACTCATTCAGAAGCTACTCTTGTTGCAGGGGTGGAAATAATCTTCCTGGCCAATTTAGCCATTTCTTGCTCTTGGGCCTTCCACCACTGCAAAAGACATTGATGTAGGTATGGTAATGTAATGAGTTCTTGAGGCATTGCTTCTTCAGCCTGGTGTCATTCCTGTTGTTTTCTCGTTGTGATGGTCTGCAGGAGCCCATGCCAGCCCTTTGGAGCTGTGGGGTCCTCTGTTGCTGTAGGGTCACAGGTCTCCTCTCCTGCCACTTGTTGTTGTGAAAGCCTCAATGGACATGATCTCTCTCTTGATGGTGACAATGGAGTTTACCTTTTCCACAAAACTGGCTTTTAACCCTGAGTCCAGAAAGCCTGCCTCTGCACAGAGTATCTCCCCTGTAGTTCACTGACAAGCTTCTTCATCCTCTTCACCAGCCGGTGGTTTAAGGGCTAAGATGGTAATGCCAGCCAGAGTATCTGTGAACACGCTAAGTGGCCCCAAAACCTTGCAGGTGTCTTCTAATGTGGAAATGTACATTTCCTTTGGCACTAGGGGGTCGATTTACTAAGATCCCAAATAAGGGATGTTATTTTGCAAGTGCAGCCAAAGTATTTGCACGTGTTATCATTTCACACTTTGCGGGTGATCAACTAAGAATCATTATGTAAATTACTCCAGCCGCAACCATATCTAAATGAGAGATTTTGCGTGTTTGGAATGGTTACACTGTAAGAAAATAGTGAAAAGACTGGTAGCAATGTCGCCAGCTAAAAACCATTTAATGACTGGGGAAAAATATATGAATCCTGTTATTTTAGGGTACTGTTACACTGAATAAGCTGGCGGTTTACGATGAACCGCTTCACTGGATGTCTCTTACTTTCTCCCGGGAGTTACTGAAAAGATTGTAACTATACTTACTACCACTACTTGTGCCGTTAATGTCACATAAAATCATATTTCTATCTGATTTTATCTGGTTTTATTTTGATAAAGTTTTTATTTGCTTTGTTATTCACTATTTGTTATAATAGACGTAGTATTGCTTGTTTGATTCAAATACTAGTTACTCTTGTATTCTGTAACACAATTTGTTTCATGATTAAAAATGTATTTACTCTTACTGTTCATGATGTATATAGGTTTCCTGATCTTCCGAGAGGTGATATATCCACAAATTCTCTTTTTGTGTGTTTTGAGCATTAGCTAAAAACACACGTACGCGTCTTCAACTGTGAGGGGATGGGATCGGAGGACCAGACGTGACCATGAGGGGATCAAAAAGTTACCCATGAAACGTGGGAACCACAAGATGAAGGGGAGAAAATAAACAATAAACAAACAGGAAAAAACTCCCGGCGTAAAGCCAAATAATAGCGACTCAGAAAATTGGGTGAAAAGCTTGCAGACTCGAGCAGTAAATGGAGAAAGAGAAAATATTTTGCCTCTAGCTCAATAACTACCAAAGAGCTAAAATAAAAGGCAAACGGAAACGAGGCGAAGCCGAGGTTACTATCTCAAACAGAGACAGGGAACAGAAAACCAAGGAAAGAACTAAGAGTGAAAGGAAAATTAAACTTCTTAAAAGAAAGAAACTCCTAAACACCCTAAGGCAAGTCCCACGTGTACTTTTAGCAATTAGCCAAAGAACAAATAGTCGCCTGAATCATATACCGCCGTTACCTAGCTTAGCGTGGCAAGAATGACACTAAAGCACAGAGCCACGAGGGAACAGAGCTTATGTAGTGCGGAGCGCACCTGTAAGTAATAAATAATCAGTCCCGGAGAACGAGAAATAATGACAGGAGTGCCCTCTCGCGGCCCCGAGCAGACAGAACACCATGACAGCAACAATGACAGCTGTCATCTTATCGATTGTGTGTTTTTTAATGCCTGCTTTCCATTTGTACTAAAATGCACCCGCAAATACCTTTCCCAACTTGCTTTCAGGCTTAGTAAATCACTTTACACGTACTAAAGCAATCTATTTGCATTGACCTATTTCGCCCAATTTTGCATATTCATTCAGGCTAACCCGCAAAAATTGAAAATCCATATTATCTTTCACTTTTAACACACGTAGTCCTCTTTGCTCGTCATTAGTTTAGATAATTTTTTGGGGGTGGTAACACTTTTACATGTGATTTTGTACACGCAAACTTTTAGGAAATCAACCCCTAGGTGTCTTGTGCTTCTTTCTGCCATCAGAGTGGCTGAAACTGCATTTTGCTGCTCAACAAACCTGGACAGCATGGCATGAGTGGAGCCCCACCTAGCTACAACACCCTGGATGAGAGTGCTGAGAGAGATTCTGTTCAGTTTTCTTCTTTGTAAACTTCCACCTTCTCTTCCAGCTGTGATTGAAGCCCTGCACAATACTATGACAAGCTCGGATTGCAGCATCCAACCTGTCAATTTTCAATGTTTTGCCAATTGACAGATCTAGGTTATGACCAAAGCAGCTCATCCATGTGACTGGCTCAGTGAAAGCTTTCTTCATATTATAACCATTGTCCATGGTAACAGCCACTACTCTGATCATTTAAATTCCCCACACTTCCAGAAGATTCTCAAAGGCTGATATTTTCAGCCGTGTGATCCTCTGGCATGAACACAGTCTCCAAACAAACAGATTTCACCTCAATACAATTTTATTTGTATAGTGCTTCTTACAGAGAAACTGTCTTAAAGACACTTTTCAGTGGAAATACAAAAGAAAGCTTGGCAAAACACCAGGCCTGAACCCCCAAAAAGCAACCAATTGAGGTAAACAAAAAAAACACTCCCCAGAGGGAAGAAAAACATGCAAACGGTGCTGAGAAAAAACTCCCATTGGGAAGAAATCCCACCCTCCACTGGCCGGCCCAGTGCAGCAGTTAAGATAGAATGAATGGTAACAGAAATGTAATGAGGGATCCAGCAGAGCAAACTATAAAATGGGTTGGGCAGGTTACAGTCAGAGGTAGTTAAATTGAGATGTATAGTAATATGCAATTCAGAGGGGCATGGTGATGCATCTAGGCCTCCAGGTTGTGTCACAGCGTGGGCTTGAACCAAGAGAGGTATGAGGATGGAGTGGAGTGGTCTGACCATTCATGGTGGGGGAAGGGGTAGAAGCCCCCGGGAAGAAAATTAAGAATGAGGTTGAAAAAGTGCTTTTTAACAAGTCACATATTTATTTATTATGTTTGTGTGTTCCTAATCTGTGTCTTAACTATTTAGCAATTTGTAAGATATGCTAAATGTAACAGGAGATCTCATATTAAACCACTCGTGGGCGCTCGACAGAACAGTAGCGCTAGTGATGCTAAGATAAGTGGATGGACGTTGTGCTTTGTGTTTTTTTAAAGCAGGATTTCTTTAAATATTTTGTGGCGTACATTTTGGGATAACGTAATGGATGATGTTCCTGCAGGTAGAATGTAAGGTAGGTTGGATGCATTTCCACACTCCCTGCATATTGTGGAGTCATTTACAATAATAACCCTTTTTGAATAGGTTTTGTTTTTTTTGTTGGAAGATATGACGCTGTTTCATCAGAATAAGTGTTGGGGTTAGACGTAACTGACTGTCACAAAAAATTACCCTACAGTAATGCTGGAGGGAAGCGTCTGCACTAGGCTAAGCGTTATTTAAAAAATAAAACTGTGTCCACTGTTGGCCAGTGCACTTGGACGAGTTCACTGTAGGTTATAAGAAGATGTGATAATAAATAACATATAATAAATATATCGTCCTCAGTGATCAATTGATTGTAACATTAGGGGATATGAATGCCACAACGGACAATTCAAAGGTTTGTGTTCAATTTTATTTAACCACATTAGAACATATTTATTGGTTTCCATGCATAGAAAAATAATAAAAATGAATAAATTGATTTTCAGCATGATGTTGCTCTCTAGTCCCATATGCATCCCTGTGCAATGCACAACCATCAAGTGGCATCATGTGTGCACTGTCTCTTAATCAAGAGGAGCGTGACACTCTAGTCCCATATGCATCCCTGTGCAATGCACAACCATCAAGTGGCATCATGTGTGCACCGTCTCTTAATCAAGAGGAGCGTGACACTCTAGTCCCCATATGCATCCCTGTGCAATGCACAACCATCAAGTGGCATCATGTGTGCACCGTCTCTTAATCAAGAGGAGCGTGACACTCTAGTCCCATATGCATCCCTGTGCAATGCACAACCATCAAGTGGCATCATGTGTGCACCGTCTCTTAATCAAGAGGAGCGTGACACTCTAGTCCCATATGCATCCCTGTGCAATGCACAACCATCAAGTGGCATCATGTGTGCACCGTCTCTTAATCAAGAGGAGCGTGACACTCTAGTCCCATATGCATCCCTGTGCAATGCACAACCATCAAGTGGCATCATGTGTGCACCGTCTCTTAATCAAGAGGAGCGTGACATTAAATTATTTTAAACACTGGCAGCGTTAAATTATTTAGTTAGGGCAATGACTGCAATATTCGTAACTCTTGACAGAATAATCATCAACTATCATGATATACAGTAAACACTCTGATATTACTATTTCATATTTCACTATCACAATACCGTCGTACTGGTGTACCACTACACCCCTAATCGCACTATGGTATTGAAAAAGGCAGAGAAGAATACAACCATCCCCTCCCCTCTCGATATAAAAGACTGAATGCTGGAAATGTGTTCCATGCTTGCCATCATTTTCACAAAGGAAATGAAAGCCAGAGCCAGCCCAAGAGAGGAGAGGGCTGTATCAGGTAGGTGGCATAATGGTATGTGGGAAGGAGCAGCAGCAGCACAGGTGCCGGATGTAAAAATAGAGGGCCAAGGGATACAGCCTCATTGCGCATAGAAGATGCAACAGTCTTCTCACGTCTTGATTGTGTGAAACTGGTATTGTGAGTCTGAGGAAAAAATACAGAGATGCGATGAATGTGCATTGTGGAATACGTTACTTTGCTCCTCCTGCCCCAATTTAACTTTGAGATGTAATGCGTTTGCTCTCTCACTCACAAAAGCAGCCATTCATTTAGTAATACCCTATATGAAGTTGAGCAGTACCACCATAACATCAACGTAATACCCGACCCACTTCTATATCACAAGCATATACTGTAGTTGCCAAATGGAGACAGCTGAGGCAACCCCATTCAAATGTAAGCAATATTGTAATGCTTTACATATATTAATTGTATTTAACAGACAGTAACAGATAAGGATTAGTTACTTAATGTATTATAGCTTTAAAAGAGTGATTGTGTAATTACAAAGTCTTATACCAGTGTTACAATGCTCCGTGTTGGGAGGGTTGTAATTTTTCTGTATTTTGCTTTAAAAATTATTTTATATTTACCCTCAAATGATTACGATTTAGTAAGCATCAGCACATGTCAGTCTCATAGAATTCATTTTCTTTTTTAAAAATATTGGTTCTGCTTACATGGTATTTATTACTGATAAATGCAATAATAATAATATTAATAATAATAATAATAATAAAAATGCATGCTTACATAAGACAGATTTTTCAAATGGATACACCTCAATTCTATAGTTTGCATAGCAATGTGTATATACGTATACTCTTGGGCTTGCAGATCTTAAATCCTTCCCTGTTTTAGAGCTTAATCCATTTCCCAGCAACCATTTGTCGAACACTAAGGTCCCCACATCAGCTACTCCACTGTTTCCCTCATGATGGAATGATCAGTTGTGGTACGCCTTTTCCATTAGCATTTAATGACACACATTACCCATTTTCTTTATCAGTGTGACAACTAGGCCTGGCAATCCATTTAAACTGAACATGTTCAAGTTACACGTTCGTGGGATTCATGAAGGGCATAGAAGATTCATGCGCAAGTTAGCCCCTCCATCAGTCTTTTTCTGGGAAGCCATCCGAAAAAGATTAAGGTGACATTTAACTAGTGCAATCTGATGACATCTCTGGACCTGAGGCATGTCCTCTGCCCACAGGTTTAAAAATGATGCTCCACAAGTCCGGAAGCATCCATCTTGGCACTGAACAAGCATTCTGATCAGATGGTTGCAGGGTAAACCAAAGATAAAAACTGCCTCTCTCCCAGCAACTCTTAAATATTAAATATATTCCCATGAGACTCACACCTCATAACATGTCTTTCTTTCATTTAATGTTTTAAGTAATATAAATGGCCTAATTGTAGGTGAAACAAGAGCTGTCATGACAATTATTTTGTTGTTGGGGGCAGGAAGAGGTATGGTTGTTTGTTAATAATCATTACATTTAAGTGTGATCAATATTCTATTACATATTCTATTAAAAGTACAGAGAGGTTTTAGCTTAGGTGAATCTTTGAATTCTATATACCTCCAGGGGTTAAATATCTGTACCATTACGTTTTCTGCAGGTTAAATCGAAGCAGTGCATACTGTAAATATGAATTGCAACAAAACATTTTCAACATAAAAAAGCCAGGATACTCACATACATAAAGCAGGCACTGTATATATTTGGAAAAATCTGTCTTCTTAGCAAATTATTGATGTAACAATGATACCAAGCTACAGCTTAAACCTTCATATGTTTCACGGAAACTAAAGCCATATGCAAAAGCACTGTTGCCATTGTTTCCCTACATTCGTTTAAATTACTTAGGTCTGGTGATCCAGCTGGCTACACTAATGTCCTTCTGGTCCCAGAGAACAACTTCACATGCATATGCAAAACCAGGATGAAAGCACGGAATCTGGGAGGGAATTTTTCAAATGGGGTCCATTAAATATTCCATTGAATTTAGTAAGGCCAATATCAAGTGCAAAGCTCATATTTGTGGGGAAATTTGAAAGCAATACGGTGTATTGTGTAATGTGGACAAAGATGAATTTCAATAAAGGGATTCATGCTATCATATTTCCCCAGAGAGAGACTAAAAATGTATTAATGAATAAAAACATGTAGGAAATCTATAATGTAATTCAAAAGATATGAGACGGAACACTCATAGCTCACTGTCAGATACTAGCTTAGTTTACATTACTTGGGGCTTGGCCTTGACAACCAGCATCCGTGGGGAGGTTTAGAACACCTAACTAGGATTTGTAGAATTTGGCGTTACCAAGATCTCCCCACTTTAAAAAGCCCATAGGGCTTTGGGTCTGGAGATGGCAGGCTGTAAGACAGCCGGTGAGTTTGTGGGTAAGAACAAGTGAAGATGTATAAATGACTTGTTTAACATAATTTTCTCATAAATTTAGCCATTATTTAATGTTTGTGCGTACATTATATGTCTGTCCAGTAAAAGCAGGAATAGTTCACCAAAGGTTCACCCAATACTGGTCACATTCCTAACAAATACCAAGTTATAATGGATTTTATTATAGATGAAATTTTGAAAATGGCTTTGTGTTTTCTGCTGATATAAACAAACAGAAGTTAAGGATCCTAGTCTGACTGTGAATGCCGTGAACTTAAAGGTAAAGAGATTTAAGAGAACAGTGTGTGAACCGCCCCTTTAGTAGCCCTCATTTATCCTTCAGTGGTAGGAAATCAATCCGTACTAAAATGGCTGCTGTTTATGGGCTGATTCACTCAATGGTCTCTTGCCCAGGAATGCAATAGGGGGATATACCTACCTGTTGCTGTATTTCTTTAGCCTATTCAAGTGGATCACTTTCTGTGTTTTATTGCATACATCAGGGGTAAGGTTCTGGAGTGGCAGAGTTGTTCCTGGGCTTTTTTCTAACTGAGTCCAAATAAGGCTGCCTCCAGTAGCCAATGGTCAACAAATGGAGCAAAAACCAGAAACATCTTTGTCACTTCAGGACCAGGGTTGCCTACACCTGGTGCACACCATATAAAAGCATTTTTAAAATGCACTGGAATCATGATTTTCTCAGCTGTTATAGTGATAGTGACCTGCATTATGATATGCTGTTAAGTCCCTGCAGTTTATGTCTGTGGGGTTTACATGACATGTGGGCAGGGCCAAGCTGATCCTCCTGATTGAATCAAATGAGGATCAGCTGTGTAGTCGGATATTTAAAAAGCCTCAGGTTTCCCATCCAGGAAAAGCAGGAAAGCAACAACTTTTATGATAGTTAGTCTTCTATGCCTCGTGTGTGTGTGTGTGTGTGTGTGTGTGTGTGTGTGTGTTGTGCTGATGTGTCGGATTTGTGTATGTTTTTGTATTTAAACACTCACTCTATATAACTGTGATTCATGTGTGCCGTTATCCTTTTGTTATCTACCTGGTTATTGTAACTCAGGGTGTCGTTGGATCCCCAGTTCTGTGTGCACAGTTCATACATTTATATTGTAATATTATTTTAACTTCGAAAACTTGTTATACGCAGGTATTCTCATTGCTGGAAGTTTGACATTTATTCTGTGCTGTATGTGTGTGGTGTGAACTAAAATAATTGGTAGTTCCTTTAGATTGGTTGTGTAATTACCTGCTTTACATTACTAATTATAGTAAATATCTCCTGTTTTGTTGCCACTGACTGAGATGACATTGAACAATATTTTTTTGTTTGTTTTTGTTGCACCTATGACATTAGTAAATCTGGCCATGTGTAATTTATTTCAATAACTTCAATAATGTTAATTTCCCTTATAACAATGGCAGCTGGCATCTCTGGTATTGATAGAGCTGTGACACTTATGGTCGTTTATGTGTAGTGTTGTCATGGTTTTGACCCTGTTTGCCTATGCAGTCGTTCTGCTTGGTGGCCACGCGAGGGCGCTGCCCTTTTGGTAGATGCTTGCTCCGCCCTGCTGAGTTGTCGGAGCTTCGGTTAAGCGTTTACACCTGTTGCGTGGTCACCTGAGAGTTATATAAGCCTACTGTTTCCTTCGTTCGGGGCTTCGACATTAATTGTTTATTGTTTCTTGTGTTGTACTGTGGTGTTATTGTTGGCTGTGAATTCTCGTACCGTTTTGGCTATTCGCCCATTTTTAGCGTCTCTTTGTAGAGGCAGGGCTTATTTCTTACTGGCTTAGTAGTTCCTTATCTCGTAGAAGTTTGGGACCGTAAATCTCTGCTCTATTTCGCCATAGTGTGCTTTTTCTCCGTGTATGGAGATTTGGGCGTTTCTGTTTGGAACTTTAGTCCAGTTCGCCCCTAAGTGCATGTCGTCTCTTGGGAGATTGGGCGTTTGCGCTTCTGCTAGGTTGCTTAGCTGGTAGAAGTGTAGAGTAGCTGTTCTTTGTTCCCCTTCGCCTGTTATTTTGGTTTTCTTACTGAGAGACCTGGCGTTTTGCTTCTACTCAATTCCGTGTTACTGTGAGCCAGTAAGTAGCCTTGGTACGTTTTTCCCTGTTTGGTCTCCTTCTCATGGACTACGTTCCCCTTTGTTGTGAGTCAGGGTTTTATTTATATTGAGGCTGTCGTGCTATTTTGCGTTGGTCTTTTGTTGCAGCCGTCCTGTACGCCCTTTCTACCTGCGGGACGATTTTGTTTGGAACTGTTGTTCTGTTTCGTTCTCCGGGTGTTTGTCTCCTTATATGGAGCTTGGGCGATGTTATGGACGTGTTTGTGTGTGACTGCGTGTGTTCTTAAAATAGCCTCGGAACGTTAGCTCTCTGTTCCAATTCGCCTCGTTACATTCACTCATTTACTGAGAGGCTAGGGCGGTTGTTTTATATCAAGCTTTGCGTTAGTCTATATGGATCGTTAAGTTATGGGACGACGGTGTTCCGTCGGCTCACCTGTAAAATGTTTCTCTCTCCTGGGAGATCGGGTGTTTACCCCTTTGCTTTCTACTTTTGACTGCGAGCCTATTTATCTCGCCATGGGAACGTTAAATCTCTGTTCCTGTTCGCCTCGTTACATTTCCTCATCATAGAGAGGCAGGGCGCTTATTTTCTATTAATCTCGCGTTGGTCTAGCCGGTAAATGTCTGGTACTGCCTGTCCTGTTCGTTCCTTTCGGTGCCTTTTCTCCTTGCATGGAGTTTTGACGATTTTGTACGGAACTGCTGTTCTGTTTCGTTTCTTAGGTGCATGTCTTCCTATAAGGAAGATTGGGCGATGTTTGGGACATGTTTGCGTGTGACTGCGAGCCTCAAACTATGCCTTGGAACATTAATTACCTGTTCCTTTGCCTCGTTTCATCTCCTGTCTGAGAGGTTAGGGCGTGGCTCTGTTTTAAGCTTGGTCATTTTTGCTGGTAAGGTTATGGGACTGCGGTTCTCCGTCGGCTCGCCTGTAAAGTGTTTCTTCCCCCTGGGAGATCGGGCGTCTACCCTCCTTTAGGTTCCACTTATGACGTTTAGTGCTAGCTTATGGAATTAGCCACGTAATGTTATATCTGTTCTTTTGCCTCCTCTTATTAAATTATATTATTCTTTATTTGTTGACTGTTTATTTGTTTGTGCCTTTACGCTACTCGCCCGTTTCTGATTTGTCTCGTATCCGAGACAGGGCGTGTATTATGTCTGGCTGTTCTGATCCCTGTCCTTGCGCTTTATTTGGCGTTTGACAGTTAGCCGGTTAGTAGCGTCTGTAGTGGTGTTTGTTGTTCCTTGTCTTGTCTCCTTCCCTTATCTGCGGGTATCCCGCCTTAGTGGCCTAAGGGCTTTATGAATCCCCTTGCTGCGTTTGGCTCCTCCCACCTCACACGTCACGCCCCATTACAAGTGTAGGAGATTCATGTAGTTAAGCTGATCATAAAGTTATCTTGAGTTTTCCAAGAACAATTCAAATAATGATAATTTGTAGCTTGGGTGGGGGTTATAGTATATATATATATATATATAATATTATATTATATTCATTATATTATTAATATAATATAATATATGTTTATATTATGTAAAAAAGTAGCTATATCCAAGAGTTTGTTTATACAATATTTACAAAAATTACTATTGTAAGTAAAATTGTATTTATACAGGGCTGATATTACCTACCGTTTCATTATGTATGTAGCCTATGTCTTCAATTAACATGAGAATATAGTAGGCCTACATTATAATTTTCTAGAGATGGCTTGTTGCAGTTCTATGCCAAACTCTCCATAACTAGTAAACATTACATTATGGAGCTAATGTTAGTTGACAGCTGTTGTTACCAAGTTCCCGGCCACACACACACACACACACACACACACACACACACACACACACACAAGAAAAAAAAGCAAATTCACACATTATCGATAGCTACTCACTTTTCCAGCCTCATTTTATAGGTTTTAGATTACAATCGTTAGCCACGGTACTTTTTAAAAACATTTTAATAACACTACCAAGACAATTCGGCGAGCAAAGAAAAAGGTGTGTAAATGCTAAATATGCAATAAAAAGGTGTGTAAATGCTAAATATGCAATAAAAAGGTGTGTAAATGCTAAATATGCAATAAATAGGTGTGCAAATGCTAAATATGCAATAAATATGTGTGTAAATGCTAAATATGCAATAAATAGGTGTGAAAATGCTAAATATGCAATAAAAAGGTGTGTAAATGCTAAATATGGAATAAATAGGTGTGTAAATGCTAAATATGCAATAAAAAGGTGTGCAAATGCTAAATATGCAATAAAAAGGTGTGTAAATGCTAAATATGCAATAAAAAGTTGTGTAAATGCTAAATATGCAATAGAAAAGGTGTGTAAATGCTAAATATGCAATAGATAGGTGTGTAAATGCTAAATATGCAATAAAAAGGTGTGTAAATGCTACATATGCAATAAATAGGTGTGTAAATGCTAAATATGCAATAGAAAAGGTGTGTAAATGCTAAATATGCAATAGATAGGTGTGTAAATGCTAAATATGCAATAAATAGGTGTGTAAATGCTAAATATGCAATAAAAAGGTGTGTAAATGCTAAATATGCAATAAAAAGGTGTGTAAATGCTAAATATGCAATAGAAAAGGTGTGTAAATGCTAAATATGCAATAGATAGGTGTGTAAATGCTAAATATGCAAAAAAATGGTGTAAATGCTAAATATGCAATAAAAAGGTGGGTAAAAGGCGTTTACATGCGTTTACCCTCCACTACATCCTGATACCAATCAAGCTAAATCTGAGCCAATAATATTTTTAAAAAATTACGTTTTTTCCACAAATGCCGGACAAATATGCGTCCGGCAAGAGCCTGCTGGATGAAAAACTGGCCTATCCCGCTGAACAATGGTGCCCTATGTGCAACTGGCAGGTCATAAGCCGTCAGGTGTCACTATGGGTAGTACTGACCTTGTGTGCGGCATTCAAATGCTCTTTGGCCTAATTATACCTCATAAGTGCCTCCCAAAGTTTCCTTTGCCATTTTAATGGTTCCTTCAGTGACAGCTACCTGTCAAGGATGCAGGAAGCAGGCAGCTGACTTGTTTGAGACACATTCTCTTTAAAAACAGAAACACATTAATTAAACATGGTGTTGCTGTCATTGCAACCCCATTATTTGTTCAAGTGCATTGGGAGGCACACAGAGGCTAAACTACACTTAACAGTACTTATCTTACTGGCATATAATGTGCCTGCCAGTTTATGAGGTATTGTGTAGACAACTTTTATATTTATTCATCAGGCTACACAAAAGGGTACAACTGGTGCTAAATTAAACCTGCTTATTAAGTTGAAAATAAGTTGAACAGATGCCACTGCCAAAATTATTTTATTTATGACATTTATTTTCTGGTTGTACTATTTCTTTCTTTGCTAGACTTATGTTGTTCATACCCATTACATTTTTAACACGTCCTGTCTGTCCATTTAAACCCACCCTACGTGACAGAAATCACTGATACTTCAATTCTGTTTCCTGTCACTCCAGTAATCCTCTGACAGTTTTGAGGCTTTACTCCAAACAACATTGGCTGGATCAAAAAAAGCCCATATAATCAAGCTGGCAGGGATTTTTTGGAACAGCGCTTAATTTTTAAAATGTATTTATTCTCAAAAGCTTCCCTTTGCATAATTCCACTAACCTATCAATCATGTTCTGAAGCCTACTGACACAGCCAGAGGATGCATTATCACTTTATGGAAGAAACATGGGAGTTTGTGGAAAATGTCAAAAAAGAAAATGTGTTGTACATAATGTGGTGTGGATACCTGAAGAAAGAATATTAAGGATGTAACCATTCTGAAATGTACCTACTGGCATGGTGTGCAGTCATTATTATTATTAGGTGTGGTTGAAAAACCACACCTATTGTTATCGCTCAGACTGACCGTTATTATTCTTCCGCCGATTTTTGAGAACCTATCTCCTCCTACACCGTTCACACCATCGACACCATTCATACCTCATATTATACCTTTATACCCCCTCCAGGTTGCTATTACTTTTTACCTTTATACCATATACACTTTTTGAGATATTTGACATTTTATCGCCAAAAAATTTATGGAGGTCAATGGGCACGTACAGTAGGATAGCTCATGGTGAGAATGCTCAGTGTGAGCACTGAGCTGATTTTTGAATCACTTAACGTTCTGTCAACAACCTTGGAAAAATGCCGACTAGAAATTCCATAGCTAACGATGTAGCCTACTTCCGTCTGCAACTGAAATGATCATACTCACTTTAGCTTTCAAAAATAATAATCACTGCCATACAACAAATGCTGCATCAAGCGCAATGCGCTCTTTCGCCACGAACACGCAGGCTATTATTATTCACTTTTTGAGAACCTATCTCATCCTACACCATTCCCACCATCAACACCATTCATACCTCATATTATACCTCTATACACCCTCCAGGTTGCTATTACTTTTTACCTTTATACCATATACACTTTTTCAGATAATTGACCTTTTATCACCAAAAAAAATTAATGGGAGTCAATGGGCACATTTTGAAAATCGATGCAATAGAATGTGGATGCTGTAACATATGACACTGCTTATGACATCACAATGCCTTCCTCTACAACACTGTTATGACCTAACAATGATTTGACATTACCTTCTTGTGCTTTCATCACAATTCATTATTTCTTTGTATCACTCCCAGGTTCTTTAGACTACGTACCACAAAATACATCACCATATTTTAACACTTTCATCTTCTTTAGATCTCTTTATACCGCATTACCACTTCATACCATTTACCACCTCACACTATTCCATAGCCTATTACCATATTTCTATACCATTTCCAGCAATTGATACCACTGCGAAGCAACCACACCTACAATTGTTTTAGGAATTGTTAATCTAGTTATTATTATTATTATTATTATTATTATTATTATTATTATTATTATTATTGTTATCTCTCTAGCTCACAGTTCTGGTCCACTTGAAAGCATACACTAAAACTGGAATAATATCAGAAAACTCCATACTTTTAATGTGTCTTAAATAAGGTCAGTTACAGTTCTTTATGTTACAAATTATAATTGATTTAATAAAACACATTAGTAAAGAAACACGTGTTTCTGTTTTTTCATCTTCCTTCTTTTCTTCTAAAAAAAACCCAACAGCGATAAAAACCAATCTGTGGCTCAAAAACCAAGGTTTAAATCAAACCTTGCCAATTTTGGATTTGGAGAACCGTTACTCCTATACAACATTCAATTTGAGGTAAAATTGCAAGCACTCTGTATGTCATGAGCTGTATTGTGTTGAGCTGTGTTTTGCAATGGCTGCTCTGAAAAAGGTGAACATTATTTAAATTAAGTAAGATTAAGTAAAAATGATTTACACACACATACACACAAGTATGTATGTAGACATACATACATTGAAGAGCATGAGAGAGTTAGAGAGTCGATGGCCTCTGCAGAGCATTAAGCCCATACAGACTCATCATTTTGCCTACTTTGTAGAGGCTAACGTTATTGAGCAATATGTGTCTCCTGGTCTAGGACATACCAAGTTTCTCTATTTCTACTCCATGCCCTGGCAAGATATGTGCACAACGGATAACGGTATTTACCCAAGTAGGACTTATTCCTGGATGAACATCCCTTGTTGTTCCAAAACAACATTCTTATTAACCAATCATTGGCCTTTGAAAGCATCAGTGCTGTGCCGAACAACCTTCACCTCCTGAGCCATTTCAAAATTCCCTCCAAAACGCCACGGTTTTCAGAAGGTTAAGCTGTTTTGTGCACCATAGTTCTGAATTTCTGTATCAAAATTGAACAAATTAAAAATTGAGTTAACACATTTTATTTCCACCTTATGTCCATCATTCAAAAATATGAGCACTATTAGTGGCTTGTATTTGTAGCTGATGTATTGAAGTACATAACTGAGCTAAGATAGGTAGCTAGTTGCTAGTTAACAGTGCACTATGCAGGATTTTTAGCCTTGCTGTAGTCCTGTGTTTACAATCAAAGAAGTCTTCTCCTCATTATTCTGAACACTCACTTAGTGAGTATGGAATAAGAACATTGACAGACCATATTTTGCCTATCATAGGTAGCTAATACCCTTGCAAAGTAGGCCTAAATGATTTTCATGAAGATATTGGTATTTCTCAAATATATTAATTAAATTCCTACCTAACGTAGCTGGATAGCTATAGTTACTTACAGGTCCAAGAGAAAACAGAAAAAGACTCCAACTCTGCATCACTCCAACCTTGCTAAACTTTAGCTGTTGCCATTGAGGAAAAGCAAATCCTAGGTTGACTCTGGTTCTTGAACACTCCATTTGGGCTTGTTTGGCTGTGATCCGCTACTTCACCCCAGCCATTGCAATAGCTATGTCAACAAACACTCTGCTGAAAGTAACGTGATCCCACTACTCCCTGTTGCCACACCCACCCCTCCCCACACAGAGTGCCCAGAAATGCATTAATAATTCATTACAGTACTAAATAACATTTATTTGTTCACAAATTAATGCTTAACTATCTACTAATCATGTGTTAACATATTAGTTTGTTATCAACTATGCCTCAGTCATGATAAACTAATATGATGATAAATTAATTAGATCATTAATTACAGTACTAAATAACACTGATTAGTTGTTAACACTTTAGTTACTGGAAAATATTCCCCCAATGCAGGATTGCAATGCCAGTTTTAATCCAGGATCATCATCAGAGTGTTGATCCTGGATATACACTACATGGCCTAAAGTGTACACCTGCTCATCCAACATCTCCTTCCAAAATCATCTACATTAATATGGAGTTGCCCCCCCCCCCCTAACAGTCTCCACTCTCCTAGAAAGTCTTTCTACTAGATGCTGGAACATTGCTGCTTGGATTTCCTTCCATTCAGCAGGAAGAGCTTTGAGCTGATTTTGGGCGGTTAGGCCTGGCTTGTGTTTGGCTTTCCAGTTGATCCCAAAGGTGTTTGATGGGCTTGAGGTCAGGGTCTCACTTTGTGCATGGGGGTGTTGTCATTCTGAAACAGGAAAGGGCCTTCCCCAAACTGATGCCACAAAATAGAAAGCACAGAATTGTCTAGAACGTGATTGTATGCTGTAGCATTAATATTTCATTAAGTGAAATCAGGCAACTGAAACTGGAAAGGTGGACAGTACGGACTACTAAAATCATTGGGAAAAACAAAAATCACTGAAACATCTGCATGTCGAGCATACAATTAAAAAAGGAAAGAGGATTATGGCCCTTCCATCACATCCTTTCAACTCTCTCTTTGAGACTCTTCCATCAGGTCGAAGATTAAGGTCCTTGCCCCATAAAGACAAAAGAGTCAGAAAGAGCTTTGTAGTTACAGCTGTTAGACTGCATAATGACATTGGACATCTCAAGACATTAAAGGCGGATGAGGAACTGTTATTGCATTTGATGCTCAATTTTTCATCATAATTTATAATTAATTAATTTAATATACAATTCAAAAAAAGTTGGGACAGTGTATAAAATATAAATAAAAACAGAAAGCAATGATTTGCAAATCCTTTTTGACCTGAATTAAATTGAAAACAGTAATAAGACAAGATATTTAATATTTTAACTAATCAACTATATTGTTTTTTGTAAAGCCACATTCTGCACGTGTTACAACAGCGTGGCTTCGTAGTCTGAGAGTGCAGGTGCTAGACTGGCCTGCCTGCATTCCAGACCTGTCTCCCATTCTCGCATTATGAAGCGTAAAATACGACAATGTAGACCCTGGACTGTTGAGCTGCTGATGTCTTATATCAAGCAAGATTCTGCTTTCAAAACTACAACAATTAGTGTCCTCAGTTTCCAAAAGATTACTGAGTGTTGTTAAAAGGAAAGGTGATGTAACACAATGGTGACCATGCCCCTGTCCCAACTTTTTTGGAACGTGTTGCAGGCATCAAATTCAGAATTAGTGTATATTTACAGAAATCAATAAAGTTGATGAGGTAAAACATTCTTTTATTTTATTTTCTTTGTACTGTTTTCAGTTAAATATATGTAAAAGTGAATTTATTAGCATTTTACATACTGTCCCAACTTTTTTGTAATCGGGGTTTGTATATAATTTTGATCATAATACTAATAATAATAGTAATTTCATAATTATGTATTCTACTCCACTCATACCTTCACTATATTGTGAAACATCTCATTGAATTAAATGTCTTTATTTAACATGTTTGTTTGTGTTTTGTGGGTCTGCCCCACTGTCTATGTCTTTTTTTACTGCTGGCAACTACAAGTTCCCTCACAGGAAAATAAGTTATTCTATTCTATTCTATTTGCCTTCACTAGAACTAAGGGGCCTATTCCAAACCATGAAAAACAACCCCAGACCAAGGGGTTTCTGGATACCTTTGGCCATATAGTGTATGTGTTAATATTTATCCAGGATCATCATCACATCGTCCATCTTGGAAATAGATTCGCAAATGTTGATCCTAGACATATTTGCAAATGTTTATCCAGGATGATCATCACTGTGTTGATCCTGGATAGATGTAGAACCATACTGAACAACACAACAATAGAATAGTTTTTTTTATCTGTCACTGGAATACAAAGAATATTGTTAAAAAAAGATATATAGATATATAACAATATATATAATAAAAAATACAAGCTGTCATGGAAATAAAATGCTGCACAAAATAAATAACTGCCAAAAATACAAGCTGTCATTGCCAAATAAACACCACAATTAACATTTAAAGTTCTGGGGTGCGTCCTAATACTTGAAAAATGCATCCTCCTTTCCTCCACTACCACCTCCTCTCCTCCGTGCCCCGGAAATCGATCTTTGTGTCCTAATCTAATGTTGCTGATTAATTAAATATTAATGGAGGTGGAGGAAAGGAGGTGAGGAGTGAAGAATATTGGGATGCACCCCAATATTCGTCACTCCACACCTCCTTTTCTCTGCTCCCCCACTACCACTCCTCTCCTACCCGGAAGTATGCAAAACTGCCTGAACATTTTGAGTGCAAGTAGCTGCATGTACAGTATACACTGCCTGGCCAAAAAACGTTGCACACTCTAATATTTTGTTGGACCGCCTTTAGCTTTGATTACGGCGCACATTCGTCGTGGCAATGTTTTGACAACCTTATGCAATGTCACAACATTTATTTCCGTCCAGAGTTGCATAAATTTTTGGCCGAGATCTTGTATTGATGACGGGAGAGTCGAACCACTCCGTAAAGTCTTCTCCAGCACATCCCAAAGACTTTCAATGGGGTTAAGGTCAGGACTCTGGTGGCCAATGCATGTGTGAAAATGATTCCTCATGCTCCCTGAACCACTCTTTCACAATTTGAGCCTGATGAATCTTGGCATTGTCATCCTGGAATATGCCCATTGATAACCTGGTCATTCAGTACATTCAGGTACTCAGCTGACTTCATTTTATTGCTGCATAACGTTGCTGAGCCTAGACCTGACCAAGCAACCCCAGATCATAACACTGTCTCCAGAAGCTTGTACAGTGGGCACTATGCATGATGGATGCAACAGCGACTTTTCTTTTGGCCAGGCAGTGTAGAATGTATTTCACATTGCAGTTTGCGTTGACACATTAATCAATTTGTAACTATTTGTAAGTAATATATAGCCAAATCAGCAACGTTAGATTATGACACAAAGATCGAGGAAACACAAGTGTAGCCTTTGCTGCAAAAGTATTTTCTCGGAAAGCATGACATATAAATTATCCATAAATTATCCATCTGCCACGTGTCACTCTTCCTTACTCTTATAAGGCTAGAAAGCATTATAGTAAAACGCATAAACATAATATGACGCTGACTGACTGAGCAAGGACGTTCCATTTGCCTAATGCATATTGCCTCGATTCCTCCGTCGTCCTATCTAATCCTTGCATCCTTTCCTTGCGTCCTCCATTGAGTGAAGCTAATGAGCGAGGAAAGGACATGAGGAAAGGATGCAAGGAGTTAAATTAAGCGATCGGAATGAACCCCAGGACCACTACATGACTACAAAATCTACATCATATTCACAACTGGAGCAATCTGCAGGGTATTATTCTGAACAACACCTTTTAGCTGTGACTATATTCATCACATACCACACGCACTTTTGCCTCTATGACTTCCATAACTTCCAATGAGTGTTACTCAATTTTGCTGTAAATCTCAGCATTATGTTTGCTTGTTTGCTGCTTTAGCACATGACTCTATTCTGATATACATGTATCAACTAGTAGTTTTAAAATGAGCACACTAATTTTGCCCCTCCCATGAACAAAAACAACGTGCATGCATATGTGTATAGAGTGTTAATTTTATTAAAAATGTTCTCACAAATACTTATTCTCAATTTTATAGCTCCTGCTTAACCTACAGCAGCACCCACTGCACTGTGTATGTGGTCTGAGCCAGTCTAGGGCTCTCCACAAAGTAGCCTCCAGAAATATGAGAGAACAAAGCGTTAGATCTAATAAATGTATGTTCTTCCACTCACAAAAACACACATATTTAACCTAAGTGTACCTTTTTGCAGACAAACAATTTGTTTTTCCATTAGTTCTAGCAGTAGCTGAATTTGAATTCATCATATAAAATGGGCCATCACATCTTTTGACTTCAATAACCTCCAATGATTGATACTCTGAGCAGTTTGAGAATTACTGTTTGCCTTTGATCATAAACAGTAAAGGGCTTTTTTTGTGTTACATAAAAATGTAGCATTTTGTCTGTTGATTGAACCCAGGAGTTAAGCTTAGATTATGTCTAAACAATGACTGCTGGGTATTTCACTTGTTAAAAGTGCCACTTGCAGTGCATGAGTGAGCACCACAGTCTTGGATCAAATTTGATCCTTTCCAGTGCCGACTGTGGCCAGCCATGCAGAGCGCACAATTGGCTTTACGTCACCCAAGGGATATATGGGAGTCAGCAGCGAGTTACTCTTGTTGGCCGTACGATTGGGTCTCCGCTGCTGCTTTGAGCATGCACGTCTTGTGGCCGTGGTGTGAAAAGAAGCAGCTGACACCATGTGTTTTGGAGGACGCATAAGTACATAGTTCGCAAATTGGACATTCCAAATTTGGGTGGGATTGGAGATGCCAAATTACATTTTTTAAAAGATTATGTCTAAGTAACTTATTTAAATGTTACTGTTTTTGTTTGTTAAAATGTTTGTTAACTGATGAAAAGTGTTGTGTTAGAAACTGTGAGGTATTGTTCTCAGGGACCCAACTGCAGACCAGGTAGTAGCAAAAAGGATTGTTTATTTCAGTCAGAAGCCAGGTAATCAGATGCAGAGACAGTGCCAAATCAAAAAGCAGGAGAATAGTCGAACAGTCCAAAAATCAGAAACCGGGTAATCATAGGCAGAGGTACGAAAATCGGCAGGCAGAAGCAAAGTCACAAAACAATCAAAAAGGTCAAAACCAGAAAAACAACAAAGGCAAACAAACAGAATCGAAAGGCAAAACTCGGAATCGGAAAACGGCAGGGTGTCTCCGGAATCTCAATAAATCACTGGCTTTACTAATCACAGGCTCAGGAAATATAATCAACGTTCTGACAGAGAATGCAAGTGAAAGACAGATTTATATACACCAGGGAGGTAATGACACGAAAGGGATCAAGTGTGGGTGGGAGGAGTAAAGAGCTAGACACAGGTGAATACAATAGGAAACAATGATACAATAACGAGGGGGAACAGAAAACACGGACTGGAATGCACGCAAACACAGATAGCACACGGCCTGGGATTAGCAGGTAAACGAGTGCACAGCATGAGGGGTGGAGTCTGTTAATCTATTTGTATCATTAGTGATAATAAATTAGTTAATAATAAATATGAAATAATGAAACCAAAACACAATACAGAACATACACGGATATAACAGAAACAAGAAAAATACGGTAACTTTATAAACATGTTGCTCAAGGACAGAATACAGTTGGCTCAATTCAATCTGGCAAAACTTCCAAATAAAAATAGGATGCAAAAATCAATTATTCAATGGAGCAGAAGCATAAATGCAGGATAAATATTTTATGCTGAAATTTCTCATTGCAGTTGGGTAGCATTGCCAGCTACCATAATTATTGTGCTTGCCTGGTCATTTCATCCTTGTGGTGGATGAGCAGTTCTGTTTCAACAGCAATAGGAAGACAAAATAATGATGGGTTTGGACTTTCCAAATGCAAATGATCAAATCTATAAACACCATGGGCAAGAGAGGTAATATATGGACTACATGTATGGACACCATGGGTAATATATGGACTACATGTATGGACACCATGGGTAATATATGGACTACATGTATGGACACCATGGGTAATATATGGACTACATGTATGGACACCATGGGTAATATATGGACTACATGTATGGACACCATGGGAAATATATGGACTACATGTATGGACACCATGGGAAATATATGGACTACATGTATGGACACCATGGGTAATATATGGACTACATGTATGGACACCATGGGTAATATATGGACTACATGTATGGACACCATGGGTAATATATGGACTACATGTATGGACACCATGGGTAATATATGGACTACATGTATGGACACCATGGGTAATATATGGACTACATGTATGGACACCATGGGTAATATACTGACTACATGTATGGACACCATGGGTAATATATGGACTACATGTATGGACACCATGGGTAATATATGGACTACATGTATGGACACCATGGGTAATATATGGACTACATGTATGGACACCATGGGTAATATATGGACTACATGTATGGACACCATGGGTAATATATGGACTACATGTATGGACACCATGGGTAATATATGGACTACATGTATGGACACCATGGGTAATATACGGACTACATGCCAGTAAGGCAGAATTTTGTTTCACTCTTGTTTTTTCATTCATCCAGTAGCAGGATTATAGCACCAGCAGTATTCTTTTTCATGTTTATTTTTTTATTACTGGGCACCAGATACCTCACAGCATACATACAGCATCCTTATGAGAACAGAACACATTATCTATAGCAATGCGCTCCAAGGATATAATGCGTCTTTGTCCGCATCCCTTCAACTCCTTTCTCCTTTTCATCTGAGAGAAATTTGAGAATTTTCTGTCCCCTGCCACTGCCACACTTTTGTATACAATAGGAAACAAGTTACATTTTGGGACTGTTGGAATAGTCCAATGCGTCTCTGATGCACACAACAAGGTCGACATCACTCAAGGAACCACAAGGTTAAAGACATTGAATTTATGAAGACATTCCTTTGTACCCCTGTGTATCAATAATGTACTTTTGCTTCCATTTTAAGCAAGGAAAAATCCTGAGAGCTTTTAAATCTCTTTTGGGGTTCATAGTCATATATCTGCTAATGCACCAAAGGTGTAGCTAGATTCTTTTTCTTCATTTTAGTGAAACACCACAAATGTATGAAAAAAATGCTTGGCAAGCAGGCTGAGTTAATTTAAAAAATTTTTTCCTCCCACTCACTGTCTCTGGGGGCCTGGTGCAGTCCAAACCTCCTCACAAATGGGAAGGGGAGCCGATGTAGCATGAACCTCCCCCATATACAACTTCACCATATCAACAATGAATTGAAAAATGTATATAACCACTATCTACACACACATGGGCTAAATATATCAAAGTATACACAAATTCTTCTTAATCTAACATCTGCTTGAATTCCTTTAACAGTCTGAAAAAAACACACTCTCTCTCTCTCTCTCTCTCTCTCTCTCTCTCTCTCTCTCTCTCTTGTAATGTCTAATGTAATGTTCTACATTACTCAAATTAACAATTTCATTTAGTCTTTTTAGTTAGTTGTATGACAACTGGGCATGATTTGGTAGCACAACCAATTCCCAGATCATTATTACACAACTATGGATATTTATCCCTTGTGTATTTTAGAATTATTTACATATACATATCGATCATTTGCATTGTTCTAGGTTTTTTAGCCACTAAATGTGATTTGTGTGTGTGTGATCATTTAGTATTGGTACAGTATTTATTCAGGGGTTACTGGAATCCCTATAGTATATTCCCATGAACAGTGGGTGTCTGTTGTGTATTAAATTATCACTGGTAATATTAAATTAAGTTACCATAGAGTTGAGAATGTCTTCACACCTTAACAGTGATTTCAATTGATTATTTTAGTTTATTTTCAGTATGCTTATAAAAGTGTTCTTAATATGTTCAGTTAAATCAATGGGCCTCATTCACAAAACATGCATATGATCAGCTTTGATCGTAAACTGTGCCTAAGTGCACATGAAGTATCAGAATTTTTTCTTTGGTATGATCAGAAGCTATGTGCATTTGGGAAAGGCTTATTTATATGCAGAAGAGGTTTCCATTTATAATTCTTTATTATTCATGCAAAGTCAATTTAAGTATTACAGACCTCATATTAACAACAAGATGTTTATCAATACAATTATAGACTTAAATCGGCTCCTGATTTCAACTACATTAAGGAAACTTAATAACCTCTGAATAACCTCGCATTTTCACTATATTTTTAAAATTTTGTTTTCTATTTTGATTATCATTTCAGTTTAGTTTTAAGAGTGGGTTTGGTAGTGAACTTTTTCATTTTTTCAAAAACTTAATTTTTAGTTTTTATTTCAGTTATATTTCAGTTATTTCAAGTTTTTTTCACAACTAATTTTCATCATAGTTTTAGTTTGCGATAACAACTTTGTTTATTGAGAAAAGTGACTGATGATGATGACTGATGAAGACATATTTGAAGAACCACAGTCAAACCCAACACTTAGCAATGGCATATTTGTTGCTTTTGGATTACTTGGCTAATCGTGCCTTGGGGAGAGACCGCATATTTAGGGACCACACAGATATGTCTGCGGAGAGTGATGAATGACCTGATGTTTGCACACAACCCTGAAGTTGGCATGCCTTTTATGGGATTGCTAGGGTGTTTCCTTATGCTAATTAACATGAACAGGCATGTGCATCCCATTTAAGAAAAACTGGTATTCATCTTCTGATCCACCTGGGATATGCACATGCTTCGTGAACCCCACATTGGTTTCTCGTAGGAACCCCACATTGGTTTCTCGTAGGAACCCCACATTGGTTTCTCGTAGGAACCCCACATTGGTTTCTCGTAGGAACTTTTCTGAAGAACAAAATAATTTAAGAAAAGTTTTGTGAATGAGGCCCATTAACTCACAAAAATATTTTTTTGAAGCAGGCACTGCACTGCATGAATAATTTTATTTATTTTTTGTTACACTAATTTATCAGTCAATGCTATTACAGACACTCCAGGCACTCTAATTTGCCTAGATTATATTTCATTTGATTTATATGAGATTTCTAAATTTATTGAGTATGGTATGAGTACCACATAGTGTTCCAATATGTTAAATCTGACAGTGAATATCAACCTTTGTTTTTGCTTCCATGGATTTCTTTTGTAAGTTGAGAACTCCCACATAAATCTACACATAACCACGTCTACTCCACCACCACCACTTCAGCAAAACTAGCTTGGAAATATCATTACAGAAACACAATCTGCAGTAATGTCTTAGATATGAGATGGACAATCCAACCAGAAAAAAAATTACATCTTGGTCAATTTAAGGTCATTGACTTTCAGTCTTAGGTGCACACAATTTTAAGGATCATCAAAGAGTAATTTTCACTTAAGTTTTGCCTCAGCAGCACTTTAACAAACTTTTTAATGTAATTTGTGTAAAAAATGCCATGCAATATATGATAATGTGTGCCACTGGCCGAATAAGATTGAGAAATCTTGGCCCAGGCTCTCTGCTTAATGATTTATCACACTAGATGCAGAGGCATAAATATTTGATGCGTGTGGCAGCCTTGCAGTAGGTCAGGCAGGATAAAGATTAAAAGTGTAATGCTATAGAATGAAAGCATTTATACAAATCATATTATTATCACCTTTCGAAACCATAAAAATCAATACTGTTGTTTTTAAGAAGAAAAGGCTATGCCTGTGTGTGTGAAAGAAAGTGTGTGAGAGAGCGAGAGAGAGAGAGAGAGAGAGAGAGAGAGAGAGAGAGAGAGAGAGAGAGAGAGAGAGAGAGAGAGAAAGAAAATCTGTTCAGTCCAGGAATTTTACATAATGCTTGTCATGTTCCATGGTATTTCTGGATGAAAAAATGGAAGCCCGCAAGGCAGTAACACGATCCATTGAAAGCCGACTCACAAAGCTTTCGTTGTGCAAAAACCCTTCGTGCTGTATGTTCACAGCAACACTGTGAGGCTGCTTATTGCAATGCAGACAGCAGCGAGACAGAACTACTGCTGTACTTTGACACATATCATGTTGTTAACAGTGCTGTTCCCACGATTAATGTATACGTGCATAAATACATGTATACATTAATTGATATGATCATCAAAACATATTTATTTATATAAATATTTTAAATAATCAGATCTATTTAATGGACTTAGATAAATTTCTTGACTACTGTAATACTGATTTTTATAGCCTAGCCTGGGCATTTGCATTGAGTAGATGAAGCTATGATTATTTTGTGATTAAATATTGCACTGCAAATGAATATAATGCTAATCAATACAGCTTGGACAGCTTGATTAGTCCAGTAGTCTAATTTTTTTGGTCAGACAGGGGGAAGTATTTCCTATACTGCATCGTCAAGTAAGTTGTGAGGTCGATATCTTCAAGACATGCTTTCGGAAACCGTTGTCAAATTTTCAATTTGTCAAATTGTCAAATTTTGATATATCTTTTAATAGTACTTGAAGTATATGGTGAAATCTCAAGATGTGTCTTTATCTGTAAGAGGGCGTGACGTATGAGGTTCGAAGGGCCACATGCAGCGAAGGGATTCTAAAAGCTCAAAGAGCCACTGAGACGGAGGGACCCCATATTAAAGGGAATAAACTACTGCTCGGTAACCGCAATGAGCTAACAAGGAGAAGATAACATGAAATGAGAGAAGGGGCTGCCTCGGAGGTAACACAAACAAAGGGACAGAAATTAGAGCCAAGCAAAGGGAGAAGGCGACAAGCGAAAATAACTCCCTAGCTCTAATCAGAGCTTGCTGCTTGCTGCAGGAATGGAAGGGAAGCAGTCTCCGTGTCCTGACCTCTACCGGCAGTGTGCCAAACGCAAGACATGCAAAAAATAAAGGCCCTGCATCTCAATAAGGGGGAACGTACGATAAGGTGAAAGGAACAGAGATCTAACCTTCCTTGAGCTACTTTCATCAGCTCACAGTCACATGCAAACATGTCAAAGAAATCGCCCCGTCTCCCTGTTAGGAGAAACATACAAGAAGGCGAACAGAACAGTGAACTGCTGTTCTGGACATTTACCGGCTCAGTGACAAATGCAAGACTAGTAAAAATAAACGCCCTGCCTCACAGTAAGGAATATAACTACATAAATATGACCACAAACAAACAAAGACTCCTCTCGCTTTCAAGGAAGAAAGCAGACAGAGAGAGGATAGATAGACAGAAAAGGCAACAGGTCTAGGCAAAGAAAGAAAAAGAAAGACCAGAAAGCGGCGACAGAAACAAGCAAAGGAAGAAGAGTCCTAATAACTACATGCACAGAGGCAAGTCCTGTGTTACTCCAATAAAACCCATTGGAGCAAAGTGGTCTCCTACAGAGCCTAGACCTATACCATACCGGCTCTGAAAACAAAGACAAAATAATAAAAAACAATACAGAAGCCCCGGAAGAAGGAAACGGGGGCTTTAGTAGCTCTGAGGCAACCACGCACAGGTGTGGATGCTGAGGGGAGAGCGCCGCGAAAAAGACTGGACGGAGCAAAAAATCCACTAAAAGAGCAGCGCCCTCGCGTTGCTAACGAGTGAAACGACCGCAAGGGAAGAAAACGTCAAAAAACCATGACATTATCAGGAAACTCAGCCCAGTTCTATAAGAGCATCTGAAGGATTTTTGACTACCAAGACTGTTCATTTAAAGGGATAGTTCGGAATTTTGGACATAATGTCTCAATTACCACTTACCCATGATGTAGTTGATTGATGGAAACCATTTTCAGATAATTCCATGCTCTGCCTTCTTTTGGACATACACACATTGCTAATGCTAGTGCAACTCTAAGGTAACTAGTAGCATCCACTACCAAACGCACTTAAACACTCCACAGTGCACCCAAAGAAAATAAAATACGACGACAGTCTATCGGGGTTATTTTCAGTGATTATACCATCATTTTTTAAGTCAAACTATCGTTGAATCCTTTATTTTGTGCTCACCTAAATTCTCAGTGGAAGTACAGCGGCGGAGCGATACTTTACGTTAGTAGGTAACGTAAAGTATAGCTCTGCCGCCGTATGTAGTGCCGGCCAACAACAATATCGCGCGTGTGAAAGAATCAGACTAGTAGTATTGTTAGCTAACGTTCAGGTAAGATGGTATTTCGGTGTGTATTTCAAGGTTGTTCAAATCATGAAAAAAAATGGGCACCACAAAGTTTTCAGCGATTTCCAGTGGAAGATCAACAAAGAAAACAGCTGTGGCTTCTTGCTGCTCGCATGGATGTCAACACACCAATTGAGACTCTAAAAAAGTTAAGTGTGTAGTGACCATTTCACGGAGGATGACTGTGAAAATCAAAAAAGGATGGTCGGGACACCCTCTACTGAAGGAGACTGCTGTGCCATCACCTGTTTTTCTTCATGCACCGAAAACAACTGACGAGCAGGTAACTAATAAATGATTGCATGCGTGATCTATCTATTCAATTTAGCTAGCTCGTTGCCACGATTGGGAAGTCATGGAAGTGGTCAAACTTTTCCTGCAAATTGGTAGCCAGTGTGCTTGCTTGTATATGCTGTGTTATTCTGTAGCATGTTTGTCTTTAGCTGACTTGTTGTCTACCAAATATGTAACTTTACGGCAAAACGGATTGTGTCGGCAACTGTGGAGTACAGCAGATAGCCTACAGGCAGATACCCTGGCTAATCTACAGCTAGCTCCGCCGCCGTACTTCCACAGAGAATATAGGTCAGACTAGTAATATTGTTAGCTAACGTTCAGGTAAGATGGTATTTTGGTGTGTATTTCAAGGTTGTGCACTTTGTGGTGCCCATTTTTTCACCGATTTCCAGTGGAAGATCAACAAAGAAAACAAAGAAGACTTCATAAGCATTAGCAATGTGTGTATGTCCAAAAGAAGGGACAGCATGGAATCAGCTGAAAATGGTTTCCATCAATCAACTACATCATGGGTAAGTCGTAATTGAGACATTATGTCCAAAATTCCGAACTATCCCTTTAAGACCAATTTAAAAAAAGAAATCTTATTCTCTTAGAGAAGCCCTCAAAAGTTCACACTCTACAGTTTACTCATCTGAAAACCCGAACCAACTTCTTCCATTTTACAAACTGATCAAACCGACTTCATAAAACTCGAAAGACACATACATGTACGCCTTACTTGAAATTAGCATTGAGAGACATCTAACTAATGAAATGCTCCAGACTGACTCGGAACTGTCTTTCTTATTGCAGATGCAGTATGATCTCACTCCACATGGACCCAGATGATTTAACCGTACCAAGATGCTCAGCTGTGCCATTTCGGTGCCCACTATTCGTGGCAGCAGTAACTGCTTCTTCTGTAGTACTAAAGGAACTACAGGAACACTAAACCAACGAGAGGGTTTTCTAAAGCTAGTGCTATTTACCTGGCAACCAGTGACATTTTCTTCTGGAACATTTATGTCATAAAAGGAGCAGCAGAAGATGCATCACATATCAGTATCATTCCTTTTCAGCAGATTGCAGGTTGGTGTCATAGTTTTTGAACAATTTCAGTTGCAAACCTTAAAATACGCCAACTGCTATGTTATTTTATGAGGAATTCTGAGACCAGTATATGGAATATGGAAGCTTGCTTTCCATCCAGCTGGCTAGTTATTTGTCTTTGGTAGCAACCTTGACAAACTGCTGACAACTTAAATATGGAAAGAAATATTTTGGCAACACTTTTTTTAAAGGTTCTGTTATAAAGAATTTGTAAGCCAAACTAATGCTTTGCAAATATGAGTATGTCTTACTAACTGATCTGAACTTAATTCGTAGACCAACGTGGTCTCACGCGGACTCGTCACATAGCGACGCTTCTGCCCAAGCGTCGCTATGTGACGCCAAAGGTAGCCTTTTGCGTCGTATATTGACGCAGCCTTTTGCGTCGTATATTGACGGTTGTGGCCACATAATTTGTCTTTGGTTGTGGCACTTCAATATTATGCTTTTTTATGCTTTTTTTTTCTTCGTCTGGTAGAGAGTTATGTGACTCTTGTGGTCGGGCTCACCCACTATCTTAACAGTTCGGGCATGAGCCCGAGTTACATGAACTCCTGTGAGGTTATGTTTAGGGGTTGGGGGTGGGGTACGGGAATCACAAACTCAGAAAGATCTACGCGCACACGGCGAAGACTGAGCGGGCATGCTCGCAGTCGGTTATCATGAGCAAAGCCTTCGCCATAGTAGGATTCGTAAATTCGTGACGAGTGCGTCAAATAATGACGCAAAAGGCCTCCTTCTGCGTCTAAAGGATGACGCCGTAGGAGCTGCCCAAGCGTCGCTATGTGACGACTTGGGAGTGAGACCAGGCTGCGTAGACAATGAATACATATAAACTGTGACCACTTTAGTTTAGGTGGGGCAGTTGAGTTTATGAACACATATGCAAGATTTCACACATATGAATTCTTAACTAATGCTTTACAAATATGAGTGCTTATAATAAGTCATTATTAGAAAACACTTTATAAATGGTTAATATATCATTTACTAATGGTTTACAAATTCTTTATAACGGAACCTTAAAATAAATATTTATTTTATACATTTAGAAAGGAAGACCCATAACTACCTGTAATCATAAATCGGACAACTTTATTACCCTTCATTTCTTCATTCAAAGCACACTCAGGCTCAGAATGGAAGGATATACTTCCATCTGTTTTTTAGGCATTCAGCTCCTGGGGAAATAGTAACCTCTGCCAACAAGATTATTGCTAAGGTCTCCAGCCTGCCTCCCACCTAGAGAAGTATATTTAAAATGAATACATTTAACATAATTATCCAAAATCATTAAGATAAATGTACTACATCCTAATTACAGAACATTTCGTTATTTTCTCTTAATTGCAGTAAAATTGGTTCAAATCTTTTTGTGAACAGGCATCTTGATGGGTAGCCAATATTAAAATGTGTAAGAAGGTCTGTGCGTTCATGTGCTTGTAGTGTGTGTGTGTGTGTGTGTGTGCGTGTGTGTGTGTGTGCGTGCGTGTGTGTGTGTGTGTGTGTGTGTGTGTGTGTGTGTGTGTGTGTGTGTGCGTGTACACTCTTTGTAGTGGTTGGTGTGTTTCAGTTTTTCACTCTATTCCTTCTGAATTGTTGTCTTTTGTGCTGTACAGATTAGCATTTATTCTGGTGGCAATTGAATTTCTCCTTGGGGGATAAATCATATTCCATTCTATTCAATTCTGTTCTATAAAAATAACAAAAAACTAAGCCCATTCTTTCACTGTGCAAATAACCCACAGTAATGAGTCAATGGCACTATATGCCTGGAGAAACGTGCTTTGTTTAACCATGAATTCTGTGGCTTTGTTGTTTCAAATTTTGCTGGAGATCAACATAATAATAATAATAATAATAATAATAACAATAATTTCCCAAAAAATAAAAAGAAAGATTAACTTTAAGGTTTTGTTTCCTGTCTCCCCATTAATTTGATCTCTATAGAGAACCATTCACTACCCTGATTTGTAAATGCTTGTGCTTCAGTATTCGTAGACAATGTACTTTTGTACTCCTCTAACTGTCAAACATCTTTATAATATATTAAACATATTATAATAACTTAATTTTAGTAAAGTACATTAACAAAGCTAAATACTAAATCTTTTGAACAAAACACTTGCTGTGCTTACAGTATACAAGTATCTAATAGGCCTATTGCTCATTTGAATTCAACTTGATTCCAACCACGAATTTAATCAGTGTTAAAATTAAGCAATTCCTAAAACTTAGAAATCCCCATGAAATGTCCTATATGTTTACATTGTTAGATTCAATAGATATCTAATATATAATATTATAGTCCAAGAGACTGCACAATATATCCAGCCTTCTCCAATGGACGTTTATCTAATTTGTGCACCATGGAAAATTGCATATCGTCTTCTATCAGCATGAGTTGGGCAAAATATGAAGTTCCTACATGCCACCGTTCTTCTGTATTTCATAAGTATATTGACCACTGTGATCTACATGAGAGCGAATCGGGTTGAAGATACAGGACATTTAAATATATTTAGGAGTTGGTTACAGTTCTAGTTTTTCAACAATAAAAAACACATAAGGTCCTGGATATAGGTAAATTATACTGTTATTTTGCCTGCTCGCTTATTAGAGTGAATTTCTGTCATCATCACATAATTTCCTTGTGCTATGAAAATGTCTCAAAGTATGGAATAAAGCTTATCTGCATTATTAAAGCCAGATACGTCCTTTTAAGATTGTGTAGTTATTCTCTGCCTTTTCTGTCTATATGTGGTGTACAGTTTAGGTTTCAACATGGGTGAAATCTCCAAAATCATCTGCAGAACATTACGCAATTCAAATTGGGAGTAGTAATGTCTTGGAACTATTTGTAATTGATTGACACCCTTAATATCCAAAAAGAATGCATTCTAAACTTTCCAAAGAGGTATAATATACTAGGTCATTAGACCGTTGGGAGCAATTGTCAGAGCTGTGCGTGTCACGAGTGTATTTCAAAACAACATGCGCCGTTAAGTGTCTGTCTCTGTGATTTTGCGCAAATACATTGCTGGTAAAAAAACGTTTTGGTTGTACAATGGCGAAAAATAGAGTTTCAGTGCTTGAAACTGCTGGATGCTGTAGCCATCCCTTGGATTCAGATGAGGAGATTAATATCCATGACTCTTCGTCTGAAGCAGATACCATGGATTCCATAGCTAAGTGTTGCCTTGTGTACAAAGTGTGCGTGTTCGTCAAGTTTATTATAGTTAACTGAAACTGAAACTGAAACTAAAACTTAAACTAAAATCAAAAAAACATTTTAGTTAACTGAAATATTTAGTACATTTTGTACACATGCAGACAGGAGGTTTGCAAACCGGAAAATGTAAAGTTTCACATATTTGACTCTCAGGTGTTCACTGTAAACTAGAGTGGTGGAACTTTGTGCATTCACTGCCCATAATTTACATCTGAGTTATGAAAATAATGTAATGTAAGACATGATAATAAATGGTACCAGGGACTTCTTTAATTTAAGCCATTACTGGGGTTTGTGTTACATTGATATCTGGAGTTATAAAGCTTTAAACAGAACGGTACAAAACAGTGGGAAATGGGTAAAATTAAGCCTCTGCGCAAAGGGGTTAAAATGTGGAAATAAATATATTGCTTGAAGATAAAATTTGACAATGTTTAGTTAAATTACTGCTAAAATTCAAATACTTGCAGAAAAAAAAAAAGTTGGCTCACATGATGAAAAGATCAGGGAAATATTTCATACATAAAAACATTTACTTATGCTTTTGAAAGACCTTGTTGGTAAATATCCGCTCTCCTGATCAAATCTCTTAAAATCTGACATATGATCCATGCACTCAAAAATAGCCCTTTACAGTGCCCAGAAATTTCCCCTCAATTACAGCTTAGATGTACTGCTTCTCCTGGTTTCATATTGAAGATATAAAAAAATACAATAAAATATTAATGGAAGCCTGCCAGACTTAAATTGTGTCAAGCAACAGTGGGAGAGGACCGGATACCACTATCTCAACACACTTCAGGAAGAAGACTTTAAAGGTTCATTCATTCAAGTTAGGTCTTGCTCATAATATAGGTAGGATTACATTTATGTGTCACATGCTGTGTTTTTATTAAGAAATCAATGAAACAAATCCCTCTAATGTGGATGGTCGAGATGACAGAACTAGCGTTGATTTTGGTGTTTCCTAGAAAAATATACATATTTTTTTAAATAGAGCAGGTAGGGAGCAAGATGACCATCCATTTCTTCATCAGTGACCAAATCTTAACAAACAATACATGTACAGTTTACATGCCAGGCAATCAATTGTTTCCTGCTCTTCACTGACCAACCTATGGCCAGGCATGGGTAAGTGGCCATTTTTACCTTAAAGGCTACAGTCCCATTCTGAATTATATTAATGGCATGCAAATGAGGAAAAGGGACGTCTTGATCGCCACTGCCTGACAGAAAAAGCCGTAGCTGCCAGAAAACCTTCCAGTATGTTTTCCTTCATCTGCATTTCAGTCAGATTTACATTACATTATATTCACTAAGCAGATGCTTCTATCCAGATCGACTTACAATTTAGTTTTTTCACCAATCAACACTTTTACACATACACCTAGTATGTTTCTTATTGCAAAATCAGTCATACACTTTAATTATTTTAACTCCAAAAAACTGAAAACGAGGTGTTAAAAAGAGGGCATATGATGTGTTTTGCAAAGAGGCTCAAACAGGCTGCAATGCAACTTTCCACAAGGTTCTTAAAACAAATGATCAATATACAGAATAAAATATATATTAAATGAACAAAATACCTAAAAACTATTTCTGGGAAGGGTTCAATCTAATCTGTATGTGTAACTTCTCTAAAATGAGCCTATATAGTGGTTTGTGCTTCAATTTATTTGGTCTCACTATCACACCTATTGCTCAAGTGCAGCTGATGACCTTAGAACACCATTACAGCAGAATATTCCGGTTGCTACCTACACCCACCCGCAGTACTGCACATATCTTTTTGCAAATAAATGAGCTCCCTATATGGCTTTCTAACATGGAGACATCCTGACCCTGCTATTGCTTTTGCAATTCAAGTTAAAAAGCAAAATCAAGTACGGTCAAGGAGAACAGGTTTTAACTGGAATCCAGTGCATACAAGAGGAGGCAAATGTCCTACTTCTTACGGTGAACTATTGGTGATATGTGAAGACTGTGATACAAGGCCAGTGGTTATCATCATTGTTGAAGAAACACAGTGTAAATTTGAGGAGCTATTGCTGCTGCAGTTAGGCCCATGAAAACTTTCCTATTTTGTTGTGCATTGCTCTCCACTATTACCACAATTTTATATACTTTGCACAATGCTGAATAAGAATCAAATATTTTAAATTAAATCATGAAAGGGTGGTCATTTGTTCTTTGTCTATTCATCTCAGGCATGGATTCAATCTTTATTTATTTTGACATTGACCTAACTTTGACATTTTTTGAGTGAATCCTGGTCTTAATCTTTTATCTTTGTAATCCTTTTACAATTTATCCGGTTCCAATTAACATAACTGTCCTTCTCAGATAATCTGATATTATGGCATAGATAATAAAATTGGACCCTATGAGTGGCTTTATTCATAGTTTCTCCAAAGGAAGTATGTCCTTGATTGCAATGATTGTACAGGTTGTTCAATTAATTCATGTATTAATGATGAATATAAAAATGCTAGTATTTTTAATTGCATATATGACATTAATACTTATTTTAAAGGGTTATAATTTGGAATGGAAATAATATAAATGTATCAGTACAAACAAAAACATTAAGTCAATATGCATATTTACATTTACACATTGATAATAAGGAAAATTAGTGCCCTACACACAGTCTATGAAGAACTGATGTCTGATGCCTGTGAATTATGAGTATGTTTCATATCTGCAGTCGGGGGCAACTCTAGACTTTCTGCTGCTCTACTGCTTGTTGGGTTTTCTGGGTTTACCGCCCGTGGTGCGATTGTTGCGGTGGGGTACGACTTGTTTTTGGTGCCTATGCGGACAGATGGCACCCTCGGCGACAGCCCTTGTTGACTATGCCTAAAATCGGCTATGTCTGCAGTGGCCAGCTAGCTATGGTGCTATGATATCTATTGAATCTAACTATTTAACTAGCAAAAAAAAACTATTGCATAAAATATGCACTTTCATATTTATTCAGCTTTTAGCTATAGCCTACAAAGCTGGCTATATTTTCATGAAGCATTAAATGTTTCATGAATGTTGGGGAACATTCCAGTTAGATTATTATCTGGTTTCGAGCAAACATTATTATGAGAATGCTCCCTAGACAAATCTTAGAACATGTTATTGTACCAACAAGTTCTGCCAAAGTCACATAAATAAATAATCAGTCACATAAATAAACAGGCATGTCAGATAAAAAAGATTACAGCAACATCCTCCAATCGTTATACTTTGCAAATCAAATTATAACCATCAGCGGATGTTTTGAGAATATTCTGAATGGAAGCATCAGATGTCTTGACAAACACACAATTCAAATTCTTTCAAAGAATTTAACAGCAAAGCTGAACAATGTTCTAAGTCCTGCAAATTCCTTATGACTTAACGAAAAAGTTCAAGAAGAGTATCGATTTCAGTACATGGCACAGTCTCAGAGCCTCAGTCCAAACAGGCAAGATAGCGCTAAGCTAGAGGAACCCATCCCTTAAGAGAAGATGCCCCTACCTGAATGTGTTGAGTGACTCCACAGTTTGAGTGTGACTGGTAGATAAAGGGGTCAGAGATGAATGTGGGCAGGTTCTTGCTGAAGGCCAGTGGAAGGGAAAGGGACAGAGGGACAGTGCTATAGATAAAAAATACCATGTTTATTTTTTCTCTCAGAAACAGTTTTGTATATTTGCTGATTTGGAAGAAAAAAATATCAAAATTAAGGATAAGTGTTGTGATAGAATCCTGGCCAAGGATCTGTAAGTATGCACAGAGGGCCTTAGTGTGTTTGAAGGCTCATTACCCCAGTACTGGAGTTTAGTGGATGCATAAGTTATGCAGAGGAAATAACCTGTTTCAATGCATAAAAGTCCTAACATTATGGACACAGGAGGCTGAGTGCAAGGGGTCACTCTTCTGATATATTTTTGAATTGAATGAAATTTCTCCCGATGGTGAGGCAGCTCTTCGGCACTGCTTGATCTGAACAGATTCTTTCTTTCTGACAGCTGAAACCTCACTCACTTCACGCAATGCCTGTCAAGTCCTGCTTGCCCTGACTTGACAATCCTGCTTGAATATGGCATACAGTGTCTGTGTTACTTATTGTAATTTGGTTCAACAAATCTGCTCCAATTATTTAACATACCTGCTACCTCTGCTCCTTCTCGCACAGACATACATACAAATAGCCAAGTGAGGAGGAAGAGCAAGCAGGAGAAATAGGAATTTTTACATAGTCTACACATGCTGTCAGCATATTAGTGTGTCATGCAATAAAGTATGCTTCGGATCATAATGTCCCTATCACAATGAATCCCTTGTCCTAGAACATCCCTGTTCATCTATAGTATATCACATAGACTTTGTCACTGATCAGTATTCAGGTGTTTCATCTTTGTGCTTGTAGTTCCTATTGTAACTACAATATGCAAATCCTGCTTTGGCATATCATTAATTAAACCTACCACAGCATATATCATATTCTCGATCACATCTCTTGTGATGGCTGGTTACCTGTCAATGTACATTTTCGTACTAACTGAGCTCTTTCATTGACAAGACTTGATTGAGCTGTTATCTGAGCGCTATTCTTCATTTGACATCTCTTGGGAGCTCTCTGCTTTAGTTCCATGAATACAGAAACATGCTGTTGGAAGTGAGATAAAGTATTTTTTTTGAGCTTCTTGCTGCTTAGTTTGTCAATTAATGAATCATTGTCCACCCAATACCAATTAATTAAACAACTATGTGTGATTAAATTCACTACTATATACTATTTCAAACTGTATCCCTAATTTGATTATACTCTTTTAAAAAAAATATATTAGATAAAGAGGTTTTAAAGTCCTTTCACCTCTGTTAGGACAAAAAACATACATACAAGCACATAATGCCCAAGAGCTGTTGAATTCAAACAATTTCATTAATAAAGAGCTCAGTAGGTACAAACGCCAGAAAAAATTCTACACAGAGGCATGGAGGTATTGTGGGAAACAAACACCAGGTGAAATGCAAGCACACTTACATATGTGTGTACGCATATGTGTGTACATACTGTTGTCTTTTTTGATGTGTATATGTGACATTTACATGTTTCTCATTAGCCAGTGCTAGTTTAAAGGTATCTTTGTTCTACCTTAAGAAAGGAACATGAATAGCAGAAGATTCCAAGCTTCTTCTGTTGTTTTCTACATATCAAATCATTATGCCAAGGGCTGTTTACATGGCAGCAAAGGGACTCATTCAAAGCCAGCACCTAACAAACTGAAGAAAAAGCCAGCTGGCCCATAGCTATTGGGAGGTAATTATTGTGAGTTTTCACTAGAACAAAATTATTTTGAGAGATATCAAGCAGTTTAACTGCTAACTACACAATACCACTGTCACACAAAAAGAACAAATTATATATCTGGTGTATTAAGTATGAAATAGAGTAGACATATGAGGGGGAGTTGGGTTAGGGTTTTTTGAAAGACAGTACAATAGATTATCAGCGAGTTATCAAATGGCCAATAGGCCTTTGCATGCATCCCTTTGTGTATGGGATCATTCTTTTTTGTTGCTCTTCAAACCAGAGCCTGACGTAAAATGTGAGACGGCGTGGGGAGTGGCGGCAAGAACCTAAATTTAGCGGAGCACCGTCTCTTACCCCGTAATACATTAATTTGCTCACTTGCGCTCAAAGAACTATTCACTTTGATTTGATGACATGCTTTGTGATGAACAGAATACCGAATCTGAATTGCATTTAAGCCTCATGATGCTGGCGAAGCACAGAGAAGAGATGTAATCAGCATGATTGCGGGAGTGTATCTGCCGGCCTCAGGTCCATCAGCAGGAGGAGCGGGTGCATAACATTAAATAACTCTTCTCGACAGCGACGGCATTATGATTAACATCAACCTGAAGCGTTTTTTTTTATTTTAAATTTATTCATTTCTCCAAGTGTTGACTCTCAGGACCTAACCTTTGTATTGTTTGCATCTCTCCAAGATGTTAGCTTCTCTGGAATATTTTTATGATGGGAAGATTAAGTGAGATTAAGTGTTGTAATGTTATCCTTGGCCCAGTCGGAGTTGCTGCTATCCCCTAATAAAATGGCCACTCTGGTGTCCAGATGTTGAGAGAGTGCTAGTATGTGGCAAGCTAGCACAGAGTGATTGTACGCTACTGAACACTTGTGTACACTACACGGTGCTTCTACAGTACTAGACAACAAATTCTGATCAATGTTGAACCAAATGTGTTTGTGAAGGTTAAAGGGGAATTCCACCCAAAAACAACATTAACCTTATTGAACAGATCAAGGCACAACTAATTAAGTCTTTCTTTGTGGCTGGCCAAATAAAATAGTCTGTACTGAGTTATTTGAATATAAAGTAAAAAATTTGGTAGAGGTATACGTTAAAATGCCATATACCTCTACCACTTGCTCTTTTTGAAAGACTAGTGTTTTCAAGTAGGCGTGTAAATTACATAGCAAGTAGGAGGAGCCAGCGAGGGAAGAATTTCATCTCACTGTTCTGAATAGGGACCACAAAACTGGGACACATCGTAGATCAAGCTAGCTATCATTGCTATTTTATTATAATGTCAGAAAATTACATTGATAGGATATGTTATTTCCTAAAGATGTTTTGGCAAACTAAACCAAACAGGACTCGCGTGCTGTCGGTTACAGAGTGGAGCTCCTCCGGTATTCCCTGATTCCTTACATCTTCCTCTGCCTTATCACCCGGTAAGGAACCATGTCAACAAACTTGACCATTAAGTAGACTAACATTAGCTAGCTGACCATGATTGAACGGTTTCGCTTTGAATATTCGATTACAGAAGCAATGTACACTGCCTGGCCAAAAAAAAAATCGCTGTTAGGATCCTGTAATTCTGTCTGTTTATTCTTTATTTGTTATTATTTTCCTGATTTCTTTTCCCTCGCGATTGTCAGTCCGCGTTCCGTGTTTTCTGAGATTCCACTCCCTGTCTTTGTCATTGCACTATTCGGGTGATTTTGGGAACATTCGGGTTTCCTCTGTATTTCGTATCTCGTTTTCTTCCTTCTGACTTTATTTATATTTGTATATAATACTAATGTACGAATCATACTAACTGTTAGATTAGATTTAATACTAACCTGTTAACAAACTAAAGTGTATATAATACTAACCATCTAACCTACTAACATTAGGGTTTTTGAGTTCACTACTAACATTACTAATTACTAATTCATCTTGAGTTTCTACTTGCAGCTGTCATTTCCCTCCTCGTTATCCTATCCCTGTATCTATCTGTGATTTCGCATTCTCTGTGTCCACTTTCGTGGTCCTCCCCTCTGAGCTGTGCACTTGTTTACCTGCTAACTCCAGGCCATTTGTTATCATTGTGTCTATGTGTATTCCAGTCCGTGTCTTACGTTTCCCCTGTTATTGTATTATTGGTCCTTGTTAACCCTCACTGTTCTGACCTGTGAGCAATCTCCCCTCCCCTGCTTCTACACACCTGATTCCCATTATGTCTGTCTCCCTCTGTGTGTATATATACCTTGTCATTTCAGTGTTTCTTCGCGAGCTCCTTATACCACAAGATTTTTTGCTTCTGTGTTACCTTCCTGTTTTTCTGAGATTCTGCCCGAGCTGTTTGTTTCTTCCGTAGTCTCTGTTTCCCAGTTTTTGTTTCCCTAGTTTTTTGCCTGTGGTTGTTTTGTTTTGTATTCAGTCTGTTTTGGTTTTCTTTGTGTTCCTCCTACGACTCCCCGGTTTTGACCTCTGCCTGTGTTCTCGCGACTCTGATTTTTGAATACTGTTTTTGTGCCTTTGCTGTGCCTTCCTGGTTACGACCCCTGCCTGTTCTTTGACCATTCTTTGGACTGTGCTTTGTACCGTTGCCCTGTCTCCCCGGTTTTTGACCCAGCCTGTCTCACCACGGATTGCTGCCTTGCCCCTTATTAAACTTCGGTTTTTTCATACTCCTGCCTGCGTTTGGGTCCTTCCCCCACCAACACCTAACAGAAGGAACTCGCCAGTTAGGACCCAGCGGGCGGTCACCCGAGTAATGGGACTCTTTTTGACCCCTTCTTCCATGACAACTATGAAGAATACCTCATGGGTATCCGGGGGCAGAACCCTGAGTTTGCCCGTCGGCATGCCGACCACCACCCATCACCCCGGACTCCTTATCAGCCCACCCCCCCACTCCGTTGGTCTCGGAGTCCTGACCCTCCAGTCGGCCATCCCTGAGCCCACATCCCCTTCAACCACCCAACCCCAACCGTCACCCTTTGAAGGGACCCGCCTGGTCCTATGTCCGGGAAACTACGGGCCCAGGAGAAGACGAGGGGGCTCTGGTTCCCGGCTCCGTCGACAGACTCAGCTACCCGTCGCTGGAGGATCCATTTTCCACCCATCCGTGTTTGCCCCTGTCCCGTCCCGCTCCAGCCCTCCTGTCCTGTCCCGCTCCAGCCCTCCTGTCCCGTCCCGCTCCAGCCCTCCTGTCCCGGCCCGCTCCAGCCCTCCTGTCCAGGCCCGCTCCAGCACTCCTGTCCTGGCCCGCTCCAGCCCTCCTGTCCAGGCCCGCTCCAGCCCTCCTGTCCCGGCCCGCTCCAGCCCTCCTGTCCTGGCCCGCTCCAGCCCTCCTATCCAGTCCCGCTCCAGTCCTCCTGTCCCGCCACGTTCCAGCCCTCCTGTCCCGCCACGTTCCCAGCCCTCCTGTCCCGTCCCGCTCCAGCCCTCCTGTCCCGGCCCGCTCCAGCCCTCCTGTCCAGGCCCGCTCCAGCACTCCTGTCCTGGCCCGCTCCAGCCCTCCTGTCCAGGCCCGCTCCAGCCCTCCTGTCCCGGCCCGCTCCAGCCCTCCTGTCCTGGCCCGCTCCAGCCCTCCTATCCAGTCCCGCTCCAGCCCTCCTGTCCCGCCACGTTCCAGCCCTCCTGTCCCGCCACGTTCCAGCCCTCCTGTCCCGCCACGTTCCAGCCCTCCTGTCCCGCCACGTTCCAGCCCTCCTATCCAGTCCCGCTCCAGCCCTCCTGTCCCGCCACGTTCCAGTCCTCCTGTCCCGCCACGTTCCAGCCCTCCTGTCCCGCCACGTTCCAGCCCTCCTGTCCCGTCCCGCTCCAGCCCTCCTGTCCCGTCCCGCTCCAGCCCTCCTGTCCCGGCCCGCTCCAGCCCTCCTGTCCCGGCCCGCTCCAGCCCTCCTGTCCCGGCCCGCTCCAGCCCTCCTGTCCCGGCCCGCTCCAGCCCTCCTGTCCTGGCCCGCTCCAGCCCTCCTGTCCAGGCCCGCTCCAGCCCTCCTGTCCCGGCCCGCTCCAGCCCTCCTGTCCTGGCCCGCTCCAGCCCTCCTGTCCAGTCCCCGCTCCAGCCCTCCTGTCCCGGCCCGCTCCAGCCCTCCTGTCCTGGCCCGCTCCAGCCCTCCTGTCCCGGCCCGCTCCAGCCCTCCTGTCCTGGCCCGCTCCAGCCCTCCTGTCCAGTCCCGCTCCAGCCCTCCTGTCCCGCCACGTTCCAACCCTCCTGTCCAGAGCCGCTCCAGCCCTCCTGTCCCGGCCCGCTCCAGCCCTCCTGTCCCGGCCTGCTCCAGCCCTCCTGTCCAGTCCCGCTCCAGCCCTCCTGTCCCGCCACGTTCCAGCCCTCCTGTCCCGCCACGTTCCAGCCCTCCTGCCCCGCCACGTTCCAGCCCTCCTGGGCGATGCAGCCGTCGCCGCCGGCCTCCAGGGCAATGCAGCCGGCACCACCTCCTGAGCGGTCGTGCCTGCGGCGCCGCCCTCCTGAGTGGTCCTGCCTGCGCCGCCACCCTCCTGAGCGGTCCTGCCTGCGCCGCCGGCCTCCAGAGCCGTCCTGCCCACGCCGCCGCCGGCCTCCAGAACTGTCTCTCCCACGCTGCCTTCCGGCCTTTATTTCCCTCCTCCGGACCCCCTCCACCCACCCTGCTCGGCATTCCGGATATTATAAACTTTCCCAGTTGTCACCCCTATTCCTTTTCACCCTCCTGACTGGGGTGCGTAGCCTAGCTAAGTGTTACAGACTTCTGGCAAGGCTGGCGATTGTTTTCACGATACCTGTTAGTTCACCAGCAGCTAGCTAGCAGACCGCAAAACCTTACAGGCGAGTCCTGGAAATCTTGCTTAAATAACTTAAGTGTATATAATTAACATTAGTATAATGTGTGAATTGTTTTTGCAAGAACTGAATAGGAAAAATGAGCTAAGACTAGCCTACATATGCTATCCAGCAACAAGTGCATAGAGTGCCCAGCCCCTTGACCTCCACTTCTGTAACGTCATTCAGTGGGCGTGGCAACCTGTTGTAAGCTTTGTGGCTGTTGTAGTTAATTCTAAGGCAAGTACCTGGTACATGTGCAGTAGTTTGGGGCTATACCTCTGCTCTCACTAGAGGTAGAAAGTTGGCTGAGAGTTCATTTTAATCAGGAGGAGAGCTACTTTTCTACAAACCAAACATCATTTTTGGGTGGAATTCCCCTTTAAGGACAAACATTGATTGAATTCAGAGCCTGGTTAAGCAATGTGATTTTTAGAAATGTGTTTTCACATGGCAGTATTAATTGTCACACAAATTTTGAAAACATATGAATTGTCAACAATAGGTCAGATGTTGAATCATTTTTGAAAGCTGCCAGTTCCAGGTGTGTGTTTGAATTTCACACATGGTCAAGGAGTATATACAGTATTTATTTATATACGTAACAAAAAAAAAAGTGCTTTTGCCTCACCACCAATGATGGGGGCATAGCGCTGAAATTTCTAGCAAGAGACTAATTGAAACACAGCTTGAGCATCACAAATTTACCATTGGATGGAATAAATCATACCATTTAAGCTCGAAACCTGCTAACCATATCACACTCTAATGTTAGTGGCACCTCAAAAATACAGGTTCAGTAATCACCAGAATTAACTTGTGTTTGTGAAGAAAAAAATCAACCTTTATGGACATAAATACTTTTATCAATATGTGCTGTCAGGGCAAATCTACTGTTTGCTCAGTGGGCCTGTTTCCTGCCACTCTTGGTGAGTGTTATTTTCAACACTTATATACTTCCTCTGGATAACACCACCATTTATCTGAGACTCTAATTTTGTAAATTTTCCACGACAGGACTTTGGATAAGCGGTTGAAGATGGATGGATGGAACTATAAGGTTAGGTGTAAAGATTTGTTTGAAAGAAACCCTTAAAGAAAATACTAGGGCAAAGTATCTTTGCCAAGCGTTATACATAGGTGAGCAATGGAGCAGTTTCCAGTACAGTACTGGCAGTACTAAATGCAATGATGGGTAGAGTGGATGACTCACTGCAGAACTTGAATTGCCTTGACAAGCGCATGCCACCTCATGAGTTGGTTCTGTAATTTGCATATCCACTGGGAGCGAGAAACCTCGCCCAAAAACCTAGCAAAAACCCTTTTCGCAAAGAAAATTTTCCAAATCATAAATGATGCTTCTCTAGCTTCTCTTACCCAGAGTTCGGACATGTCTTTCCCCCTTTACAAGTTCAGGTTAGTATGGCCGAATCTTTAAATCTAAATCCTTCTTGGGGACAGCAAAGATTATTAATACAACCTCGAAGGAGTCTAAAATATTAACGTTTCCCAGCAATAAGCACAGGATGGAGCAGTCTTGAATTGTTAGTTAAATTCAATTAAATATTATTTGTATAGCGCTTTTTACAGAGAACTGTCACAAAGACTGTTAGACCATCCTTCTTTTAAAGCGAGAGTAATCTACGCTTCCTTAGAAAATAATTACAGTTCATGACATTGATAGAAATGAGTGTATAACTTCATTCAGGTTAGCAATATCCATTCCAAAAAGTATCAATAAATTCCCTCCGCCTTGACACCATACCTTTTTGTTGAAGTGGTCAATTATTCTCAGTTTAGAAGCGATTACATTGATGCAGCTGCAGACAAAAACATGTATTAAAGATGAAGAGAGGCATGGAAGCAGCAAATGGTCAAAGAGACAGGCCCTTGCAGCTGCGCAATTACGTTCGATACTCTGCACACTGCAAGGAGAGGAGTAGGACAGACACCCCAACGGTGGCCATAGAGAGATGCTCATCAGTATTTCATATGTCATCCGCGCACATTCGAAGAATACCTGCATGCTCCGAGTGGAATAATTCAGTATGGGTGCCCAGGAAAGTTCCAGCCACATTACTAAGCTCATTCTCGGTGCATGGCCAAGCATGAGTCGGCTAGGCAAAGCCGCCTGGGCGCCGGAGGATAAAGGCAAATTAGTCTTTCTCATCACTCATTTCGGTGTGCTTGAGCGCTGCTCACAAAAGAGGGCGGGGGTGGGGGGGATGGACTGAATCCCCTCACTCAAACCCCCTTCTGTTGCGATTGCGGTTGTGTATTTGCCGGAGCGGCAACGGTGTTTGTTGACATTGCTGTTAAAGATCAAGATGCAGCTCAGGATCTCCACGCACACCCGCATTAGAATGAGCTTTGAGCTGTCTGCCAGCTGTACACAACAAAAGATCAATTTGGCCTCACCTCTTTCCAAAATAAAAACTGTCCAGCTGCCAGGTAATGCGATATGTACAGTATTATGCATTTGTGCAAGCAATGACACTGATTAATTTAGAGGTGTTGTTACTTTGGGAAATACAATTTTTTAACACGTTCATTTAAATAAGAATCTACCAGACTACCAGCACAGATTAACTCAGAATGTGCATCACCAACAAGTTCTTCCCTGTTAAGGTTTACGAATGATAAAACAACAAGTCCTTCAAACGACAGGCAGAGTTTTGACGCGGCTGATTAGGTGAGACCTTATGTTTGTTTTGGTGAGGTGTTCTCTTCAGGCTGGGATTGATAAGGAAAAACCAAACATCTGCCTCCACGTGTGCACATCTGTGAGCAAACATGTCCGTTTTGCTGCACTGCAATTGGCACCGCCCACGAAGGGTTCAGCTGGAGAGAAACATTTCCACAGAGAGTTTTTAGGCAAATTAAGGAACAGCCCTGGCACTCGCCAATGCATGAGCTCACTTCTGTTTTCATCTTTTGGAGGGCCTGCATGCCGATATCTCCTTTTTAATTACTTCAGCAAAAAAGTCATGACTAATCCTCTCACCATGGGCCAGGAATCCAGGGTCTGTCTGCCCAGAGCGACAGAGTGCTACACCAGCTCTTACAGAATACACAGGCCCCCGTATCTCTCTCTCTCTCTCTCTCTCTCTCTCTCTCGCTCTCTCTCTCACTTTCTCTCACTTTCTCTCCATGTCTCCCTCTCCACTTTTAATGTAGAGACATGAGAGTCTGGTGAGAGTCTGAGATAAAGCTCAAAACAGCAGTAGCAGTATCACCCGGGTGATTTTTCTTCAAAACACAGACATGTATTCTAGCTGGGCTTTGCACTTGGCCCATTATTTCCAGGGGGAGAGGGAGAGAGAAAAATTGCAATCAAACTTGCAATCACAGCAATTATATAATTTGCAATTATCATGGGGTGTCAGAGAGGCATAGTAGGGTTTGATGTCACAGTTCTCACTCCGCTGCTGCTACTGGCAAAGAGAAGAAGATTGGATAACCCCCCCCATTTATGGGTACAAACTGCCCTCCTCCTGGTAATGGGAGGTTTGAAGCTGTAAGATCATTAAAGAAGACTGAAGATTGCTGGCCAGAGAGCCCACTCAGAACATCCTGCATCATTAAATAATTTTTCTTTAACGAGCACAGTAAAGCCACATCAATTCTCTTCCAGGAAACTAATTTAAATGTACATTCTCAATGTTTTTGTGCAAAGTCTGTAATAAATCATTGGACCCCTCGCTTTCATTTGAGCAGCATGTGACAGTAATCCAGCTTCAGTGTAAAAAATCAATTCTCTGAGCAACATTTTTTGATAAGTTGTGCAGGGAGAAGCTGTGATTTCTTGACTAAAGAGAACTAGGTTTAATGGTGGCAGAAACCCCTTGTCTGAAAATCGATATATAATACTTTTATAATGATGATAACACGTACCTTGCACATATGTTTCGGAAAACACAAATCTCCCATTCATTTCGAGACTGAATGTAGAAATACCTTCTTTTCTCCTCCTTCCTAAATCCGGATAATCGCTCGATAGTAGAGTGAGTCTCTGGCCTTATCAGTGCTGATTCTGCATCAGCGCTCTAACTGTGGGATCACAATCATTATGAGCCCTTCGCTAGCATTGTGCTGTAAGCGGGCCTACAAACCCTAACCAGATCCTCTATCAAAGCATATTGGCAAACTGCATCATAAAAAAGGGAAGAGGAGCAGCAGTGTATGGCTTGGAAAGTATTCTAAATCACAACATGACATAATCCCTGCGGCATTGCTAGCCTTGTTTACCTGACACCAGGCCAAAAGCATTCAAAATGCCAGGATGCGATATGGGACAATGGTAGGCGTGACTAGCGGAAAACAGTAAAATGTTATAGAGTACAATAAAGCTGCAGTAGGCAAGTTTGAAAATATACAAGGCAAAAATACTTCCTCCTTTTGCACTCCTCCCTCCTATCTCTCTCCTAAGCCCCTCCCACCAAATTAATCTCCAGTACACGTGCGGAGACAGGCAGACAGGGAGGGGTTTACTCTACTGGGAGGATCTTTTTCTTGTAGATAGTTGCCCTGATTGGTAGCTACATAGCTAGCCCTGATTGGTTGGTTTTTGGAAGACCGGCTTGAGATTTTTTGACATCCCAGTACAGAGCCCAGGACACTCACAGAAACCAGATTTTTTCTCAGAACACTTGATTTATTGATAGCTGCTGTAATGTAATGATCAAATTTAGTAATTTCGCCAAAATTATATTTAAAAAATCTTGCCTACTGCACCTTTAAGGTCCCTATTGGACTCATATGTACTCTGTTAGAGTTTAAATAACACTGGACATTTTACTGTGAATGAGAGCGCAGTACCGTCAAAGTGGGTTCCACAATGAGATCATTCACACGTTTTTCATTTTTCATTATATGGGCATTGAGCGATTCATACAAACACTGCTCTTATTTGAATCGTGTTGTTCAGGTAACGGATTAGGGCAAGGAAGCCTGTCATTCTGGGTGACCAAGACTACAATAGTAATGTGATTCCAGAGGTTTGCAGCCCTGAGAATATTGGAGATCACCTGGTTTAAAATTTCCCCTCCACTTAATTTGTCCTATTTGGTCATTTGCATTTGAAAAACTTTCCATGATCTAGCATCGCTGCACCCCATTTACACGATGTGGTTCCCACGGCAACATAAAACCCTGTTTTTATTCCTTCTTCTTCTTTAGGGTATTGGTTTTTTCAGCAGACAAATATTCTCACTATACCAAATGAGTTCGCACAGGAATGACCTTTTGCTATTGGAAAACTGTCAACAGCAAAATTCATTTTGGGTCAAAAACCCAGTTGACTGAATGTGTGCATCTATATGTCAAATATAATGGCATGCACACGCACACATGCACACACACGCATGCACGCATGCACACACATACACACACAGCTAGCTTGTGTTCAAAACACTGAACAGACAAAGCGCCCAGCAGGTACAGGACTATTAAAAGAATCACTGAAAAGGTTGAATTCCTTTACACTAATAATAACCATATTAGTGTGAGGCTCCCACATGTAAAATGTGGCCGAGGCACCTGTGCAGAATACAGTGGCACATTCTATGGTGTGGGTCAACCCCTCAACCCCTCTGGCCACAATGGCCTTCTGTGGCTGGGGGAGGGAAGGAGTATTTTTGTCGGGGAAGCCCTGCCCCATTGCTGACTCCAATGCACAATTGGGCCGCAGCTGGTTACGTGTGCTTCGGAGAAAATCTGCACTATGGTGCGACCATATCAATCTGACATAAGTGGTTGTGGTGCCATACCGTGTCTACTGTTGCAATGTGTCATTTCAAACTGTGGTTAAATAAATAAATAGGTATAGGGGCAGTGGCACATTTCAGGATGTATGTAAACTCAGAGGCAGGAGCAAGCCAGCATCCTCTATGGGAATCGTATTTTAAAATGAACCCCCAGCTAAGCTTTACTGTAAATCAACAGGAAAGGCTACTTGCAGGTCGGGCTTACTTAGAGTCCTCATAATTTAACATTGAGTGTGCATCAGTAAATAGTATGAATAAATGGAGAATCCCCTTAAAAGTCTATTAAACAAGACACAGCTTAGTGATCCACACATTCACCAAGCCGAATCAAGCCCAATGGGCTAAACGAAACTGAGCTGAAAATGTGCTGAGATGTATAGAATGGCCAGCTAATTGAGGAACACCAGAATGCGTGAGTCCATAATGGAACAGCACTGCATTACAGAAGCAGCTCCTGTACTCTCATTTACTCTACATTATCCTTAATGAAAACCTTGCTCACTGTAGTTCAACCTTTAACCCCTGCTTTTTTCTCCCTCTCGCCCTCTCCTTCTCTCTGTCAGCCTGATTGGGTGCCCCTCCCCCATCCACAGAAACCACTGTTCATTTTTCCTCTCTCACCCACCTCTTTTATTTTCATTTTTTTAAATGTAATATGACATGGGTGTCTCTGTGTTCCTGTTGCAAAAATATTACTATAATGGGCTACTATACCGGATCCCTTGGCCAGTCAGTGGTCAACATTAAAATCTGACCTAACTGCATGACATAGAGATTAAGTAAGCAAATGCAATCAAAGCGTGACCTGACCTGTGAAGCCTTCGCCCTCTCCCCTTGCTGTGACCTCCAGTGGAAGACTACGGTCCAGAAAAATCCCAGGGGACCCCATAGACGTTAGACATGTGACACAATAATGTACTGTTATTTATGCTTTTATCACAGTTGACCAATCTGTGTCTGCTCAAGTCAAGGTTGAGTTCAAGGCTGGGGGGGTCTGCGTGAGTTATGCTTCCAGACCTAATGCATAAATAAGAACGTAATACATAAATAATGAAAACAATCAAGTAAGCATGCATGCTTTAAAAGGCTTTAAAACTGCCTTTGTAAAGAAAGTGAACACAAAGTACCACAAATAAACAGTCACCATTATCTTTCTTCATCAAAAAAATTTAAATAAAATAAATCCTGCCTGGGCATGAGAATACAGAAAGAGGGAGAGAGTATCTTGGCAGGAGGATGAATGATTTCACCAATGTCACCAACATGGATAATGAACTCTCACAGTGATGGCTAATGAAAGCACAGTACTGGGGGAAAGGATAGGTGCCAGAGTTTCCATTTTAACTTCATAATAGCCTTTTGGAAACCCCTTACAATGACTTCAGTGAAGACCAATAGGTCTAACAATAATAACAACAGAAAAATATTGGCGAAGTCCTTCTTATTATTTTTTTCCTTATTATTATTATAGTTGCTTCAGCAACTGTTTCTTCTAAAGTATTTGTAAGGGGTTTCCAAGGGCTTTGAAGCTGAAAGTGGAAAGCACAAATTTTTTTATTTTTACATTTTTTCGGTATGTTAGAACAGTACTGAAATATGAAGACAAGGCCTCTCAGGAGGTGTGGTTGTGGAAAAGACAAACATGTTCAGCCCCTGGTTATCATTTGGGCTTTTTTGAAGGGTAAGTTGGATTCCTATTAAAGACAAAGTGGAGACAAGAGTGGGGAAGGGGGCTGTGGAAAGCAGAACCCCACTCCCCACATCTGAGCCCTTTTCAACACCACCACCAAAGGGGGAGGGAAATACATCATAGTTATGCTTATTTGTAAAATGACACCTTTTTTTTATTATACTGAAGAATTACTATGGCTGCCTAAATTGCCTGTTAGGCTCGCAAAGAGCTTCCTTATCTGCCATTATTGCACATATGCATTTTGATCGCCATGGCCGCCATGCTGAATCTATTTATTTACCTTGGAACAGCTCGATGGAGGCACCTGCTCACTGTCTCCATGGCCGTTGTGAGACTTCTTCATTCTGAGTGATGTGACTGCTATGATTTATCTCATTATTCTTCTGGGAGTCCAGTTTAACAATGAAACTGTATTGCTCATACTGGAATCTAGGCATATTTTAACAGTTTAATCAAGGGGAAATAAATTCAGTATGCATCAGACTGTTTTTTGAACTAGCTTATTTTTGTACATAAAAAAATTTGGAAGAGAGCTTAATTTTGTTCTAAAAATACTTTTTCTTTATTTCCTGCTCTCCTTGCTGTGAGAGAACCTATCTGAGCATTGAACCCCCAAGTTATTGCACCGCAATGCTCTCCTGCTAAAACGCATGCATAGAAACCTAACTCAAATCTCCTTAGAGATACAACGTATAAAATCATATTACAGTTGGGCCAGGTTAACAACCGCTCATTTTCTGTCCCAACCTGCCTCGTGTGTGTATTCATCTGATTATGAATAATAATCAGGGAGTGATATTGTATTCATGTACTGCCTGTCTATGACAGTCAAATACGTTTGATCCCCGAAGAAGGTAGGAAGCAATTACCTATCTTAGATTCGCTTGAAAAGGTAAATCATTATTCTCTCCATTAGCATGCATATTTTTTTACTTCCTATCTCTAATTCCCATTACTTGCAGCATTTTGAGATTAGACCATAACAGCAACAGTCCCCTGAAAGAAACGGAATGAAAAGTTATCAGATTTGCGTTTTTCCAGCTGTGCATTCTGCCACACGACTGAGAGAGCTGGGGAGTGGCAGCTCCATCTGTTTGAGTTCACAAAAATGGATCGGAGAATTGACAGGACCGCTCCAGCGGGCCCTCGACTCCATGCAGCTGACGCAAATATAATGAATGATACATATAATATGCACTGGTTGCATAATTATTTCTGCCTTATTTTTCAACCCACAAGTATGATGAAATAACTTTAAATTACCATAATGAGTAAACAGACTGCAGATGATAAAAGATGTGTATTCAGTATACGTATGCTACTCACAAACTTGAACCAATAAAAACATAGAGGACAAAGTTAGTACAATGTCAGGGTATGATGTCACATCATGCCTTATGCTAAAATGTATCTAGATCTACAGTGCCCTCCACAATTATTGGCACCCCTGGTAAAGATGAGTAAAAAGGGTTATAAAAAATTCACCATTTGGTGAATTAGCTTAATCTCACACTGATAAAATTAGAAAAATCCAACCTTTAATTGAAGTAAATTTATTCTGAGAAAAAAAAATCAAGAAATAATTATTCTTAACAAAAATAATGACAGGAAAGGCTTTTTTCTGGCATGCCTTCCAAATAATTTGTTGGCATGGAGGTGACGTCTAATGGTAGTTTTGGAGACTTGATGACCCCAAGACACTACTTTCCTCTGTAATTCTCCATCCTTGGGGATTTTTTGCCTTTCTTACCATCCTCCTCACTGTGTGGCAAAATAAACTTGGGTCCTCTTCCAGGCAAGTTGGTAACAGTTCCATTTGCTTTGAACTTTTTAAGTATTGTCCTCATGGTAGATATGGGCATTTTCAGGTGAGTACATATTTTTTTATAGCCATTCCCTGACTTATGAAGCTCAACACACTTTTTCCTCATTTGATTTGTGTGTTCTCTTATCTTTCCCATGTTGATGTATGAATAAGGGAATATGGCCTCTGTGTCACCTCATATTTATACCCCAGTGAAACAGAAAGGCATGGATTACTGCTTGAAAGTTCCTAAACACTCTGATCAACTTTAAAAAGTAAAATATAAATGGAAAAAATGCTTCAGTTATACATTTTGTTCATAAGAATTTCTACGGGTGCCAATAATTGTGGCACACGTGGTTTTGTTAAAAATAATTATTTCTTGATGAGGGATTTTATTTTTCTCAGAATAAATTTACTTCAATTAAAGGTTGGATTTTTCTCTTTTTTTTAGTGTGAGATTACTATTTCACCAAAAGGTAAATTTTTTATAACCTTTTTTACTCATCTTTACCAGGGGTGCCAAAATTGTGGAGGGCACTGTAACGTTATATCAAACCAACCTCCCCCACAAACAAATTTAGATGTTTGCTCAATTTTGTTATTTACTGCAGTTAGATTGAATATAGGCATGGCATAAAAGTGTTGTTCAAGGGATGCAGCTCACAAACTGCCTCTATCCATCCATCAAATGTCATAATGCAAAAGGCTGCCTTCCTCAGTTCCATAAATATGCATTATTGTTCTGCCTAGTCTTTATTCCCTCAGAGATTCTTAGTCTGATGCCTACAAGCATATCCTGGACTTGGGCCACAGGATGCCTGACCTCCTAAAACATAAAACAGAATCTGAAAAGAGATGGGAAAGCTTACATAAGGGAGGGTTGTACAGGTCTATGACCCGGTAGCACACTTGATTTACTAAGACCTTTAGCGTGTGCAAAACCTTTTAGCACACAAAAAACGAATAACACAATGATTGGTGCAAAAAAAATACCATCGCCAGTCATTGGCTATGTTATTGGTTTTGCATGTGCTAAAAGGTTTTGCACACACTAAAGGTCAGTAAATCAAGCCCTTGATCGTTACAATTCATGCAACGTTCAATGTACTAATAGCCAAGATATTTTGAGGATATGGACAGTCAACCCTTTCTCCTGAGATTCCCCAGAAGTAAGCAGTCAGAGTTTCAACTCCTTCTCAACCATCCTGATGACATCTGTACAAAACAGTTGAGCCCATTCAATGTGCAATATTAAACCAGTAGAAGGCAACTTCTCTAACTTAAGGCAAAATATTCAAACGTTTACATTTTTGCCTTCATCAGTGAAATGGTATTATGTGCTGATGTCTTTTTTTTTTACCTAACTCTAAAATGCCCCCAGAGGCGTACACATTAATTAGAGAGGAACTAATTGTAACTATAATTCAGCACAGACTCGGTGCAGGTGGGGGTGTGCCTGCACCATTGTGTGGGGACCCGGGGAGGACTGTGCTGCACACACTCAGGGATCTAGCATGCTATCCCAAGCTGAAACTATGAGGAGACACTTGTAAGAAGGGAATCAATGTGGGACTCAGGAAAGGCTGCCATTTGTGAAGACACTTCAAAGAGGGCCTTGTGATAAAACAATAGACTTCCTTCAGGGGGGTTCAGGCCATTTGTTCTCACCTGGAAAGGACTGTGATAAGAGGAAGTTGGACTGTTCTGTCAGGGGTGTGTATGTGTGTTTCAGGGGCATTTACGGCAGAAGAGGCCATTAAGCCCCTGGCCAAAACAATACATCTGTGATCTTTCCCGTCTCTCATGTTGGCCTCTGTCATTGCACCCCCTCCTTCTCTCCTGGGTTAAGACTCAAAAACTTCAGTTTAAATGGTCAACAGACCCGGTAAAACTTACAAACATTGCACATATGATCCTTATATTGTTACATTATGTCTTATGTAGTAGTAACAGGAATTGCATGTAAAATGGTTCATCAGAAGGGAATTTTCATGACAACTGCAACATAATAAGACTTAATCTGTTAATAATAATCCTAATGGTAAACTGTTTGGTATGGATGTAATCCAGTAAAATCAACGAATCAAATGAGATACATTTCATGCCAAATGGAGTTTAGTAAAACATAGTTTCAATAACTCAGGAAAAACTATAACACTGGAAAGTCCTCTCTGGTAATCAACTCCTTTTCCCTTCTCCCTACTCAACAACCCCTAAAGGTGGGGGTCTAAATTCCAGATTCGACCACACCTCCAGGTTAATTTATGGCACTGCCGCCTGGTTCAAACGCGGGATTTGGCATAAAAGAAAGGGAGACAAACCTATCTGGGAGAATCGTAACCGATCTCCCACACCGTGCAGATTGTGTGTGTGTGTGTGTAGGGAAGATCGCAACCGACTTCCCACACTGTGCGTATTCTGTATCTGTGTGTAGCTGAAGCAGGCCGGGTAAGATATTTACTCTGTGTTTCTTTTCTTCGTTTTTGTATTTTGTAATTGACATAATTCTAAGATAATGACCTACCTGCCTGCGAATAAATTCTTCTTATTTTAACTTGCGTGGTCTCCATGACTCTAATCCATTTTATACCTTTTTCAGCCTAAATTACGACTGAATACTCAGGGGAACAATTCTGACCAATGACCAACTGATCAGTGGCGTGGTACTTTATGTGGAGTCCCCAAGTTGGGTAGGCGGCTGAGTTCTGCCAGTAAAAGGATTGGTGATGCATGGCTCTGGGAATTTGATGTGAAGAGAACCCTTGGACGTTCTACGTCGGTTCTTGTCAAATTAGCCTTAAGGAGCCCTCTGAGTGCACGCTGACCTGGGCTCGCAACTATCTATGTAAAATATAATGCATGTATTGTGTTGGCCAGACCCCCAACCTCTGTGTTCTCCACCGAACTGAGATTCGGCAATAGTGCTAATCCCGGGAGCATATATTGAGTAATGGTGGCACACAAGGAAGAGTCGAGTGTAACCACTCTGAGCTTCACGCTTGATTAAAGTAAAATTCTAAATTATAATTTAATATGGAGGCAGATAATTACGAGTAAACCAATAGTAACTGTTACGCTTACTGTTTGTGATCATAGATATATTCGATGTGTTGTTCAGCTCCTTTGTGAATGTTCTAATGCTCCCATTAGAATATTGACATTTGGACGACAGGTCGGATATATCCGTGATGACAACATGGCCCCGTTTGCGAACGGAGAATAATAAGAATCATACTGGTCCGTTTCAGGCCTGTCTTAAGCGGGATATGGAGCAGCGCATTCATATCTGACTCGTGGCGACGGACCCGGTATATTCTTATATGTAATTGTGCTCTGTTCATGAACGGATAAATAACTAACATCTTTTTATTTACATCACAACAGCAGAGGAAAAACACGTTTGCTCCTTCCCCTCCAGCTATTCCCTCATTGGTCTAGCTGTGCGGGTTCTACACACTCGTTTACACTTTTCTTTTCTAACTTGCACTTGTAATATTTTGTTTTCTAACTCAGTCGTAAATACAGGATGAACCGGTGCTACGTACCCTTAGAACATTCTAGGTGATGGAAATGATTGTGGCTGCGTCCAGGCCCACCAGGCTTTTGTTCTACTACTGCATCAGCACATAATATCACTGATGAAGGCACAATACCAAAAATGTCTTGCTTATCTACGTTGCGAAGACATGCCATTAATTTCCGGAAATTGGTTAAAAGTGAAAAAGCAAGGCTGGATGGAATAGAAAATAATGAAGTTACCATAGTGGCAATGGAGCTAAGCATATTTATTCCTTCACAGCTAATGATCTTCCATGTCAGCTTGGCTCATGTTGTTGACTGCATGCAATCATTAATAATATGTTTTTATTTAATTAACAAAGTACAGCAGACAGAGCATAGGGCTTTTGTAGGAGCTGATGTACTCTAGAGAAGTACGGAATCAAGTCAGCTGTGTGTTTTAGTAATGGTGAACATATTTGAGTTGACAGAGACCCAGACTTACTGAGAGACACACATGACAGGAGCACTTAATAACAGCAGCTAAAATACTTACAGCAACAAACCCTCTTTGTCTGCCTTATTGACACCTCTTTAAACAATGCATTTGTATTTCCCTGCAGCCTCTGTGTTGCAGAAACAGAGCTCTGTTATCTTGCCCTCTATTCGCTTACTGTAATACTTGTCCCTCTGATAATGAGAACCGATGCTCAATGTACAATGTAAGCTCCTCTTGGCAAAAATGGTGCATTCTAAATTGCCAAGTGAACACATGCCTTCCTCCAAACACCCGTGGGTGCTGGGCAAAGAAAGTAGCTAAGAAAAGGCAAATGTACACACACTGGTGTATTGCTTCTAAAAGGTTATATTTTTAACTTCTGTTCATTAGCAAAAGTCTGAAACTACATAATCTTTGCCAAGCGCAAACTGGACAAATCGAGGGCTTGGAGCAAAAGGGGCGTAAGTGACACCTTGGGCGAAAATTAGTTTTATATATCATTTGAAAGCTCTTGATGAGCTCTATGAAGTGGTAAAAGGAAAAGGTCACCTATTTTTAGTTTAAAAAAAAATAAAGGTCGAAAACATAAAGGTGTAAGTGAAAACTTTCAATTGAGTTTGGCGCAAAAAAGGCGTAAGTGCACTGAGCTTGGTGCACAAAAGGCGTAAGTGCAGGTCAAGTGCACTTACGCCTTTAGTGCACTGAACAATTCATACAACATAGTCTCAAGAGCTGCACTTATGCCTTTTTTTCACTGAAAATAACTGGTAGGGGGGCGTGGTTTTAGGCGCTGCCGGCAATAGAGAGAGTGAACGCGTGTGGTTTGTGGAGCCGACACAGCTCTCGGGAATCATGCAATTGGTAACGATTGATTGTATTATTGTTTGTATCAATTAACCAATTGCCTTGATTGTTCGACAGTGAGCCTGAGTGCATAAAAGCCGGCCGGAACATCTGCGGGGAGAAGAGCGGAAGAACGTAGCCTATTTTGTGTGTTTTTAATTACAAGAGAGAACCACGAATAAAAACCGTGTTCTCTCCATCAACCTGTGTGGTTACTGTCTCTGCACTAGAGCGGTGGTGCTCACTTCGCCACAATAACATTGACCAAATGCATATTAGCCCATGCTAACTGTTAGCTAGGCCTACTAATAGCTAGCTAGCCTTTAGCCCTGTTACCATGTTACTTTAAAGGGATATTTCACTTTCGTGTTACATAAGTCATTTTTGGGGGCCTACCCAATTGTTCAAACCCTAATTACAAATAAGTTGGGACAGTATGTAAAATGCACATAAAAGCAGAAAGCAGTGATTTGTAAATTCTCTTTGTGCTCTATTTTCCGGCTGGCGGGTGGCGAGCCAGACCACTGGTGACGTGACATTTTCGGCATGTATTTTCACGCTCCTGAGCCTGTTTGACTCGCCATGTGCCAAAGTGGGCGGAGAGTCACTGCTGAAGGTGTGTCAGTCCAGATCGAGCAGCGAACGTGCAAATTTGGGGCTCTATTTTCCAGCCGGTGGTGAGCCATCACTGGCGAAGTTGCTATTTCGTCACGGATGTGCACGCATCTGAGCCCGTTTCATAATTTGGTGACTCGCCATGCGCTGAAGTGGGAGGGAAGCCACTGTTGGGGTGATGTGTCCGTCAAGAGGGAGCAGCCCAATTAAATTTTAGTGCAGCGGAATGGAATTTTGGGATAAGATTAGACTGCGATTCGCGCCGACGCTGCCCGCCAGGGGAAACCACGTTTACGCCGCATATCGCACCACAGCATGTGGTGAGTTGCTAATTTCGGGGCTTTCCCGAACAATGCGTGCAGGAACCTATTAAAAAACCAATCAAGCGTTTTGTGCATCATATGCAGTCCAATCTGATTTTGAAATAAATCCCCCAAGCAGGAAAAATATATACTTTGCATTTATTGCTCGTTGTCTTTTTTATTTTTTATGTTAGGCTAATCAATGTATTTATTTATGTATTTAACTGTGTATGGCTGTTAGTATACTGCACTGTGGTACCAGTGGTACTGTATTCTTTCTTGCACCCGTCTGTAATGAGAAGAATGACAAACTTGGTGCATACATTCACTCTTATTGCACGTATAGCGATAAAACCGTACCTCGTAACTCAAATTACGTTCAATTAAATCAATGCAAAATAGACAGCCTATCGTCTTCCACTGCACAATCCTAAAGGCAACAAAAGTCATTAATAAATGTGAAGTCGTGGTCTGAAAACACACTTTTTCAGACTCCACCTCGACTAAACTACCTATATAGGGCCAATTCTATAGTACTTGCTTTCTGTATTTTTTGCTTGTTTTCTATTTAACTTGTGTTTTTGCCATTTTATAGTTAAGAATGTATAGCTGACTGTTCTATGTTCATTACTAGGGATAGCTCCTACGTTGTGAGAAAGTTGTGCTTTGTTGGATGTGCTTTGTAGTCACGTCAATGTCCTTCGATATGCACTTATTGTACGTCGCTTTGGATAAAAGCGTCTGCCAAATAATTGTAATGTAATGTGATGAGGAAAATGGGATATGTTGCATGGGACAAATTGGAAATAGATAAATAAACGCATGATAGGACCGAGAAAATAGGGAAAGCGAGGAGTTGAAAAGTAAAAAGAGCCAGTAAATGATAAATGGGAGAGTAAAATAAATTATTTTTGAATGTATTTTATCAACTGATTGGAGGCTAAGGAAATGATTAAAAGCTTTTTATTTTTCACAATACAGATAAGCTATTAGTGACTTTTGTCAAATTTAGGATTCGTTGTGTTAGCGTTGACTACACAATATTGGTGACAGTACTGGACCCTGCCGATTGTAGGAGCAAGGACAGGGGGGTATAACCGACTACGAAGCAGGATTACTGAGTTGGATAGCTGGATAGCTGGAGTAAAATCCGGAACCCTGCCAATTCTGGAACATGGACTTAAGTAAAAAGAACTGTTCTGGGTTTTACTCGGTAAAGACTAAAGTCTGTAGGCCTCCTGACCATGACCATGGGCGTATTTTGCGATCATTTTTCACTGAACCACATGTTGCGGGATAACCTGACATGGTCAAAATGAAGAGGTAATTTGATTAGCTATGGTTGAATCCAGCTGAAGTACACCCACTGATAAATATTCAGTATAACCCAGCCCATTTTCAACCTCCGCAGCGCGCTGTGAGCTGAGCGATCCTCGCCTCTGGTCCGAAAATAGCTAAATTCAGTAGCCACACCCAGTGCGCCATACGCTACGCCGTTGATTATGATGACTCACCACATGCCATGCGCTTGCCAGAAAATAGAGCCCTTAATGTTTTACCTTATCAACTTTATTGATTTTTGTAAATATATGCTAATTCCGAATTTGATACCTGCAACATGTTCCAAAAAGGTTGGGTCAGAGGCAAAAAAAAAGACTGGGAACGTCAAAAAACACCAGTTTGGAACATTCCACAGGTAAACAGGTGCTGCTATCATGACTGGGTATAAAAGGATATCAAAAGACTCTTGATATCTTATTTTCAAGTACTCTTACAAGCAATACTATAACCTCTCTGCATTTGAATTGATCTCTATGGGAATTGGGGGGTGGGACTATATTAAGCTGTAAATTACATGGGAATAGTATGGAACCCATGGTTGGCTAAATGGCTAAGTCATCAAGTCATCTGTGGTATCAAATGAGCCTCAAACCATCACTCTGCTGCCAGACATGCAGTAGATATGGATGGATCACCTGAAGGGTTGTTTCTCCTGACTTATTTTTCCATAGATTTCAAGAGGAAAATGAGTCAGGAGAAACAACCCTTAAAGTGATCCATCCATATCACAGCGACACTGTGAATGATATGGCGTTGTGTTAGCGTTGACTACACAATATTGGTGACAATACTGGACGTTGTTACCCCGAATCGCCTCATCTGAGATTGTTTTCATTTTCTGGCGAGAATACTACAATGCAGACACGATTCGGGGTCCGGATGATCCAGGCACTGAAGCTGCCGGTTTCGTAGGCTACAACTCAGACGCTATCTAAGTTAGTTGATTATCACTTAATGACAAAACTAATGACCCAGGTTAGTAGCTGTCGAATAAGTTTAGGTAAATTAGCAGCTGGTAATTAGTAACATTAGACATTTGCAATGTAGAGAACCGGATTGTAGGAGCAAGGACAGGGGGGTATAACCGACTACGAAGCAGGATTACTGAGTTGGATAGCTGGATAGCTGGAGTAAAATCCGGAACCCTGCCAATTCTGGAACATGGACTTAAGTAAAAAGAACTGTTCTGGGTTTTACTCGGTAAAGACTAAAGTCTGTAGTAGAGCTGCAGAACTCCACATAGGCCTGTGGGATGTGACTGTGGCCTGTAGATATCAATATACAGTATATAGTGATAAAATCTATATTTATCGCGATGATATGGTGCCAAGTGAAATTTCGATGCAAACGATATAGTTGTTCCAGTCTAAATACATACAGAAAAACACAGAGCCTAGTTCTTTAGGATTCATGTAGACAGAAAGTTGAAACAGATATGAAAAATTATTGTGAAAAAGATGTTGTCCATATCGTCCAACCCTAGTCTGTACCATTGCTGTAGGCAATGAAGCACATGTTAACTGAATTGATATGATGAAATACAATAGTAATAGTAAAAAATAATTTTGAATATAATGTTTATACATACAACATTGTTAATAACAATCAAAAATAAACATTTAACTTATTTTGGCTTGTTACTCTGTCTCTGCTCCAGTATCACATATTTTCTGAATGTCACTTAAGAACAAAGAGAAAGTAATGAAATCTTGGTGCAAAAAAGGCGTAAGAGATGTTTTGGCTAAAATGTCATTGTTCATTTTAATTTTTTTGTTGCAATTATCTTTTAAAATACTAATTCATCGAAACCTAATCTTTACAAAAGTATAGGTGGTCCAAATATGTTGTTGTTAATGAAATAATTACAATCAATCAAAAGTTTTTTTGAAATTCTGAAAATGTCACTTTACGCACCTTTTGCTCCAAGCCCTCGAAATGCAATATAGACCATAAACTTCAAATATTCCTGAAATCTCTACTGGAAAGAGGGATTTTTGACATGGTGACAGGAAATAAGGCCCCTAGGCACCAGAATTGTAGATTGAGCCCTACAGTATGACCAGGGGCCCTCATCCCTGGTCCTGAAGAGCCGCAGTCTGCTGGTTGTCATTGTCAATCACACCAATTCTCTTGTAGAAGGTAGGGTAGCTTGTAGTTTGCAGAATGGTCACTAACTCTTGGGTGAGTGTATTCAAGGAGTGTACACACTTAATAAGCATTCACAACCTCATTCACAAAAAGTTCTTGATAAAAGTTTCTTGGAAAAACCACTGTGGGATTCATGAAACATGTGCAGACCTTCGATTTTGTGCTTATGAGATGATGAATGCCAAGTGTTTGTAAATTGGATTCAAATAAGGAAACACCCCAGCAATCCCAGAACAAACATGTCGACTTCAGGGTCATGTGCAAACGTCAAGCTATTCATCGCTGTCTGCAAACGTACACGACATGGCCAAAAGTATCCAGACACCCCTTGGCCTGGGGTTGTTTTTCACGGTTTGGGCTTGGCCCCTTAGTTCCAGTGAACACAAATCTTGACGCTACAGCATACAACAACATTCTAGATGATTCTGGGCTTCCAAATTTGTGGCAACAGCTTTGGGAAGGCCCTTTCCTGTTTCAGCATGACAATGCCTCATGTCGAGATCACTGTGGAAGAACTTTACTGGCCAGCACAGAGCCCTGACCTCAACCCCATCGAACACCTTTGGGGTCAATTGAAAAGCCGACTGTGAGCCAGGCCTAATCATCCAATATAAGTGACCGACCTCACTAATGTTCTTCTGGCTGAATGGAAGCAAATCCCTGCAGTAATGTTCCAATATCTAATGAAAAGCCTTCCCAGAAGAGTGGAGGCTGTTATAGTAACAAAGGGGGAACCAATTCCATATTAATGCCCATAATTTTGGAAGGAGATGTTGGATGCAATGATGCATAGTTTTGGGTTTGGGTGTGAGCTTGTGAGTCTTTATCAATCATCATCATCAATCACTTTTATCAATAAATTAAATCAATTACATGCATTCCCAAGAAGGTTATTATCAAAAACTAAAAGTAAAAAGAAAAAAAACTTAAAAGAACTAAAAATGAGGCTGTAAAACTGGCACTTACAGCGCATGAGTGAGCACCACAGTGTCTGATCAAATCCGGCCCTTGCCAGTGCCGACTGTGGGGGTGGTGCACAATTGGCTTTGTGATGACCAAGGGATGTATGGGAGGGATTTACTTGGTGGGTGTTCATTGCTCAAGCAACCCTGTTGGCCGACCGGGCGCCCATGGCTTGCTGTCTGCGCAAGCGTATGATTGGGTCTCCTCCTCCCCTGGCAACTTGCAGCTGCTGGCAGCACATGTTTCTTCACTCTCCCGAGCCGGCAGCAGAGGGCATATATGAGCACATTTGTACATAGTTTGTGAATTGGACATTCCAAATTCGGGTGGGATTGCACATGCCAAATAAATTAAAATAATAAAAAAATAATAACTAAAAAGAAACTAAAATTGAAATCAAAATTTAAATGAAACTAAATGAAAACAAAAACTAGTGAAAGATTCAAGTTTATTCAGATAGGTTAGTCAGTGTAGTAAAAATCTATATTTAATATGAATGTTCTAATTATTACAATTGTATTATTAATATTACAATTGTATTGATTAAATTTTGTTTAATATGAGGTCTGTAACTAAATTCTGAAAAGGTGTACTTGTACTTGTATGTGCAGGGGCAAGTTGTAACCAAACACTATGTCGGCCACCAGGACTGAATAAGTGTGCTATAACTTGACACGACTCCACAACCAATCTGTTCCAGAGGGCGAGAAGCCAGGGCTTTTATTTTAAAAAACAGGATAAACAAAGAAAACCAACAGAAAGTCTAGCTCAGGGTAGAGTCTTATGCTGCGTTCACGACTTGGGAGTTATGGTTTGAACAACATGCTCGCTCGTAACAACTTGGAAGTGTTCACGTGGCGGTTTGCCGGAAAATTTAGTTTTTGTTATCTATCGCCATTTTGGCTCATTCTGCCAAACTTTCCTGAACATTTGATACAACTGTAGGTAACCCATGGACTTTTGACCTCTTCTAACTCGACAGTCATATGTCCCGTCCAGTTTTCTCCCTCATTGTAAAACTCCCACACCCTTTTGCATAGCGTTCTGCTGGCCTCCCTTTTATGTGCTGCTGACAAGCTCTGATCATAGTCATGTGCTCATAACGAAGCGACAGGGCTGTCCATGAGGGAGATTGAAGCCATCTTGCAGGGACATGTCTGCCCTCAATGATTGCTCCTTTTGCTGCCTCACAACATGATTATATAAGTTTCCACTGGTAAAAAATAATATATATATATACTTTATTTATTATATGTATAAAGGTACAAAGGAAAATACTGTCAAAGAAGAAAAATGCCCTGACAAAACTACATTACTCCCAAAAACAAAGTTAAATTCATCATTGCATTTTTGTTTTGACAGCAATGTCACTGTGTGTGAATGTAATAATATTCATGACAATAATAAAACATTTTACTTATGAAGTGCTTTTCATTTAGACAATTTCAAAGTGCTGTACAATGAATAAAACAGATGGTGTTTCGAAACCCATGCGACGGAATTAGGCACTCACAACCAAACACATTGGCATCACAGAAATTCAGCCAAAAGCCATTCAGAAGAGGTATGTCTTTATGCCAGTCTTAGATGATGTGATTGTCTGAGTGATTCAGGTGATCCTGAAGTGCATTAGAGAGGCTGGGGCAATAACAGAATGCACGATGTCCTGGGAATGGACCGATGTGAATTAGCGCAAGACATTTGGATGGCACACACATTTGAAAGGGGAGGTCTCTCCATGTATGGATTCAAATGAGAGCAGTAGGGTTTTTAAGTGGATTCTCTACTGTACAGCCCAGGAGCCACTGAAGGGTTTTAAGAATGGGGATATGTGTTCATGTTAGCATTTTCTCAAGTCAGAGAAGGTACAAATGTAATTCATAGGTTAGCAGCTGAGGAAGAGAGAAGAATGATTTCACCAGCAATAGTTAATTGAGGTAGCTACAGGGCGCCCTTTATCGGGCACGTCCTCTTTCGACCATATTTGAACTTCCTCGAGAGCTGATTTGCCAACGAAAAAAAGAAAACCAGTATTTCCCACCCACTTCAAACCAAACAAGGTATGTATCCGCTCATTTTCATGAATATTTAACGATAATTACACATTTTATGAGCCTTTTTATCACGCCCCCCTATGTGAAAAAAATGTCCGAAATCTGATTCCACTTCTGCGCTGGTGTACTACACTGCATAGTCTTGTTAGCCAGCTATTTAGCCAATATATTGGTTATTCAAACGGTATCTTTCTTGATGAAATAAACTATTAATTGATTCTTAAAACAACAATAATCATGAGCTTGTTTATGGATTACAACAGCCGCCCGATAATGGGCGCCCTTTCTTTGGCAGTCTCGTCTCATCTTAAAGACGTTAAAACGAAAAAAGAAACACTTTATTGGCTTAAAAGTTAACATCGTTTTTGTAAAGAAATAAATCCAATGCGATTGAGCCTATCTCTTTTAAGCCAATAAACGATAGTTGTCTCCCCTTTTTTGACATTACTGTCTCATCTAAAAGACGTTAAAACAAATAACTACCGGTCACGTCTACATGTTTAATATTGGCTTAAAACTTAGTTTATCGTTTTGTGAAGAAATAAACCCAATATTGACATCTTTCGGACTGTCAGGTAAACTATCCAGTTAGCCAGCTATTTTGCCAACATATTGGTTATTCAAACTGTATCTTTCTTGATGAAATAAACTATTAGTTGATTATTAAAACAACAATAATCGTGAGCTTGTTTATGCACTACAAGAGCCGCCCGATAAAGGGCGCCCCTTTTTTGACAGTACTTTCTCATCTAAAAGACGTTAAAACATAAAAACTACCGGTCACATCTACATGGTTATTGGCTTAAAAGTTAGCTTATCGTTTTGTGAACCTAATAAATATAATATGTTCAATGGTATGTGCCCGAATAATATCAGTATCGTATGTTGATCACAAAAATGTCTGGTTTCCGCCCGATAACCGGGTTCGGTACGCTATATTGGAGTGGAGCTTTTTTGCAATGGAATGCCTAGTAATAGAGCTTCTGTTTTTCCACTATTATATTGTAGAAAATTAAGCTTCATCCACATCCTCATCCTCAGCAAACATAAGTCAAGTGTGTAGTAGTGACAGAGACATTGGGGTAGTGTTTAAACAGGAGATGAGCATCAAGTATATTGTGTTCTGCATTCAGATGAGGGTGATTCGTACAAAGCATAATTATCAGTTACAGAATGTACAGCAAAATTATGGAAACGCAGAGTTATTTTGAAAATAAGTGTATATTCTTGCTATAGACTACAAAGTCCAGAATGCCCAATAGCATTGTGAAGCCTGCAGGTTGTCAGAAGATTCCTAAATGTATAATATATCTTTCATCGCACACATAAACTATCTGGGCCGACAAAAACACATACACTTAAGCGTATTCCCTGGGGGACCTTGTGTGATTTGTAATAATTGAGGAGGTCGTCTGTGATCTTAATGCAATCTGCCATGTTTGTAATTTGTCAATAAAAATTCCATTGCAAATTACCTACCATATTTTGCAAAACACAGACGTCATCTGCTAATATTAGCCCATCTCAGTAATTTTGGGGTCATAATTTTTTTCCTGCAAAGATTCCTTGTTTTTTCTACCTTTTTTCTGCATCTTTCTGGTTAGAGACATATTGTGGCTGCAGGGGAAATTATTTTGGGTGCGAATTCAAGAGCTAGCTTCTCAGCAGCATGGGGACCCATTCGGAGAACTAGTAAGGCCAAAATCTCAAAAGATAATGAGATGGATGACATGCATGGCAGCATTTGGTAAGGAACGTTTTTCTATCTTTCAACAGGCTCAATACAAACTTGGGGCAACTACTATGTGGTAGCCTATAGAAACTTTAGGCCTATAGTTAGCCACCAGATGGTTTCCAATTAATATTTCTCCAAAATAGTGCACAAAACAAGCCAGGGGTTTCATATCATACTTAAGGCTTAATATTTTTCATCACCTCACACCACCCATTCTATTATCAAGCCATTAACAAATGTTAACCGTTAACTTGCCTTTCTGATGGCAAATTCAAGCAATTGTGACAGCCACACATTGTTTTGTGCCAGTCAGGACTGGGTTTTAGTTAACTATCAAATCAAAAACATAAAAAAATGGAATGAAAAACCTAATTTGATTTCTCAATAGGTTGGACATGACACTGCTCTTATGCCAAAAGATTTTAAATGTAGGTCTACTCCTGAATTTACTGAAAGTAACTAAAATTAATTTAAAGTGAATTGTATCCAACCCTGCAGCCACCTTCAACACACTAATTTGCATACCCTATGCCTTACAAATGCGCAGAAAATAATACTTTTGCAAACTGACAATATGGAAGTAAAGGAATGCTATACGTTTCAATCGCACCCGGTGATAATCCATGGGATTTGATCAGTAAATTCAAGGGAAATACATACTTTGTTTATCCCTTGTGAATGAGTCGCATTAAACGCAGACGTGGGGAGTAATTCCTAAATCACACAATGTCCCCAGGTAATTCTAGTCCAGTGTGAATAAGGCTTAATACTGAAATAATATCAAAACACCCCAGAGAGTGAACTATGTTACACAGCAACAAACCTGGAAAAGTAAGAATTGTAAAATTAATCAAAAGTGATTTTGGGGCGAAAGGAGCTCAGTCGTCAACTGCTTTGATGCTGTAGCAACAAACCCAGATGTATGCATCCGTGGCACCCCATGTTGGCTTTAATGAATTTCTAAAGATCAAGCGCATGCATAATCACTTCCCTGGTTTGCTTCCCCAGTGGAAGTATAGCATAGATATAAATGCCTATTCTTCCCTGTTTTTTTTCTTGTTCTCCTTCCCAATTACCAGCTGCTGCTACATCTTTATCCACCATGCATTGGGTCGTAGAGCACTGTATAATAAGGCATTCCTTTCAGACAAAAGACATATCTTCCCCAGTTGACTGGGCTCACGCGATGGCCCAGCTATATGGAAAATGAAGTTTAATTACAACAGCCACAAAAATGGGTTTCCGCATGGGTTTCCTTTGGGTACTCCGGTTTCCTCCCACAGTCCAAAGACATGCAGGTTAGGCTAATTGGATTCATACCATAGACGAGTGTGTGAGTGAATGGTGTGTGTGCCCTGCGATAGATTGGCAACCTGTCCTGGGTGTATTCCTGCCTCTTGCCCAATGCATGCTGGGATAGGCTCCAGCCCCCCTGCGACCCTGACCAGGAATAAGCAGGTTAGATAATTGATGGTGGATAATTGACATCCATTCTTTTTTTCAGGAGTGACTGTTCAGGTTGATATTCTGAGGAGCTTGTCTGTGACCATATGATAATGTAGCTTTCACGTGCTACATGCCTACAACAGGCATGTTAGCGACACTCAGGTGTATTTCTCATTGACTGGTTGCTACCAGGGTTCAAAGTGAGGAGGAGTGAAAAACAGCAAAAAACAGCTGCTGACTTCAGCCCACCCTATGCCAGGTCGGACAAGGCAAATTGTGACTTGCCTCTGTAAAACCCTGGGCATAGTCAGTTACTGTAGACCTCTGTTACTGTAAAACTAATGCAGACTCCTGCTTTCAGCTAACTAATGCTGACTCCCAGCCATAGCTAATTATTGTACACTTCCGGTCATAGTGAGCTAATGCAGACACCCAGTCACAGTCAGCTAATGACATAGGAAAGGCACTAGCCTGTGGTTCCCAAGCCTGTATGTGGCAAGCACCTTAATGCTGAGCAACTCATGAGCTCTACTGATATCCTTTCTCAATGTTAAAATTGTGTTTTCCCTCTGCAATGGAAGCTGAAACATGGTTAAAAGGCCACATCCTGCAGAAACCAAAATCTTCCTCAATCTATCAAAATACTCTGTAATGGTGCAGTGCAGTCAGCCAAGACATGTGTAAACACTGAGAGACAGTTTTGTGAATTCAAGTGTTGCCTTAGCCTTCCCCCCTGTAAATCTATTTTGCGGTTAAGAGAATTCCTTCTAATATCAATCTATGAAGCTGGACGTATTGTAAGAGTGATATATATGACCTGTCAATATACCTATTATTTTTGTAAAGCTAAGCCTGTTATTGCATTGTTTTTCCTAAGGTAATGCAATGCAGGCAATATTCTGACAGGCTCATATTATGCTTTGCAGTTCTTTTTGGCCTTGTTTATATATCAACATAACTTAAGATCACTGAAACGTACACACATTTTCATTACTTAGTCAGAATTTGCCTGTTCCCCGAAGCTATTTGAATTTAAACGAAAGCGTTTAAGCGTGCCTTCATTTTTTTCTTCCCCAAGTGATTTCAACAGAAAAGTATTATAGTCTCCTATTTTAAATCTCTCATTTTAAACTGATACCAATTTGTACTCTTTGCAATACATACAGGCCAGTTGTAAAAAGGGACTTTTTTTCATTCTTTTTTTTTTTTACAAAACCTAAGAAATAGCTGCAGTTTGCTGAGTGAGAGTGATATCTAAATCAGCCTGGTATTTGCGTGACCTCAAGTGTATGGATCTCAACGATGTGAACAGGATGTATCATTCAATTTCTTTTCACAGAGGAATAATTAAATCAAAAAATGGCATTGGCTGCCCTGAATCGTCCAAATGTCCATGCTTTCAAGCACACAAATGCCACTGTTTAATCCAAATATTAGAATGCTTTACAAATTAAAGCAAGCTCACTGGCCAATCATCTCTCAAGATATTATCTTGGTTCTTAAGATAATGATCTGTGATTAACACCCGCCTGTGGATGGGGATGAAGCAGTTTGTAAATGAGTCAGTAAGTCTGTAAAAAGGGTTACTGGCTCAGTCCTTCCACATTTAAGTTATTTTGTCTTTGGATTTCAGAGGGTTAATTCTTGACAGCTATGAAAAGCTAACATCAAAGACGGAGAGAGATTGCAGGAATTACACTCAGATGATAACACCCACTAGACTACATCAGGTTTGTGCACACACATTCATCATGCTGTATCTCAAACACACACACACACACACACACAGGCACGAGGCACACATACGAAAACACGTGCTCTGTCTCTTAACACACACTCAAGGAAAATGTGTATTTATTTGCTTATGGTACTGTAATGAAAAGGCAATGCTGCCTTAAACATGTTATTGACATATTTCTATTCAGTCTCTTCAGGCTGTGCAGTGGGTTGAATCACCCTCTGACTCAGAATATGTTTTATCTGAAGCCTTACTTACATTTTTTATGGTCTAAATGGCAAAATGCTAGTCCAAGTTAACAAAATCATTTGAGAGGCATAAATAATTAGATGGAATGCTCCAGTGGGCCTTTTATGTTAAAGAAAGAAGTATTTGGCTGGAAGTAGATCTCTGAGAATCAAAGTGCAGAATTTTGATTCTCACATTTGGCACTTGGGCTGTGTCCGAATATGACCCCTGTTCCTCGTCCACTGTCCCCTGTCCACTCAGGCCCATGTCGACTATGTGCCTTGTCCCCTCACTTTGCAAGCAGTATGCAAAAAAAATCCCGCAAAACTCTTTCCAAACTAGTGAGGAAGTAGTTTGTAATATTTTTGTTACATTCTTTTTATTTTTATTGAGAATATCAATCAGTTAACATATGACGATTGTTACAAAGTGTAGATTATGAATGAAGATATAGAATTAACAAAAATAAAAAAGAATATTTCGTAATATGACCCATTCTTGTACCATAGATATGCTTATACGCTCTATCATCTTTTATGTTTTACGTTACTTAATGAAATTGTCGGATGAGTGCACAGTTCTGCAGATGAGGGGTTCATCCTGGTATTTTAAGTGCCCCCATTTGTGAGAAAAAGTTGCCCACTCAAAAGCTTTTTGACGAAGTGGACTCAAATATGCGCCCTCAAAAGGGTGTAGGGGTCGTATTTAGACACAGCCTGGGAAAAAAACCTTTCATTATACTCTTCTTTCTATCTCTTTCAGAAACTGACCTATATCAGGAGACACCTTTCCCCACCTGCATTCTGACTATCTAAGGAAACATGCCCATTTCTGGACATAAGCAGGAAAATACCTTCCTCATCCATCACACAGCTCTGATGACACCTTCTATTACTTCATAACGTCACGTGGCGCTGTAATGGCGACATGTAGTCCGGCTGTCTCTCGTGTTCGTGTTTGTTCATTTTAATGTATTTTGTTGTGTCTGGCTTTTGTCTTTTGTTTTTTTCATGCGCTGTGTGTCTGTTGTGGTACGGGGAAGCGGGCTGGAGATTTTTCGGGGCACTCCTGCTGCTTGTTTTGATAATATTGACGAATTGTCTAGTCGGGATAATTTTGTGTGTGGTCGTCACCATGGAGACGCATTCACAACATATGCTTGGGAATGTCCATTGGATCTGCAGCTACAAAGTTTACCATCGCTCTTCACTGGAGTTGAAGATGTCGGGACTGATCCGGGACTGCAGGCAATCTCCAAAAGGCAACCAGGGAAGGGAAGGAGAAGATAATGCGGGGGAGGAGTGAGGCGACGAGTGGGAAGGCTGACACAGTTTCGGTGCTCCGTTTCGACAGTGTACAGAGACCGCAACACTGTGTGTATGGAGGAAAGTGTTGGAGGCGGAGTTTGTGTGTTGGACTGCTTAATGACACTGGACATCTCAGGACAGCGGGGGCTATTTTTAATCATGGCTGTATTCCACTTTAATTCACTTAATTAGTTTGATTAATGCAATGATTCTATTGAATGTCTTTATTTGATATGTTTGTGTGTGTGTTGTGGGACTGCCCCAATGTATATGTATTTTTTTGTTGTTGCTGGTGGCTAAAACTGAAATTCCCTAAAGGGAAAATAAAAGTTATTCTATTCTATTCTATTCCATAAGATTTGGATTACTATAACCTCAACCATAGGACAATTCCATCCTTCTCACCCTGCCCCCTGTTCCCCTTGCCCCGTCAACCACCAAACAGGGTCTGGTAAGACCTCAATGATGATGGCTTCTTGAGCCAGTGGTTTAAGCAAAGCAAGCGGAATCTCTTCAGATTCAGCCAGAAGAACACAGACTAACCATGTCACCCTCCTCACAGACATGATTTTGGCTTTTATTTAATACACCTCGTTGGTAATTAATCTCCCCATCACAAATGAGAAAGACTCTCTCAGTTAAATGATGGGAATTATCCAGCAGATGGTGGGTGTGATGCCTTAATTAATTCAACCTGGATGGATAGTCTACCGGCGCACTCATAATTACACCGTGAAGAGGGAAATGGGGAGACGGAGATCCATCACGGCAATGTTTGGGGACATCTCTTGTTTTTTTCTCCGCCCAACCAAACTCCTATTCACTGAGAGTTGGTGTCTTCTTTCATTTCACTTGTGTCTGCACCATGCCTGCGAGTAAACAGCTCAGACAGGCACATGGGTAATTTAAGCACAATCACAACCCCATTTAACAGATGAGCAATTTAGTGAAATAACTCAATCTCAGATGGCGTCGCACCATTCGAAAAGGTTAATAACTGAGTGATTTCGATGGCACGCCTGCCACTTTCATTTCAATGGGCAGAGCGATCCCCTCCCATCAGTTACCCCCCCCCACAAGGCCATAAATTGGATTTTGGTCATATCTCCAGGTAGGGCTGTGACCAGGACGAGAATGGTCATTACTGCTCTGTTAAATATGTATGACACAGCCCTACATCATTCTGTGAGGCTGAAGTGGAGGCAGAAGGGGGAGATCCAGTCCATGGATCACATTGTCAGCACATGGCCGTGACATCTTGGCGATTTACAGAGGTGTGCATTTGCATAAGGCGATTCATGAATTTGCTTCTCTCACTCACTGTAATCAGAGATCTTTTAGGATTTTTAACATATTCACCGTGTTCATTTCATGAACTCTTTAACTGTGCATGTAATTAAAGGGTATATTTCCAAATTTAGTTGATTTTTTCTTTATTTTACCAGGTAGGTCGACTGAAAACTCAGTTCTCATTTGGAGTGATGACCTGGCGGGACTCAAACTGGGTAAGGAATGCAAAGGGGTTGTTTTAGCCAATCAGATCTAGGGAGGATGATTATGCCTCTTTCAAAAGTGATCACGCAGATACCCTCACTTATGTGAAACGCAAATGTCAAACCGCTCTTAAAATTTGTGATATATTCTCATATAATATGGATACCATCATGTCCTTCTTTGTGGACTCCTTTGAAGAGGGCAAGCCCCATTGGCTCCTAGATCAACTGGAATCAATCTTTAAGTGCAGAGAAATTTGGTCTGTTGTAAACCACGCAGCCACCTATGAGTACACTTTTTTATGAGTGTTGAAGGATGCAAGGTGGACTTGTATAGGTTACTACTGTATATAAACTGGCCCTTATTTATAGTTTTCCATTTTCAATTTTTCATCTTTCATTAGAAAGAGAAGGAGAATCAATGCAAAGTCTATGTAAGAATGTTTCTGACAAAACTTTCAGAAATAAGCCTAATGGATTTTAGAGTCTAATGGCAAGATTTTGATGGATACTTCTCATTTCAGTTTCCTGTCTCTGTTATTCCCACCACCCCCACGTCCACCCCATCCCATCTGTCAACCCATGTGATTCACCAAACACCCATCTCATTGTACAGTGCAGTGGGTTTTAGTTTGAAAATGATTGATTCATGTAATGATTGTAGACACTCTTTACATTACATTACTGGCTTTTAGCAAACGCTCTTATCCAGAGCTACTTACACAACATTTGCATGGTATCCATTTAATAGCATCCGTTTATACAGCTGGATATATACTGAAGCAGTTCAGGTTAAGTATCTTGCTCAAGGGTACAAGGCCGTGTCCCACCTGGGAAGTGACCAGCAACCTTTAGGTTGTAAGCCCAGTTCTGTACCCATTATATTACACTGACACCCACTCCTGACCATACAGCTTACATCTGATTGATTTCTACCACTGGAAATTTACTAAATAAATTCTGGCCTTGCTCCAGGGGAAGACGGATCTCCCTCACCTGAGATTTGAAACCATTTGGTAATAAACTATACTCCCAAACAAATATTAATAATGCAGCCTCGAAGAACAGTACTGCTATATTGTTTAATAGGCCTAGTAGTCACTGGGCCTCGTGCAAGAAACACTCATACGCACAGATTCATTCTTATGTAGCAGGTAAGAACGTTTTACGCAATTTTATGGCATTCTCCATTTTTCTCTTATTTGGGATTTACTCGTAGGTCAGTTTATTGTGGTTTTTGAAGGCCTAACAAAGGTCCTGGTTGAAAAATGGCGAACCTCTCCTTTACAGAAACGCAATGTTGTGACCGTTGTGTTTCTATTACTGTTAATTGAAACTGCTAACCGTTTTTAGTGAATCGGTTTGTGCCACTGACAAAAAAAATGTTTATTTATTTTTATTTTTTTATCTTTGTTGACATTGATTTCAAGCCTAATCAATACACATTTTAAAACACAATTTAGCAAGTTAAGTACTCATGAAGATTAATAAAAAACACATCTATTGACAAAATAACAACTGCATCTATTTTGAAACCAAAGCTAAGGGCAAATAATGATTTAATCCAAAGGTCAATTCTTCACCATATTGCCATGACAACTGCAAGACTTTTATCCCAAATATAAAGGCCTAGGAAGAAAAATGTACACTTATAGGCCCACGTTCAATTGCACAACAAAAAAGACTCAAGTGCAACTTTATCAATTGATTTGGTAATGAATTAAATGCATTTATCCAAGATATCTTTTGAGAAGCTTTTTTTTTTTGTATATTTATATTATTGGAAGCTTATTGATCCTATTTTTTTTTTTAAAGATAGCTACTATTAGAATGCATAACAGTTCTCACAACAGTCATAATATTGTCCATTAAGAACCGACAACAAAATTCATTGCGCAGATATAATTGATAGTTCTCAATATTTATCTGTCACAGAAGAACAGATGTTCAGATGAAGAACAGTTTTGTGGAAACAGTTCAGGTTGTGTTTATCCCTGGGAATTGCGCACAGGACGAGGAGTTCAAGAGACATTATTTTCACTCTGAAATGGTGGCTTTTTTGAACCAAAATGAACAGGAAAAAAAGGTTAGTTTCTTATGCGTGTCTGTGTGGCCTACATCACGGACCAGCACCCAAGCATCCTCATATGTGTTATTGTTTTTTCACAGGAATATTCACTATCTATTTGTGAATATCTCTCTTTTTCTACTTTCCTTCTATTTTCCATATTTACACATTTTTGGATCATCCTGATATAATGGAGAATATGGTAAAAATAAATAGCATATCTTTGGTATTTGTAAATTATATGGTCAATATACAAGAGGGAAAGTTGACATCATAAAGACATTACATTTGTATACAAAAAAAAATGGCTGTCCCTACCAATAACCCAATGAAAATTGTTTAAATGCTAATTATTGCAAACACAATATTAAGCTATGTATTGTTTTTAAAAAGTAGCACAATAATAAAGCTTATATAACTCACAAAATCACTCTTCTTCAGAAGAAAATGGCATCATTGCTGTTCAATAGAACAAGCAGCAGTCTAACCACTACAAAAACTAAAGCAGTATTCTAGTTCTCCATTCTGGTGACCTGGAAATTTCAGACTATTATGTACAAGATGGGGGTACATATTAACCCAGATATTTTCCTCAATTTGAAGAATAACAATAAACCCAAAGTAATGTGAATTTAAAAAATCCAGCTCTCAGCAACCAGAGAATATGACATAAACAAATGGCCCATGAGACATTCACTTCACTCTTTGAGCCTGCAGAGACACAAAGACCTTCCACTCAACATTGGAAAACCATGAAAGAAATATGACGACCCATAGATGTAGTAAGATCCAAAAGGAAAAGAAATGAATCGCAATGTATTTGAGTATAAACAGAATGTTTACCAAATGCATTGCAATACTGTACAGTACCAATCAAAAGTTTGGACACACCTACTCATAAGTTTTTTTAAGTTTTTTTTACTGTTTTCCACATTTTAGAATAGTAAAGTCATCAAAACAATGAGATAACACATTAAATTATGCAAACAAATCAAAAAAAGTGTTATATTTTAGATTCTTCAAAGTAGCCACCCTTTGCCTTGATAACGGCTTTGCACATTCTTGCCATTCTCTCAACCAACTTCTGTGGTAAACAGGTATTCCACAGGTAAACAGGTGATGCTATCATGACTCTGTATAAAAGGATATCGAAAGACTCTTGATACCTTATTTCCAGGTAGAATGTGCAAAGCTGTTATCAAGGCAAAGGGTGGCTACTTTGAAGAATCTAAAATATAAGATGTCTTTGCATAATTCCATTTGTGTTATCTGATAGTGTTGATGTCTTTACTATTCTAAAATGTGGAAAACAGTAAAAATAATGAAAAAAAAACTTTCTACAAGTAGGTGTGTCCAAACTTTTGACTGGTACTGTACATTTACATTTTTGCGCAAACATACAGCATGGCTCTTCTGCTAAATGGTTTTTATGTAGCTGTTTTGAGTCTTAAGACTGTCAGACTTAAGACCGTCACTTTAATGAAATAAGCTGTTATATATACGTATGTGACAAAGCTAACTACCTTTCATTGATATAATATTTATTTGTGAAAAAAGTTTTACCATAGGTGGCAAAATTCTAAATAATATTCCATTATGTTTTCTTATGTTTTCTGTATTGTCAGTGCCATTTAATTCAAGATCTTGAAAAAATGGTTTAATCCGATATTTAGACGTCTCATTTGTCTTAACATTGTTATTCTGAATTCTGGCAGTACCAAGCCTCAATGGTACTTAAATGTTATGAATATATCCAAATACATTTATGAAGTACATCTTGCACACGAATGTACATACAGTATGTACCTTAATACATTTATGAAATGCATTTAACACACTTGTACATATATTAATAAATATATTGAAATACATTGATGAAATTCACATGCATTTTAGTTTAAATTTAATTTATGTTTATAAATACACGTCCTGCGATTTCTTTTCACTGTGTGAAAAGAGGAGTTTCTGGAAGATATCCGACCTGTTAAATTTCTGTGAAATTTGCAGTGTGTCGGTTGTGAGCGGTAGTTTCCCGTATCTACACGTTTTTTTTCGAGAAACTTCTGCACACTCCAGGGCTACGTCTGTGATTGGAGATTTCTGGGCTCAGATAGCCCCAATTACGACAGACATGTCTGGTAATTTATGGCAAATTTCTGGACAAGAACCCCTCCGTGCATGAGATTATGTCCGTTTCCAATGGCAGGCAGATTTCACATTACGATCATGGTTAAAAAATATTTCAGCAGAGTCCGCTGCTTATTTATTCGACTGGTTGGGTTTCAAGGTTAGAATGTTGCTCGAGAACAAAGAAGCCTTTCACCTGTAAAATCCAATGTAATGCTTTAATCTGAATCTGGCCGCTGCCATACACACTATATAATATATAGTGATATTATATATATATGCAGTCAGGGCCACGAGCATCCTGGGCCAGGTACAGTATTCACCCCCATACATTCTTGTTTAGGGCCACCAAAACCGTATGGCCAGCTCTGATTTTATCCCCATGGAAACCCGCTGAGCAGAAAACAGGCTTTATTGCATACCTTTGCAGCTACTCATCTTTCTGACTTAGCTTACACTATACCTGCCATTTAAATTTCCATTTAAGCGTACATGTCAAAAGCTCACTGACCCAAATGTGTTCACTGTCCCGTCCGTGCCCATTAATTTCCACTTAAATGCATTTGCTGTAAATTGCTATGCTGCAGTCAAATAAATGCTGCAGTCAAAAACAGTAAAAAGGCCAAATTAATGTAAAGTACAAAATATTTGCTTCAAGAATAATTATGGCTTTTACAGCTATTTTACTTTTACAGCAATTTTTGATTTTTACAAGTACAAATGATATCTCCAAATCCTCAGATGGCACTCGGATTCACATAGGCACACATAGGACAGGACTTTTTACATAGCATACACTAAAATAACCATCACAAATTAAGTTACCTTATAATTAGGCTACTGCTATTTAAACCAAGGTCTTAGACAGGGTATTCCCCTTATCACCCCAACACAAATATGGGAAAAATTGCATTCCACATTTTCCTCTTCATTAAGGGATAGTTCTTTATTTAGGGATGGCTGGCAACCATACACAATTACCACTAAAGTCATCAAGTTAGCCTATAGACATCAACTCATGGAATGGAAGGAGCAAAAATTACGCTCTGCTGCCCCTACTGTCGAGCCCCCGCAACTATTTCCCTCTCGGTGGAGGAACATCTTCCATAGAGGGAATCTGGTCATATGAAACCCGGAACCACTGTAAGCCCTATGTCTTTAATATGGTAAGTAATCAAAAGTGTACAGCATATATTTCGTTTAGGAGAATTTGGTGGTGGGGAGGTGGTCGTTATTGCCTTGAACACTTAGTCCTGCCTTCAGCTGAGAAAAGAAGAATGTTTTGAGGTTAGAAAAATGGACAAATAAAGAGGACAGACAGAGGACACTGACGAGCATTGCAAATGATGCGGGGAAACATTAAAGTAAGCTGAATGTTTCCCTGCACCAGTAACTTAGTGAATGCAAATGTGTTTATGCACTGAAATATAGTTTGGAAATTAAATATTCATTACGGGTTTATTAAACCAAGCTATTTATTAAAAACCTGAGCACCTGCCCATCTATAAACAGTTCAGTCTACTGTTGTGAGGATGCACTGAACTGGAAGCTGAGAGGGCTAAAACTTTTACAAAAATAACACCACCAATTTGAAACATATTCTGGAAGTTGTTAATTTCAGCTTTATTTTAGCCTTTAATCTATTAGTATTAATTTAGTTTGGTAGTTGCATTTCAGTTCACACAACCGTTCCACCGATCTTTTAATTCCCTAGCTAACCTAAAATATTATATGTGGGTATTGAAGCTGGCAATTCCATGCTAAAACATGCGGCTTGGTTTTGTGTGGAGTGGAGAACATGCAATGGCATGACCAAACAAATGAGTTCAAATGTATGCCAGGGTTACTCAGTTTGTGATGAATTTCATCAAAACCACTTCAGTAGTTTGGAAAAATAATATGCCCTGAATACAATATTCGTCCATACCTGACTCACAGTTAAGTTCAACTGTTGAGTTTTTTCCTCCTCTGCTCAGTTAAGCCATGAAAGAAAGAAAATTGTATTTTCTCTGAAAAAAAATATATGTAGAGCCATGTGATTCCACACATTGGACATTAATAAACAAAAATAAATATTTACTCACACCAATGTTGGTTGTACCTTCAATTTAGTCTGTTTCCTGCAGGAATTCCTACTAGGAGTAAATTTCCTCAGCTGTTTTTTAGAGTACTGTGTTTTATTTTTTAATTTGTATGTTTTGTACATGTGACCAATCTTGCCCCTCTAAACAAGCATTTAATAGCACTTCAACTAAGGTGTGTGGCATTTAATCAGCCATTAAATGTTTCTATGAAAAGATGTAAATGGCTGATTTGTATATGGCTAAGGTGAACAGTTTTTCCCCCCGAGTGGAATCAGAAAGCAGTTGAAACTTTGCAGGCAAGACATGCTTTGCCACACTGTGAAAGCCTTAAATAAGCTATTAACAAAACAACTATTGACTCTGAAAAGAGGCATGCATGACACTAATGACAAGTAATAAAGCAACCGCCAACTACATATTCAAAATACAAAAGGCAACCAATAGTGTGTTTTTTCTAGATTTAAACTGTAAGATTTTCACAGATAATAATAATAAGTGTAGTAACTATATACAGTTGAAGTCGGAAGTTTACATACACTTAGGTTGAAGTCACTAAAACTCATTTTTAACCACTCCACAGATTTCATGTTAGCAAACTATAGTGTTGGCAAGTCAGTTAGGACATCTTCTTTGTGCATGACAACAAGTAATTTGTCCAACAATTATTTACAGACAGATTATTTCACCTTTAATTCACTATATCACAATTCCAGTGGGTCAGAAGTTTACATACACTAAGTTGACTGTGCCGGTAAAGTTTTTAATATTTGGTCGCATATCCCTTGCATGCCATGATTTCCTGATGACCCAACAACATCAACAGACTCTTGATAACTTATTTTCAGGTACTCTTACAAGTGATACTATAACATCTCTGCATTTGAATGGATCTCTATTGGAATTGGGGGGTGGGACTAGATTTAAAATTACACTGGAACAGTATGGAAACACATGGTTGGCTAAATGGTTCTAAGTCATCAAGGGTCTGACGTATCAAACAAGCCTTAAATCATCACTCTGCTGCCAGAAATACAGTAGATATGGATGGATAACTTGAAGGGTTTCTTCTCCTGGCTAATTTTTCAATAGGAAAATTTGTCATGAGAAACAACCCTTAGACATTACAGTATCACTTGTAAGAGTACCAGAAAATAAGATATCAAGAGTCTTTTGATGTTGTTGGGTCACAGACATCAGGAAGTCATGGCATGCAAAGGGTATGCGACCAAAAACCAAGTTTCCAGATGTCTCTTTGGACAAAACAAATGTAATCTGTAGAGTTAAGTTACCACAGAAGTAATTTGTCTTTGATGTATCATCTCAGAGCAAAACATCCTGATGATAACGTGACCGAGACAACAAGGTTAATTATGATACACTACGAAACAGGATTACTATAGCTGGATAACTGCACTGACTAAAACCTGGAACAGCGCTTTTTACTACAGTCCATGTTCCCGATTTAGCAGGGTTTGGCAGACAAAGTAACAGTAACAGGTGCATTAGCTAAAATGGGTAGCTAAAAGCTTCTGGGCAATTTTGATTGCCTTGATGGTTTTGATTGAAATTTGATTGCACTTATTGCAGTTCAGAAAGGTATTACTTTTGTGTTTGCATTGGAAAGAATGTTATTACACAGTTATTATACTTGATAAACATATTGTGTGTTGATTCTACATTTCTACATTCTAGTAAAAAAAATGTAACCGTTTGACAGCCCTAATATAAATATACTGTATATAAGTATATATAAGGTGATATCTAAGGGGACAAGTGGACCCAAACCATGCCAGGAAAATGCCCCCCACAGCATAACAGAGCCATTGGACCCCCTCACTGTAGGGGTTTTTCCTTTAATTTGTCACCCGTCTGTATAAACAACAATGAGGGGGTCCAGTCGCTCTGTTATGCTGTGGAGGGCATCTTCCTGGCATGGTTTGGGTCCATTTGTCCCCTTAGAGGGAAGGGTCACTGCAAATCAATACATTATTCTGAGTGATAAACTTTATCCTATGATTTCTATCCTGATGGGAGTGGTCTCTTCCAGGATGACAATGTCCCCATCCACATGGCACAAGGGGTCACTGAATGGTTTGATGAGCATGAAAATGATGTGAATATGCTGTGGCCTTCGCAGTCACCAAATCTCAACCCAATTGAACACCTATGGGAGATTTTGGACCTGTATAATCCAACCACCACCACCATCAAAACACCAAATGAGGGAATTTTCTTTTTGGTTCTGTACTCCAGGAAATTAGATTTGAAATAAAACAATGAATACAAAGTTAAAGTGCTGGCTGTCCACTTTAATTTGAGTGCATTTATATCAATATTGGGTGATCCGTGTAGGAATTACAGTCCTTTTATATGTAGTCCCCGCATTTTAGGGGAAAGTAATTGGACATTTGACTGCTCAACATTTGACTGCTTTCTTGGCCAACTCTATGTCTTTGCATCTTTAGTTCATGCACAAGTAAGCTAACAAAAGGTCTAAAGTTGATCCCAGGTGTGGAATTTGCATTTGGAGTCTGTTGCTATTGTCTCAACAATGAGGACCAAATAAGTGTCAATGCCAATAAAGTAGGCCATCATGAGGCTGAGAAATCTGAATGAATTGATCAGAGTCATAGCCAAAGCATTGGGTGTGTTGAAATCAATTTTTTGACACATTGTTAGGAAGCAAGAAAGAACTGATGAGCTCTGAAATAGCAAACAACCTGTATTTATTAATTCCCCCACCCCCTTTGTCTAGTGTCAATGATTGTACATTTCTTGGTATAAATGTCTGTTTGTAAATGTGAATATTATATGCTGGTAAAGAAATTTCCCAATGAGGATAATAAAGTATTCTATCTATCTATTTATCTATCTATCTATAGTAGCTATTTTACAATAGATATTTATTTTAAGTTCCAATTTAAAACTTGCACATATTGTAAAATTACATTGACAACCATAAAGTATAAATATATCATTTCTGGAGTGTAATTTTGCATCAGGTGTTTAAAACACTTCTTCCACGTGGCAATTTTTGTTATTTGACCCTTTCATATGATACATTAAGTTTGAATGACCACATTCTCTTCAGATGGTAAGATGAAAAAAAAAACAGGTCCAAATTAAATTAAATCATTTAAGAAACATTGGGTAGCATTGCTTTGGAATAGAGCTTGTTTCATTTCTGTTGTCTATTAATTTTTAATGACTTATAGACAGTGCTTTGTATGCGTGAGTAACTTGGCATTTTCTTTACGTTGAGATATGTATATACATACAGTATACAGACCGGTGATGCATTCCCATGAATGCATGCTGAGCCTTACTGAAATATACTTGTTTGCTGTACTTTTTTCTTGATGTCTCCTTCCTCTGGGAGGAAACATCCTCCAGTAATGTTCTTCAGATGGCAGATAGAGTCGACACATTAAAGTGGTCGATAAAGCATGGCCTTGTGCACTTTAAGCCGTTTGTCATCCATTTTAATTATTCTAAAGTGCATACTAGCAATTTTGTCCCTTTACTGCCAAAGGGCAGTGGTGGCTGGTGAGCTGAACAAAAACGGGGTGGAAAACTTCCCGTTAAACTGATTATTATTCTCAACCTTTTTTTATAAATTTTCCTTCATATTCTCCGAGTGTGAGTGCGGAGAACAGAGTATGCATTTCCACAATTTTAATTAATGTTAATAAAATGTGCACGATTTTGTGATGCAAATAAAAACAATTTTAGAACTTGCCTAATAGCCTAATTGAGGAGAACTGGCTATATCTGATGGTATTGAGTATTTTGTGAATTGTTAATCAAGGAAAATGACTGAAAACCGAGACCAATAATATGTTTAACCCTTCGTGTAGATGCCAAATTTGGTCAATCCTCACCTATTTAGGTAATGTTCTATTTAAGGCTTCATAACTTCAGGTGTGAGCACCACAGGAAAATGGCTTAAATGAAGCAAGACTGTTGTACCACTTACAATACTAACTCGATTATTTTTGTAGAAATTATTTTATTTATAATTTAGATAAAGATAAAGTGCCCCTTGTGATGGTTTAAGATGAAAACATTGATATCACACTGGTGCACACACCTAAATATGTAGCCTAATCATTTACTCTTGTACTTCAATAAAACCCAGTTTTTTTCTGTACTCATCCCTGTCATTTTTTTTTCAGAAATGGTGCCATTCATAATCTCTTCAAGGACAATTTTACATTAATCTAGCACATATCAGCCCACAGTAAATTGAATTATTATGAAGTATTTTCCTTGCCCTAATTGACAAGAATAGCTCAGGGAGATACTAATAGGGCCATAGTCTATATTATGTATAAAGAGATTACAATAAAATAATATTCCACCATCAGGAAAATGCTGTAAAATGTTCTAGCTTCACGGCAGTGCATCAAACATAAATATGACTGAGCCATGAACGATGAAGCGATGAACGCTTACAGTACATGAAATGCACTCAAAATACGAAAATAACATTATCAAACATATGGCACAAGACAGTGGTGGAGTGGAAAAACATACGTAATACTTACATATGGAGGAGGAAAATCTCTGTCATGTTTGTAGGCATATTCTCCGATAGAATCAATACTGGGGTATCTTCTTCTGACCCACTCCCTAAATTCATGTAAACAAGGCGAGGATTTACTCTAGCTATGCTGACGAGCCAAATTAGTAAAAACCTTTGAAAATAGCAGGAAAACAACAATTACGCCTCGGAGAGCGAATGTACATTCCTGTGTTTTCTGTAGTTGTTTGTACTTGTTTATTTTGCTATTGAGTGAGCAGGGGTTTTCACCGATGTGTTGGTATATGTTTGGGCTATTATTGGCTTTATCCTGTTGCTGTGATGCAATACGAATTATTGGTAGTGAAAAAGTATTTTTATGAACTCACAGATAGACGCTATTGCCCACTGCGTCACGCATGGGTCAGTATAGTGGCAGGTGAGACTGGGTGGGGGCTGCTTAAATGGACTAGCTACAGGCCAATAGTGGCACTTAGGAACTCTATATTCGGTACAGTTGTCACAAATCATGTACTAATAAAGCTAGAATATGGAGTTTGTTGTTTCCATTCATAGTTTGGCTCAGCAGTCAAGGTTTATACATCATTGCACCTTCTTGTTTACCAAGGTATATTTATTTAGACCCCACCAAAAATAGCCTGTGACATAGAAATTCTTTGAACAGGGAGTTTTGGTGAGTCTTGGTAAATGTACTTACAGTAAAGCCATCAATTCTAGTTTCCTGTAGGGTGAGTGGAAGGACTGTTGAATGAGAGGGTGCGCTCAATGGTCACAAATGGTGGTCATGCTGACATTTTTCACAAACAGGGAGGATGTAAAGGCTTATAGTAATATCCAGTTTTTTTTTTCATTGCTTGGTTGGGGTGTTTTGCCCTATACAGCAGGGATAGCCAAACCAACAATTAAGGCTAATTGGAAGATTAGTCATGTTTCGTTAAGGGGGCTGGGTGCCATACACAGTACACAGAGGAACAGATAAATATTCCTGTGCAAAGGATTCGGGCTGAGTTTATCCCTGGGAATTTCTCACAGGGCCAGGAGTTCAGGAGGCATTATTTTCACTCTGAAATGGTTGCCTTTATTTGAACCAACACAAATGTTTGTTTGTTTCTTCTGTGTGTGAGAGGCCTAAATTATGGATCAACCCCCAAGCATCCTCATACGTGTTACTATTTTTTCATATAATATTTGTTCTAAAAGTTTTCTGTGAATCTCACTCTTTTTCTATTCCCTGTGTCTTCTGTATTTCCACATTTTTGCATCATCAGGATATAATGGAGAATATTGGGAATGCACATTGATTATTTTAGGGTTTTTACATTTTTGCTGCTGTTGCCATTGTTCATTGATGATGCTCTGTGGCTCCTCATTGATTTTCACCCATTTATCACCTGCCTACCCTGGTAATAATCCAAGCCAATTTATTATTTACTGCTTGCTTTTTTCAATGTGTAGTTATTAGAAAATGATTACTCAGTCACTCAGGCATAAGTACTTTGGTCTGTGGTTACAGTGGGGCCAATAAATATGGCTGATGGTATACATAGTGCAACAATATATCACTCTCAACTACCCTTTCACAGTAAAGGTACCTTTACTGTGGTAATTGTTAGCAGGCACTTAAGAATAATTAAGATGGATGCTAACCTGCTGAAAATGTACACAACTGTGCCATAGATTGCCGTTTAATCTTTCCTTGTGTTGATATCTCGCAGCCTTTATCATAAGATGTCCCCTGTAAAAGTAGATGTCAGTATCATTGAAAGACTGTTTGGCAAATGCTTTTGTTTTTGCTGTAGGGACGATTGTGTCACCTGCCGAGCCTCGCATTGAATTAAACCGTAAAGTCTTGAATCGTGAAGACGTCAAATTCACTGCATAAAAGCAGTCTGCTTCTGAAAACAGCGACTGAGACGGTATCGAGTCCAGGCGCACTGCGCATATTCTTGTAAACAAGCATATAAATATTCCAGTGAATGGGGAGGGCGAAATGGATGCAGTTTGATCTAAAACGCCTGACTGCCTTTGAGTCATGCTTCTGAATACCACCTGCAGAGTACTGTGAAAGAGGGATGCGCTTGTAAGAGTGAGACCATTCTGACCACACAAGTCACCATGAAATTGCACCACTGGTCACATACAGTATAATCTATCATTACGTTACACATTCTTGAGACATAGAATGTCGTTGGCATAATCACATTTATAAATACAAACGTAGCTCCTTAACCACCATGCCACATTGTCACCTAATCTGAATTTCTATCATTTAAAATGACAATTAATTATTAAATACTGTGGTAAATAAGATACAGTAAATACTGTGGAAATGAGTGACTATCCTGTATAACTGCAGACTTCAAGGAACAGCATGTCAAGGATTTACTTAACTTCTGTTATATATAAAATCTCTGTGATTAATGTTCCAGCAGCACTGCTAACATCAGGGTAACCACAAAAAGTTTCACACAGGCAAACTGGACAGCCAGCAGTCAGGGCCTCTGCATTGAATATTACATTCTAACTGTTTCTATCTATTAATGTTGTGCTGGCAAGTTCCCCAGCCATTCTGGCTGACTTCAGCAAAGTGCTACTATTGATAACCATTAATGTCCACATCCCAAATAAGTAAGATTCACCTGAAGGCTCGGGCCTTTGTGAGTAACCTGAGTAGGGCCAGCCAAAGGATCAAACACGGACTGAGCCAATAAGCACAGAATAGGGGAGTGCACCAAGCCGGCCTTACGGAATTTGGCAGCTGTTCTTCTTTGAGGGTGACTGAACTTACCCACAAATGCATTCATTATTCTTTTCTCGTTCTCTGCTTTTTCCTCTTTCACTTTTCCCAAATATAGTCAACACACTTTAAAAACAAAAGGTGCTTTGAAATGTAAATGAATGGCATAGTGCTACTCATTAATAATGAATGAATGAATGAATTAATTAATTAAAGTCAGCAAAGCAATAGTGAGGTTATGCACCCGAAAAATAATAAGCACATAAAGAACTGAGATTATGGAAGCATTCACAAACATAAATATCAGTTTTCTTACAGGCACCTTTTTTCAGTTCAGACCCACGGTGACTAGCTTTATCAATTGAAATGAACTGCATTTGTCACAAGACTATTGATTTAGTGCTTAGTTGTGGTAAAACATTGAACAAGTTAATGCGAATGTGAATGTGGCATACAAAAAAAATGCTCCCAGGACACCACCTGGAAGCTTGCTAGCCCAGGCAATTCCATTCAGGGAATGCGATTTTCTTTCCCTGAGCTCTTCTACATTTGCGTTATGATCTCATTTAAGCCACACCAACAAAAAATGGCTTGTAGAGCAACTGATATCTGGTTTCAATATTATTTCAAATTAAAAGTTAAATGTTAGATGTGACATGATTGCCTGAACAAAGACTACTCTGTGAGGGGTTTAAAGTGTGAGAAGCTCAATAATGTTTCTTTAAGTGTATGCTGGGGTTGTCCCCAGGCTCTGTTGCTGTAGATGTTAACTCATGTCATACCAATAGTATTAGCCTCTTTCAATTACTTTCTTTTACCTGACTGTAATATACTAAGTTTCCCCCACTAATGATATTCAATAAACTGGTGCCCAGGGACCCACCATCAACCTTCAGCTAAATGCAACTCAAAATTAAATTGGGCTGAACAGGTGGATGAAGACTTTGCCATATTTCCGTGCGGTTATGGTGGTGAGCAGGCTTCTAGGAAACCATAACCATGGAAATTTAATAAGGATAACTAACAAGTATATAACTAATGAGAATGCAAATAAAGCTGGGGTTCCTTATACGGTTCTATTTACAAACCAGATGGTCAGCTCCTCCTTTCTTTCCTTCTTAACATCCTTATGGTGCTAACAGTGCTATCTTATGGCGATATGCTCGCTATGGATACTCTTTCTTTAACCTTGACCCACCATGAATATTCATACTGAAAAAGCAGTAACATTTTGAGACTCAACAATAGCAGAGACAAAACTTTCAGTCTTAAAAATACAGCACTGCCATCTGGTTAGAATATAAATTATTTATGATATAATGAATGCTTGGACGTGCAGGATTTAACATTAAAATAGAACAATAGACGAGAAAAAGTTGTAAAACAAATTCCAATACAAACATGCACTGCACATTAAGCATGACATTACACAATAATTTCAGATGGTAAAATTTACATGTATTTAACAATCAATTTGTAAAACTTGTAATGTCTGAATATTCAAGAGCACACAACACAAAGAGCATACTACACAAAAGTCAAAGAATGCATGCAGTGTGCCCCATGACAATGTTTTTCTTCAGTCAAAACACATGTTTGAAATTGTAGTTTGCAAGTGTAATTTCAAGTAGACTTTACCGCAACCCCAATGACACGCCACTGCTTTGATTTATTTTTATAATCTAAAAATTACCCAGCAAATTGTGATATTCCATAATAACAAAAAAAAATCTACCTGTCCTAATATGGATAATTAATGGATAGAGTTCTGCATAATGCAATATTTATGTGCTATGACATTAATAATTCCCTGTCTAATCCATTGCCACAGTTCTTCATGTCACCACATGCTGCTTTGAGGTGAAGTCATATTTTCATCTCCCACAGGACAGAAATTTCAAAAGTGAGCTGTGACATTGCAAAGCATTTTTCTCCTTTTTGTGTGAAGAAATGCAACCTGACAACTAATTTACACGTTCAAAAATGTCTGAGTGTCTTGAGACTACTTCACAGAAAGGAGTTGTACTTCCCATTTCCAAGGTGTATATCCGGAATACAGGGTGCATATCCTAATTGTTTTCTTTAAATGTAAGAAATGCTTTTGGTGGGTGAGGTTTTTTTTTTGGTTGTATATAAAAATATACCTGAGAAAAACTGCATTTTTCCTTTATTTCACGTATGTCTTATATGTGGAGCATATTATTTTAATTATAATAAGAACCATGGAAATTCAGAAAATCTGCAAGAATGTATACAGTGATTCTTAACCAGTTCATATAAATCTTTCTAGATACATAAATCTTTATAGAATCTTAAGAAACACGGCAAGACTCTCATGCTATCTAATTAAATACGAAATGGAAGTTTCATAGAGACAGGTGAAATGTCTTGTCATCTACACAGCAAACATTGCAATCTTTTCTGCTACATATGTAACTGTATTTCAAACTAAAAAGCATGATACAAAAGCAATATGACTGACATCTGTCTAGATGAATGTGCAAATAAATAGATGCATACATACATACATACATACATTAATAAATGACAGTGAAAAGATCAAGGCTATAGACTATGTATGACATAAATGACAGTGAAAAGATCAAGGCTATAGACTATGTATGACACTCGCACACCTTCCTTTCTCTGCAGTTGGGAGTTCCATATCCTGAATACACAGTGCACAGTGACAGGGGCCCTCTGGTGGCAGTCTCAGGAACTGGAGTTGTGTCACAAGCAACAGCGGCAAGCATCAAGCGGTGGCCCGTGTCTGATCTTTCTGACCAAACTGGCAGCAACATGCTGGGGATTGGAATATAGGCTACTTGCAAGTTGCAAACAATATGGAATCAGTCTGTACTACCTTTGTAAAAAAAAAAAAAAAAAAAAAAACTTCCAATATAAAAAATGTCTATATGATTCCTTCACCTCTCATAACAGAAATTCATGTTTTCACCGGTGTGCATATTTCTGTGCATCTAACACTACCAAATATTTCCACATCTGCCAATGTCGTCTAAACACACAAGCGCACACACACACACAAACATAATGCATACATGATAGTGATAAATGAACAGGAGCAAAGGAAATGTGTTCCTGTTTCATATTGTTTCCATCAGGCCCCACTAGCTCTATGAACTGTCTGTTGCCACATGGTTTCATGAGCTTGTTTACTCATTAGTCTTGACTTTTCTTGTTGCGCTCTCATTCCAACTGTGTGCAAATGCCACAACGTGGCACTTACACGAGGAAGCTCTTATTCTGTTACAGCTGTTCCCCCGATCTTCTTATCCAACTTGTCATCAGTTCCTGCAAGCGCATTTTAAAATGGAATAATAACGTGTAATCATGGGAGAATGCACTTCACAAAATGTGCAAATTTCACTCACATTGGTGGCGAGCGGGTCACTGTTGCTCTCCGAGCCACGGACTGTGCTTTTTGGTCATTAGCTTCCGTTTAATGTTTATAATCGACTTAAGAGTGCCGCAGCAGAGATGCTTTTGATCGGCTGGATATTAATTTCTCTGGCACAGATGACAAAAGATTCCAGGGACAAGGCTGGGGAGAATGCAGCAAGCAATAGGAGATGTGCCGCACTGTGCGGTTCAGTCCTCCACAGCCTGTGGCGAAACACGAGTGCAAAGGAACTTATTTATTTCAGACTGATGAGTGCCACCCTTTCAACCAAAACAGCAGCCGTATTCCACTCAGGCCAATTAAGGGGAATACGCTCCTTAAAGGAACACAAGTGTGCACAAAGCACGCTCAACCAGCTGAGGAATTTGATAAAGGTGTTTAAAATGTCGAGCAACACTGGCAGTTGTGAAATCATACACAAAATTCATATTGCATTTCATGCTCAGTGAGCACAGAACCTTTCAAATATTCAATTATGCAGCCATAGGTTTTACATGAATAAGGCTGGTCTTGCAGTCTGTGGAAGGATATGAGTGTGTGCGTGTTTGGGGAGGTGGGTATGCAGACCTTGCTAGGGGTTCAAACTCTGGTTGTACATAGAGCATACACACACAGCAAGTTTCCAACCTCGTAGTCTGATGGTCCCTATACTAGACTCTGAAGGAGGAGCAACCTCCTGAACCTACCATTTTTTGAAGACCATCAACTCCCTCATTCACCACTACACACAATGCCACCAGTGTGGCTTTCCAGGGAAGAATAAACAACTTAACTGGCCAAGCCCTTCCAACTTGCTATACCACGTCGCTTAACATCCTAAGTAACATACTATTACAGTTGCCAGAATCTCCCGAACAATTTGTCCACCTGCGTCGCGGCTACACGGCCGATCGACGTCGAGTTGGGTCTACCTACAATAGATTAGTGTTTTGTACTCATCCCCATGCCGACGTCAAAAAAACTTTCATTTTTGCCCCACTAATCGACAGCATATAGACCTCCATGACCGACGTTGATTAGACGTCTAACTGACGTCAACATGTTTGGTGGGAACATGTTTGGTCTCATTCATGAAGTCAACAGCTTATCTCTGGATGTTAAGTTGGTGGGAGGGGCTGGGGAAAATGTAAACAAGTCTTACCAGAAGCCTGTAACCGTAACAATGTTGAAATGTTCTAATAATGAACCGGTTGTTCGTCTTAAGGGGAAAACAAAAACTAGCAGATCGCGCGGCCCTCCAGGACGAAGGATCTACTGACACAATCCACATACATCAGGCTGAAAATCTTCCAGTCCTTCAGTCAACATTCCCAGACATTTGTTGAATATTTTCATTCCAGATACATTTTTTGAGTAATAGCCTATAGTCGATAAACGTCTAAAAGCGATGCGTTATTTGTTGCCAGCACAGCTACCATATAATGTGCAGTTACTTAACCAATATGCTTCTGAAAAGTTTGGAGCTGAATCTATGACAGGTTCTGAAAACTTTATTCTTATGTTATTATAGCGTTTGTTATAATTATATTTCCGCAGCATCCCCTACCATAGCCTACAGTGCATGAACTGATGAATCAGAACTTGATAGGCTATGTTATAGTTTACACTGAAATCTATAAAAGCTATTTCGATTTCAATGCCTTGGGTAAAAACTATTTCGGATTTACCTAGGGTAATGTACGAACCTAATGTAGCCCTCGAACATTTGTTACGATTTGACACAAAAATAAGCAACAGACTACTTTTTCATAGCAACTGAAACCAAAACAATACGTTTTCATTTTCCATTTAAACATTAAAACGAGCAACAACTTAACATTAGGTAGCTTATGATGTTACAACAATTATTTGTGGGGTAATCTCAATTTGTCTTACTATGGAGCAGGAACCTGCTGTGATGATTACTGGAAAAATACTAACTGTAGACTAAAATTTATCAAGATTTAACCTTCATTTAGGTTATTCTTCGTTGTTAGCCTACAACAGCAGTTATTAGCCAAAGAGCTGTGGACACACAACGAGACATGCAATCCAGACTTCACCAGCATGCAATGAGGAAATCACATGAAAGAGGGTTGAAGCAAAGGTACATTACCGGCGATTCATTCCCAGCGGTCTTGCAGAGGGGACCCCTGAAAACTCCCTTAATGTTTCGGAAATGGCCATTGCTGAGGTGCGTGGAGCTGATTACAAGATAGTAGCACGCCATACGGTCCAGTGAGTCCCATATGTAGAGATTCGATGCGAGCTTGGATTATTTGGCGGCCAAGAACAGATCCCTGGCAGAAACCTCTGTGTACAACAGTGTTAGTGCGAAGCCTTTTCACCTGGTTTGCGGCTCTCGGTTTTCACTACAGAAACCCACTGTCGCTGACAACACGGGACGTAGTGAACCCGCTAAAACGAGTCAACGGCATCAGCACGTGCAATAGTTGCAATAGTTTATTTTTGTGTTGTTGCATTAAAATACAAATCCGTTCGCCCACCAGGCACCAAGGAAAAACCCTCTCTTATACACTCAAGCAATTAATCCCTTGAGACTGGTGTGGCAATGTTCAGTATCCAATTTCGCCACAATTTCACAAAGATAGCGCACCTAGATTTGCGTGGTAGGCTTTAAAATAAGGAGCAGCCTACGACAATCATTCTCATAAACTATTCTCTGAATTTGAATCCAACAGGAGCATATTAACTATATTATTTTACCTTGACTAAAACAGATCCCTTGTCGGGAAAAAAAAATTAAACTAAACGTCCATTTTGGTGTGCGGTAATTCCGTTACAAATGATTATCCAGAAGTTCGCACTTTTCAGTTTATTTAAAATGGGCAGTCTCTGTAGGGACCGCGGAGGTATCCACTTTTGAGAGGGATGCTTCAGTTTACGTGCCTTGTCGCATATACGCAGCTTCGTTTCCACGCGCATAGACTTTGAGTGTCTACTGTCCAGTTGTGTGTGCAGTTTCCTCGGAGCCTCGACTGTGTCACTGCCCGCCTCCTCGCAGCACAACCTCATGCCCACTGCTCCAGCCTCAGTTCCAGCGTACAAAGCGAGATCAATCCAACCTCCTACGAAGTGTCTGAATAATTAGGATGCCAATCTGTCGCTCCCCTTCTCCTTACGTTACGTAGGGCAGGGCTTTAGATGCAAAGAGAACAGCCAACATTGACAGAAATCTTTGTGTCTGTACTCGGATTGAATCAGTTCAAGCTTTCAAAATATGACTCATATTTTAGCAATTCATAATGTATGGAGCTTTCTCCAGGCAGCAGCCGCATTGACAAAGGAAGTGTAACATCGCAAGTGATAAAGACAAACTTGCCTTATATTGTCTACTAATTTTCGAAACACGCCTATTCTATTGGAAATTCGCCCCTGTCGTATATTATAAAGTTCTACCTCCCCCCTATCTGCCCGTGTCTAACGGCAGTGTTTCTAAATCTAATGCAGCACAGACGTTGTTTATTTTTTACATTTACCATACTGGTGTTATCACCATGTTATTACATAACTTGATATGATAATTTTTGTATTTGTGCACGATGTGTCCCTCACATTGCTAAGAGATGTGTCTGCTCGACAGAATTCACAACAGCGCTGTCCGTAGACAAAGGTTCTGAAACGACACTCGACTGCTCCAACAGAATGCATCGCTCAGAATTGCGGCAACGCAACTTCTGGAGGCCATGTCGACTATTTCAGTTTGTCTGAAATGCTGTATGTCATACTCCGACAAATCATTTTTATCTTTTTAAAAGTAATCTCGTCCGGACTCACACGATTAAAACAAGCAAGCAAATAAAATTTAAAAAAGTCTGCATTCAATCACAATTTGCCGTTTCATTTTAAAATACGCATGCAAATGTTTCATTTCCTTCATAACAGTGAAAATTTGCAAGTTCATTTTGGTGAATGTTAAAATCAAACTGTAGACTATGCATTTAATATAAACAAACATACATTAATGAATAAAAGAGATGAGTAGTTGATTTACGTAGGCCTAATAGTGCCACGCTATATGTGCCAGGCCAGAAATCAACTTTACAGAAATATTTAGAACAATGTAACATGTGCTAAGTGCGTATTTACTGTGGATTTTACTACCTGAGTTTTGTAGAGAGGTGTTTTTCACCTTAAGACATTTGCCTCAACAAAGCCTTACTGTTCCACACTGTGTGCTCTTTCAGGCCCAACTATAGAATGATTGAATCCATTTCAGTTTCCATCCAGTGTCACACAATTCTCTGATACTGCTGATATCAGTAGAGTAAATCCCAAAGCCCACAATGAAAATGATATTATCCATGGCACAAGCTCTTCTTTGTCAAGGGTCCTGGCCTGTTTCTAATTCAAACCAATTTTCTGAAGTTAATTTAACTGTTTACTTTTTGTCAAATAGTGTTTTCACTACCTTATATCATTAAGAGTTGTTAAAATAGAGCCCAAAAAGTATGCAGCAATTCAGCAATCTCTGAAATGTGGTAATGGTTAGACTGCATTGGACTTGAAACATGACTTGCCAGTATGAAAACTGGACACCAGTACATACCCTAGATTCCTTCAGTAAATATGCAGCTTCATAAATAGGTAATGTGTATCATGTATTTAAAGTCTATAGTGTATTTGCCATTTCATTATGTAGACTAATGCAATGTTTCTCAACCCTGGTCCTGGGGACTCACTGTGTATGCTGGGTTTTGTTCCAACCATAGTATCAAGCTCTGTATTGAAATTAGCTGCTAATAGTTCTTAATTACACCTTTTACATCTATCAAAGGATGATTTACCCTGTTAAAGCACATTATGCCAGAAATAGATATGTATGCCCTAAAAATAAATGTTCCATATTCATATCCCAGGAATTTCAATCGGTCAGGCCAACTTATGCTTTAGTTTACTGTGCTGTATATACTATATGGTAAATAATTACAATTGAAAGAGGTTCCGTTTTTAATTGATTCAATTACAAACTGATAGGTGAAATCAGTTGGGACCCATTTGCTGAGAGTGTGGAAACCTGAAACCATATGTGTAAAATGAATGGAGTTTACTGAGAGCAAATGGCCAAACCTGCATTTTGCTAAAATACAGTTAACCGCACAATTATTGTAGAACATTTTCAACAACATTAATTTATCAAGATTGGCTTTGACAAAAACCAGCAAACGCAGTGGGTCCTCAGGAGCAGGGTTGAGAAACACTGGGCTAATGTGTGAACAGGGAAGCCTAAAGAATGTCTAGTATCACATAACATACAGTGGGGTGCAAAAATTTGGGCACCCTTGGTCAAATGCCTTTTACAATTAATATCTTAGTGACCAGAAGCTAACCTGACCTGTAAATGGTAGTTCAAAGTTGAACATTGAACATTGCTTCAAATTTAAAAGCATTTGTTAAAATTTTTTACATTTTCAAAATAAAAAAAATAAAAAAGGAAAACGGCCCTGTGCAAAAGTTTGGGAACCCTGTCAGTTAGTACTTTGTAACTCCTCCTCGGGCAACTATAACAGCTTGCAAACGCTTCCTGTAGCCAGCTAAGCATCTTTCAATTCTTGCTTTTAGAATTTTTCCCCATTCTGCCTGGCACCTCAGAAATATTCTTCGGCCTCCTTGCATGCACCGCATGTCTGAGATCTCTCCACAGATTTTCAATAATATTCAAGTCTGGGGACTGTGGCCATTCCAAAACCTTCATCCGTCTTTCCTGGAGGTACTTATCCGTCTTTCCTGGAGGTACTTCAATGGTTGATTTCGAGGTATACTTTGGATCATTGTTGTAATGGTTTACACAGGGACATTTTTGAGATTCCTGGCTTTCTGATGATGAGACTGGGCCCTCCTGCTGAGTCATTCATCAATTAACACTCCTGATCAACTGAGGCACGATGGAGTGTCTGTCCAAATTCTTCATGTGACTCTGAGATGAACACAGACTGCTGGATCGATCAGGCACCAGGTTAGGCAGGAACACCCCCCTCTTTAGAGAAGGAGAGGGGGGGACCCAAATTGAACACACAAACGCACACCCTGAAGTGATTGGAAATAGCTTGGTCCATACTATGTTTCATTGTTTGTTCCAAGGGAATGAGCCCAATCTATTGTATGGATTGCCCTAAAGCCATCTACCAATTGGGATCAAAGGGATTTTGACCATAAAAAACCCATGTAACTTTACCAACTTGGGTCTGATGGGAAAGACGCAGTCTTTCCCTTACCAGACGCACCACTGAACCTGGGACAGCTCTGATGGGAAAGGACACAGTCTTACCCGTACCAGACGCACCACTGAACCTGGACAGCTCTCATGGGAAAGACACAGTCTTACCCGTACCAGACGCACCACTGAACCCGAGCGGCTCTGATGGTAAAGACGCTGTCTTACGCCTACCAGACGCACCACTGAAACCCCCAACAGAGTTGGCCTGCCACCGTCCACAGATAAACCAAGCTGGTTTATTCTCAACAGCTGTTTGAGGACACGTTTCTTCAAACTGTGGGCCGGACCCAAGTGGAGACCTATGCACGTCCACCTGACTGGAAAACTGTTGTGACCTGACTTCGGAGAAGTCTCCAGGAGTCCACGCACCTGCCGGGACCTTGGACCAGCTGACGAGCTGACATCACTTACGGAATCGGGACTGGCCTTCCCTTTGTTACCGTTAAGTATTGAAACGCATTTTATTTTAGCACTGACATCAATTGATAGGCCAGCATAAAACCTGTAATACCCTGTTGAGGTCATTTTTACTGCTGGTTCCTACTTTTGTTTGTATTTTGTTTTGCTATGCACGTTTCGGTCGGGAATAGCCAATTTCCCTGACCTTATAGTGCTACACTGTTAAAACTTTATATGTATGAGACTGATAAAACGAGCTAACCACAAAATATAGTTCAGCGTGTCATTAACCCATAACACAAACTAGCCTTTGTTAATGGTAGGACTTAATTAGCTTCTATACTTTAGCCGTCACCTAATTATAATTTCCTCTGATTAAGATTAAGTCATAGAATATTATATCAATTATTGTTTCTATTATTATTGTTTCTATTATTCATATATTCATAGTTGTAGCCAATAAAACATATGTCATTTTTCCAACCCATTGTCGTGTCTATGTTATTTCACTAAGTTGGGCTCTACTGACGTATAGAATTCTAATTGAGTGTTGAACTTAATTAATTCTGAATAAAAGTGACCAAACCTCGGCTACATTGTCTTGCTGGAATACCCAACCTCTCTTCAACTTCAATTTCTGGACTGACCTTTGAACTTTAGCCTCTGGAATTTATTGATATTTGGTAGAATCCATTCTTTCTTCCACCTGCACAATATTTCCTGTGCCCCCTCGCTGCCACACAACCTCAGTATTAATGGATCCACCTCCATGCTTAACAGTTGGAAAGGTGTTCTTCTCTACAAATGCTTCACCCTGTTTTTCTCCAAACATACCTTCTTTGGTTGTGCCAAAAAGTTCAATTTTCGGCTTTGTCAGTCCAAAGCACATTGTTCCAAAATGCAGGCTTCTCACGGTTTTTTTTTTTTTGTCGACATACTTCAGAAGCTTTAAGGCTTCTTCTGGCAACTGTGCCATGTAGGGTTTTTGTGGTTTAAGGTTACATTGTATTGTTGTCCTGTGAACAACTAGACCTGTGGACTCTTTTTTGCAGCTCTTTTGCAGTGATGTATGGGTTCTTCTGAGCATTTCTCACCAGGTCTCGGGGCCATTCTATCTGAAATTGTTCTTGGTCTTCCAGATCTTGCCTTGACTTCAACTGTTCCATTTATCTTCCATTTTCTGATAATGTTTCCTGACAGTGGAAATAGGTTAGGTTGAAACATTGACAGAGTTTTTTTTAGCCTTCTCCTTCTTGGTGGAAGAGGAACTATCTTGATTCTGACATCCTTGGACAACTGTTTTACAGAACAGCCACCGCAGTCAGATGCCTTAGAAGGCATGGAGTTACTTCAGAATAAATAGTTCAGCCCTGGAATTATATTCACCTGACCCATTGAAGCCTTAACGAGTAAATCACCAGAGCCTGGGCCTTAGTAATCATCTTTTTTAAAAGTTACAAAGAATAATAATAATCCAAAAGGGTTCCCAAACTTTTGCACAGGGCCTTTTTTATTATTTTAAGTGTAAAAAATAAAAATAAAAAGTAATCTCGCTTTAAAATTTGAGGAAATGTGTCATGTTTACCTTTTTACAATTTAGAGGTCAGGTTAGCTTCTCTTCACTTAGATATTAATTGTAAAAGGCATTTTGACCAGGTCGTGCTCCCCACTGTACATATTATGCAAAATGACACGTGCATTTTCCGAAGAAATTAGAAGATTTTTTGAAGGTCACATATGAGGGAGAGAGAGAGAAAGAGAGAGTAGGAAGGAATGAGAGATAGAAGAAAGAGAGTGGGGAGTAACAGAGAGGGAGATGTATCACTGCACCCATGTTCACAAGTATAATTAGGTAAATGCAGACAAAACATTACTATCCCATCCCAATTATCGCATTTACTGTTTTCTTACACTTTATTCAGTTTCTTGCACAATGTGCAATGCCTTGTCTTAAGAACATGACAACAAACTGTTTGTTTAAACACAGTGTTATGTCATGCATATTTTCATTTGGCTTTATTTACTTTATTGTTTGGTTAAGTATTTATTGACAGAAAACTCAGAAAATAAATAAGAAAAGGCTCCAATTAGAGATAGATTTTAAATGGTAATCCTTTGGTGTCTTGCTATATTTTCAGATACCACACTTTGTGCTTCTTTAGACTTTAGTCCTTAGAAGTGGCACCAATGAGCAGGATGTGATATCCAAAGCTGCTGTACATATGTCTAATGATTCACAGCACCTGTCATTTGCTGCACATACACATTATGTTGTGACCCCTGCTTGTTCAACGGAAACAATTAAGCTTGCCAGTACATTAAAGCTACACTATATGGCCAAAAGTATATGGTCCAACATCTCATTCCAAAATCATGGGCATTAACCCCTTTGTGCAGATGCCTTGTGACCATGGCACCCATAGCAAGTCCATTTAACAAGCGACCCACCACCTAGTCTCGCCTGCAACTCCTGCCCATGGATGACATAGTGTACAATAGCGTCTATATGTGAGTTTATGACATCACGTGGCGCTGTAATGGTGACATGTAGTCCAGCTGTTTCTCGTTTTCATGTTTGTTCATTTGAATGTGTTTTGTTGTATCAAGTTTTTCAAGTTGTATCAAGTCTTTTGTTTTTACATGTGCTGGTATGTCTATTATAGGACAGGGAAGCAAGCTGATTTTTCAGGGCACTCATGCTGCTATTTTTTATAATTATTGCCAAATTGTCCAATCGGGCTGGTGTTGTTTATGGTTGTCACTCTGGAGACGCATTCATAACATGTAACGTTAGCCTACTCCGGAATGTACATTATCTGTGGCGATAAGGTTTTGTTTTTCACCAGAGTTTGAGTGGCTTGGTATCGGGACTGCAGGCAATCCTCGAAAGGCCATCCGGGAAAAGAGGAGAGTCGCAGAGGCGGAGTTTATGTGTGTCGGCGGGGCTTGGAGTGGAGCAGCTGTGATCCGGGAGATTGCTCTGCAGCTGTTGGACTGCTTGGTGCACTGGACAGCTCAAGACAGCAGAGGCAGATGAGGTTGTTGCTTTTTGATGCTCGCTCTTAATTCGTTTGATTGTTTGTTTGTTTGTGTGTTGTGTGACTGCCCCACTGTCTGTCTTTTTTGTTGTTGCTGGTGGCTACAACTGAAGTTCCTTTACAGGAAAATAAAGTTATTCTATTCTATTCTATATTTATTCATGATATAAAATAAGAATTCCATCATAGCAACAAGATAAACCCAACATTAGCCTGATCGTATGCCAAAAAAGCCCTGCTCACTCAAATACAAAAAAATTATTGTGTCGTATACAACGCCATTCTACTATAAATATCTGCTACTAAATATGAAATAAATATACAATCCTATCATTGGTTTTACACATAGAGATGTTGCTTTCAAAATTCAGTCGTCATTTATTGTTTTGGACAATCTGTTTGAGAAATAGGGTGGCACGGTGGTGCAGTGGCTAGCACTGTTGCGTCACAGCAAGAAGGTACCGAGTTCAAATCCCGGCCGAGGGCCTATCTGTGTGGAGTTTGCATGTTCTCCCAGTGTCTGTGTGGGTTTCCTCCGGGTACTCCGGTTTCCTCCCACAGTCCAAAGACATGCAGATTAGGCTAATTGGAGACTCTAAATTGCCCATAGGTATGAGTGAGTGGTATGTGTGCCCTGTGATGGATAGGGCGGCCTGTTCAAGGTGTATTCCTGTCTCTCGCCCCATGCATACTGGGATAGGCTCTGCAACCCTGACCAGGAATAAGCAGGTTAGATAATGGATGGATATTAGTTGCTATGTTCGAAACAGCTTAACCCTCATAGTATGTTGAAATTTTATTGAAAGGTTGTAGGTTATGGATGGATTGGGTTTAAAGGGGACATGAAGCATTTGGTAAAGTGGCTGGTTCGTTAGATTTTTACCTTAAATTAGATATGACCATGCGTTCAAATCTCAACCGACCCGTATTGTATTTGCTGGAAAAATAAGTTGAAATTTGCTTTTTTTCCACTAGGGCGCAGCCATCTTGGACCAACTGCAGTTGTGACGTCACTAGGCTGGTTGGTCTCTGCTGCTCAATGTATAAGTTAAGTGAAAGTTTAAAACTCTGTATGAGAAAGTGCCACCAGTCACATTAGGAAATCACATTAGGAAAAGTCAGAGTATCAAGATTAAAAAATATGGTTAACTGGTCAAATTGACCCAAAACATAATAGGAGGGTTAAATAACGGTTGCTTGCAATCTAGTGTAATGTACTATAGGCTGAGCAAAGTTTATCCAAACAAGTCTCCCTGATTTCACTAGGTGTGGCAGAAGACCATTTACTGAGCAGAGGCTACATATTGCCCTTTTGCCTCCTTTAAAGGCAATGCGTCTTCGAAAAATGATTTGTTAAAGGCAAATTAATTAAATTATTTCCCTACATTAGTGTCTTCCCATGAACATGGCTGATTTCTTTAAGTGCTGCTGGCACAAATTCAGTCTTTGAAATTCACAGCCGGAAATAGGATATATTTTCACAGGCGTTTAACACATGACTCTGAGCCGTCCATCGCTTTGACTCTTGCTGTCATTCTCTTCCTGACTTTCTTTTGCCCCTAGAGTGCACTTGCTGTTGTGTCAGAGAGAGAGAGAGAGAGAGAGAGAGAGAGAGAGAGAGAGAGAGAGAGGGTATACTGCAGCTACTAGGCAAGTATAATTAGGCAACTGCAGACAAATCATTAGCACATCCCCATGAAATAATTCAATTCATATTTGTTCGCTGCTTACACAACTGCACAATGATTTGTCTAAACACAACATGACTAAAGTTGCTGAAATTTATGAAATTTAAACAAACAAGCTCAAACAACAAGACAGTTCCAACTTGCTCATGTTTGTTTCTCAAATTTACAGATTAGGCACATTGCTTGTTGAATATATGCATGCCAAAATTACCAAATTCAGTCATTTTGCTATCCATAGTTCAATCCATGTAATGAGTAGTAATTATTTTTTCTTATCTGAAGAATGCCTTGTGTATTTCAAAACAGCTAGGACAACTATATCCATTTTCTGTGCTTGTGGCCTCACCATTGAGCAGACAAAATATGAAGTATAAAATGGAAGTGGCTTGGCAATTTTGGAATTGGGTCTGTTCTTTGCAGTTTTCCCTCTGGGTACATCTCTCTACAAGAGCCTTAAAATGCAATAAAATATTAAATGTAGTTTTTGGGCATGTATTTTCTCTTTTATGTGAAAAGGCTTCACATTCAAACGTAAATTATTATTGCACAGAGTCATAGTATCTGCTCAGTTTTAATAAGGCCCTTCCTTGAAGACATTTGAAATTAATGGCATAAAAAGATTAAAAATTATCTCCCTCAGAGAATATTTCAATAAACAAGCATTTGGGGTAATATAAGACATCGTGGTGACACTTAATTGCACTGTCCGATGCCAATTACATGGTTTAAAATGGCACCGGGGATTATATACGTATTTATCCACATACGTATTTTATCAATTTACATATGCAGTCTTTAATTAATTATCATTGGTTAAAATGAGCACACAAGGGAAAAATCTAGGAAATAAAGACTCTAGACATCTCTAAATAGGGGGCATGAAGTTAAACAGGACAGTTAGGATTTATTCCCACACTGCCTTTGGTGTGCGAGGATATACGGCTCTAATGAATTTGCACACCATTTGTACATACTGATAAAACAAAGCTCTCCAGGATTTCCCCCCCTTTCCCAGATTGAAATATTTTGCAATCTAAATGTAAATGTAAGTGAAATTTACTGTTGGGCTTGTACATAATTACAATGAGAAAAATTTATTAGTGCTGTGCATGTATGTGTATGTGTGCGAGAGAAAGAGAGAGAGAGAGGGGGCTGTGTTTATTTACATAGGTATATTTATTTACAGGTAAAGGGGAATAGACTACGTCGGGCAAAATACACGCAGCCCTTTTAATTAAATGCCTACCCGAGACTAGCAGCACAGCTGTTCAGTCACTCAGAAAATAGTTACAAAAAAGGAAAACTTAAAATATGACCATAAAAGTAATGATATCAATAAATGTCAAGTAAGGAAAGTAATCACTACTCCAGAGACTTATTGACCTTTGTAAAGACTTTAAAACTAATAGTCTGTCTGGGACAAGGGAGATTGTGCATCAGGAGGTTTTTTATCTTGTGCCACTCACAGACTGGCAATATAGCAGCAGTTGGAATAATGTCTGTGCATAACCCACTATTGATACTGCGAGGACAGCACTGAGAAACAGATCTCCCAGCCTTGACAGTGTTCTGGGCCGCTGTGAGTACCATACATTTTAAGACAGACTTCGCAAAAATTAGGCTGTTCTCCAGCACGAAAGACGCCCACGGGCTACCAGTTGTCGTCAGAGAGAGATACGCCTCTCTTTCAGGTGGCACTGGCTCACTCCTGTATAACTGTGAGCTATAAAGTGTAAAACAGTCCCCGTTTGCAGGTGAGTATGTCTGACAAGTGCATTTGTTTCAGTTGCAGAACGGATATATAAAGCTTTACCAGAACAAGCAGAATATAGAAATAATTCCCACATTTTAACAGACTACATCCTGCTCAGAACATTGCTCACAAACGGTATGCAATCATACACTTGAGAGACTCATAATATCGCACTGCACTTATGAAACATTTAAAATAATATCCTCATTACCAGCATTTTTACCAGCAATATTTTTTTCACCGTTGACAAATGAGGTTTGCTTCATGTAATCATGTTTCATTCATGAAATCCTGTAACATTTTTACTTACAGTGTACTGTGAAAAAATTGATTTCAAAGTAAAAATCCCCCCATTTCATGTAATCATGTTTCATTCATCGATCACCATTAAAATGTAACACCACAAAATATACATTGATGATGAACTTCACTCTCTAGACAGCCTCATGGACGTAGATTTGTGCAAGTTAACCTGAGTTATACAAAGTATCATTCAGCCAACATGATGTCACACTTTCAGCAACACCTCTGATTTTTTGATTTTCTGTATCCTCATTCAAAGCATTTGTGACAAGTAACCTACCGATAGGAGTGGGGACGGGGGGGGGGGGGGGTGATTCAAGGAGAATTTATAATGTAGCCCCTGACCTTCACATTTTTGTGGGTTAGATGTCTAACAAGACCCGCTAGGAACCTGGCCTCAAAGGTTCCTATCACAAATCAGAACATTCTTGTTTTTAGAAATTACTCCTCTGTTGATGCCGTGTCTCCTATTGCCTTGCACTGCATTAACGTGTCAGGAAGACGACTCCATTGGTAGACAGAATTGATAATATATTCAGCTTTCTTCCACCTTATATGCTTGGCTCATTGCATCAGGAAGTCCCAGGCAATGTATTTTCAAAGGATGGGGAAAACATATATTCCAGCACATTGCCTGTCCACAATGTACTCACTGGTGCAAAATCAGATGAAAGCTGGATGAAAACTGAAATTTGAATTAGTTTTTAATTTACACAACGTAGAGACGTAACTACAGTATGAAGAATGCAGGATTACCAATTCCCAACTTAATGGTCTATAAGTCTGTATGCGGAGCATGTCATGGCTATTGTTTCCAATCAGCATTGAAATTCTGGTTTGCATCTAAACTCTTTGCCCTATCACCTCTCCATAACTTTGAAGCTACAGTTACTTCACATACCTATTATAGGCTTCTATGCCTATTTATTGTGATAAAGATGAACTCGAAAGTGATACCTAGCAACTAATCAACTAGGTGTAGAAACGTTGTAGCAAGCTAGCTATCAGTGTGCCCATTTGTTGTTAAACAGCTAACATAAACAGCTAGAATCCCACCTAGTTATCTTTCCATACTGAAAGATAAAATAAGCTATGTTAGCATTATTACTGTTGATTAGTTTAATTGTAGAAATCAAATGCAGAACTAAAGCTATCAGGCTAATACAAACCATTGTAACTAATGTTTTAAAAGTCTGAGGGGAGTGCAATACATGACATAGGGTCTGAACAGGGCAGGTTCATTGCAACAGATGTCACTGGGTGCAGCTAGCTACAGTTCCATTGATGATATGCAAGGAGTATATATAGCTTAGATAGTTATATAACAGCAAGAAAACAACAACATCGATTACTATTTATACACAGGTGTACATTTCACACCCTATGGTGTTTATATAAGTCTGTGGATTTCTACACATGGAGGGGGTTGATGTACTAAAGGCATGCGTGTACAAAATCACATGTAAAAATGTTACCACCCACAAAAAACTGTCCGAGGTGATCAACTAATGAGGTACAAAGAGGACTAAGGGTTGTTCCTGCGGACTCATTTTCCTATTGAACTATATGAAAAAATATAAAAATATTCAGGAGAAACAACCCTTCAAGTAATCCATCCTTATCTACTGCATATCTGGCAGCAGAGTGATGGTTTGAGGCTTGTTTCATACCGCAGACCCTTGATGACTTACAGCCATTTAGCCAACCATGGGTACCATACTATTCCTGTGTAATTTACAGCTAAATCTAGTCCCACTCCCCAATTCCCATATAGATCCATTCAAATGCAGAGAGGTTATAGTATCGCATGTAAGAGTACCTGAAAACAAGATATCAAGAGTCTTTTGATATCCTTTAATACCCAGTCATGATAGCATCACCTGTTTACCTGTGGAATGTTCCAAACAGGTGTTTTTTGAACTTCCCAGTCTTTTTTTTTTGCCTCTGTCCCAACTTTTTTGGAATGTATGTCAGGCATTAAATTCAGAATTAGCCAGGATAATACTGTGGCCAGGATAATACTGTCCCAACTTTTTTGAAATTGGGGGAAACGGGAAATGGTTTGGTCGGGAATTACCGGGAACGTGTGATTATTATTGTGTATATGAAAACACGTCATAACAGTTAATCCGAATAATATTGATCCTAATATTGATCCATATATTCCTTGCTCGCACACATCAAACTTGTACGCGAGCAGGTTTCCCCAGATGTAAATCGCTCTTTTTGCAGTCTTATTAAATTCGCTGTTTTTTAGCCTATTACCAGACCACCAAGGTGCAAATGCAGGTAGCTTTTAAAGGGAATGAGAGATAACATTCAGGTTTATTGCATGTTACACCCAAGACACATCTATAATTAATGAAGAGGCTAAAGTTCAGCCCATTTGAACCTTGCGCCTTACTTTGCACTCAAAATTTGCGTCCTGTAACTAGCAAAAGTGGAGTTGGACATGCCCTAAATGCATTGCACCATGCGTTTCAGACCATGCGCTAAGATCATCAAGATAGAGCCCAATAACTCTTAGTTGATCACCCACTAAGTGTGAAATGATACCACGTGCAAATACATTGGCTGTGCATGCAAAATTATTTTATTTTATTATTTGTGATCTTATAAAAAAATCTACCCCAGAATCAGCTATATGAAACTATACCACATAGGAAACAACTTTCCCACTCTTGTTCAAGCAGTACTAATACCTCAGTTTTGATTTCCTGTGCGGGTTTCTTTTTTAAATAAACCTTACTTGAAGGATTCAGGAAATTAGTCATGTAACAGAAAATAAATGCGGTATGCCACTGAAATATTTCCACTTAATGTAATCTTAAAGGGTTTTCAGTGTTTTAACAGCTGTTGAGTGTCAGTACAAGAGAATATGTTTTTTTTATTTTGGGTTTTCAATGTCTGCTTGAGATGCACCACTGAATAGGTAAAAGGCTATTGGCTATACAGTAAGGATTATTAACTAGAGTCCTGATGTAAGATTCCATTTGTTTCTGGAATGAGCTTTGGACAAAATTTAGATGGCGAAAAATGTGGTGATTGATCAAATTAAAGCACAGAAATAAAAACATTTTGATAATGCTATATGTCATGTGCAGTGCTGGTAACTGATATGGCTTAAGTTGCCTAGCAGCTGAATTGCTGCAGTTTGCATAACTTTTCAGATGTAAAGACAGTACATTTGCAATTAATTTTATGCATCTGACATTAATTAATTTGAATTGGCAGCGATTCCAATTTTAAATATGCGTATATATTTTATTTTTAAGGTGTCAACCATTTCTTTATTTAATTTCTCCAGGCTAAAATAATAGTCATTGCTCAATTGCACCATAATGTATGCTAATATATTATAATATATGCTAAGTTACAATGTGTGCTTACACAGTGCCCAGTTGAGTAATAACACTGCAGTTCGGGTCATGTAATATGAAGTAGGACAGATTTATACACATCTGTTCAGTTGACTCAAAGGCACACTGTAATGTAATATATAGCCCAGCCCTGTTATTACCCTACTTGCTCTGCTGTGCGTGTATTAGCGTTTTAACTGTTCTGTGTATTATCCAGCATTCACTCTGTCATGCGTGCTGTGCGATTGCAGGCACCATCTCACATGCTGCAGGTCACAGTGACTGAGTTATTTCACTGGTCAATCGATTTTGGAGGTGAGCGCATTAGCTGGAATTTCTGTGCAGAGAGCACTTTGACAAAGTCAAGTGGAGACAGTAAATGGATTAAATGGTGTGTGTGTGTGTGTGTGTGTGTGTGTGTGGGTGTTTGTGTGCATCCGTGTGTGTGTGTGCAATGTGCATCTGTGCATAGATACATATGTAGGCTATGTCTGCGGATGTGTCCATGTTTATGTGCATGTCTGTCACCCAAGATTGAAAGCATGAAATATTGAAATATCCTCTGTACACCTAACACAAGGCACTGCACTCATATATTTATGATTGCACATGCGTACATTCAGAGGTATATGTGAGGCATTGGTGTCCATAACAGCCTACAGTAATAATCTATGACAGTTATCATATCTACATGTATGCCAGGACGGCTAGGACTACCTTATAATGTACAGTGCTAACTTTTGAGTTCACAGAAAATTAATTTTTCAAACCCAAAAGACATTTTTTCTTCTGTCACTGCATGTATACTATTGTAACCAAAAGAGAGGACTCAGAAAGTTATCCTAAATGAGTAGGTTTCTGTAGGAATGATCTCCAGCGGAGATCATTCCTACAGAAACACTTGGTGAGAATGGATTTTAATGAGTCTCTTTATAAAATGTTAAATTATGCAGAGTGGGACGATGATCTCTTGGCCTCACATTAATCAACGCCAGCCTGCAATTTACCTGAGCACCACCTGCCGTTTTGCAGGGGAGAAGGCATGGCCCAGTTCTGATGAGAGTGAACCTGCCGCTGAAGGGCAGTTATATAACCCACAGGGTGCCCCAGGTGGATACTAGCTTTCACATAAAACCAGTCTGAGCACTTGAGCCAATAGGCTCTTGTACAAGGAGAAATAGTAATAATAATATTTTTTTATATAAACACACACACATAAAGTCAAGGCAAAAAAATGTGTACAGCACATTTTCTTAAACTGAGCAAGGCGTGACCTCTCAGCAATTGACGTTTGATGCAGTCTCCGTTCTGAATTCGATTTTTAGTTCCTTTTTTTATGGTAGGTGTGAAAAGCGTGAAAGCGCCTAGATTTAACCATTTTGCCCGACAATGAACCCTTAGTTGCACTAGATAGGGTTCCATAGGGGCTTTAGTTACCATTTCTTCTGAGAGTATACTATTATCAAAGCATAAACAATAAAACAACAATCAATGAGGATGTACAAAGAGTTTACCTTGAATACAGCAGTAACAATACGTACAACACTACAATACAATCTTACAAAATCTCTCTCTCTTTCTAAGATTACATGAGTTCCAGGAAGCACTGCACCTAGGACATATAGTACAAAGTGCACTGCTAGAGGGCAGTCTTCCCCACAGACCTGTGCCCTGAAATACATTCAAATGTCAGGGCACATTCTGAATTGCACCGAAATACCAGCCCCTGACTCCTCCTGGTCATGAAGTGCAAGGAAGAGGGATGAGAAAGAGCAAAGGCCCTGGTGTGTGTGTGTGTGTGTGTGTGTGTGTGTGTGTGTGTGTGTGTTGGGGGGGGGGGGGGGGGGGGTATAAGGTTAGGTTTAAGCTCACCCTCATCATTGTACAGTCAGAGCATTAGTGACCCCATTCAAAATCCTCTTTATAGAAATCCCTTGTCTTCTGTCACCAGAGGTGAACGAACCAAGTCTTTAAATTCTTTTTAAATTATTATTTTTTTTTGCTTGGTTGTTTATTTCTGGGTAGAAAACCCCAAGCAGAGTGTCCTTTGCCCTCGTGCCCCTCACACACACACACACACACACACACACACACACACACACACACACACACACACACACACACACAGGTGCGCACGCACACACGCACACACAGTTTTTTTTTTTAAATGAGCTTTGCTGTTTTTTTCCCCCATAATGGATTGTGAGGCATCTCATTGGAAAATTCAATTCCAGGTATCCTGAATAAATATTGAGTGATTGATTGGGCATGGCTTCAGTGAGCAGCACAGAACATGCAAATGGGATGCCGATGGAATCGCAGTCACCTGTGCAGAAACGTGTCTGCAGTGAAGACACTCAACACTGGGAGGATGTGTCATGTCGCACAACATGTGCAGAGCTAATAGGAAGACAGTTCATGCTCTTCTCAGAGAGGTGCATGGGTTTGAACAAAATCACATTAAAGGAAGCGCACGTCGAGCGCAGCCACCACTGTCAGCCTTTTAAGTACAACAGGAGCAAGGACAAAAGGCGGTCTGCACTAGAGCGGTAATAGATAGTTACCAAGGAAATTCTAATTAGGCGTCTTTAGGCTCCTCCACGTGGGGAGGAATTTATTACGAATGACAAACCGCCTGTGAGAAAAGCCTATCTTGTTCTGAGTCTTACGAACCCCACCCCCCCCTTCAGCTGACCCTTTATAGCAGATGAAGACCCCACAAAGCTTCCTGGCGCCCTCTGATTTGGATAAGTGGATCAATTCTGATTCAAGGAATGTTGCTTTCCCGGGAACTGGCTATCCTGGTACTAGGGGTACTAGGGTACTGTTCTCAGGCTTTACTGAATCCCACCAGATAAGGGACCAGATTTCACTCAAAGAATTTAATTCGGCGGCAGAGCTGCAGGAAAGCTTTATGTGCACATCACCTTGGAATTTCATTACAGCCTCATATAGATGAGGGCGATGAAAGGAAAATCCCCTGGTTATAACTTCATAACTTAATAAGGTTTGAAGTGTGGTCGTTTTATTGCTACATCAGTTGCACTTACTAAAATACATAAAGTGTAGGTCAAGGAAGTGAAGATTTTGCACCTGAGCAACTTCTGATTAAAACCGGAAACCTCTCTCTTTCTTGACAGGTTTTGACAACCTCTGCACCAGTGATCTGCCATGGGTGTGCAATAAACAAATGTATGAAGTGACGTACTGAAGAAATTAAACAGGCCGCATTATGCTCCTTTTCATTAACTGTCATAGTTGAGCTGGATGCTGGGATGGCAGAAAGTCCAGATTAATAATACAGCATACAATACCATACAGCAGGGCTGTGTGCCTTAAAAACAGGCTGTGTGATTTCAGTTTGAGTTTGAGTGCTGTTTCACATGACATTATTCTTACTCTTGCCACCAATATTTATATATTTCAGGGTAGGTAATCCTCTTGTGAATCAACAAAAGCTGTGAAGAATTCCTTCTTGAAATCCCAGACCTCCTGAATAATGCAGCCATGACACAGAGCAGTCGGAATCTAGGACGGCATTGATGAGAATCAGTTCTCTTTAAAACATCTCGCCCCTTAATTGACGCGTGTTCCACACTAATGTGACCTCAAAAAGCTGTGCTTTGTTCCTCCCACAGCTAAGGAACGGCTTTAACGTTCGGATTTCTATGTACTTAATTCAAAAGGAAGAGTCTCCCAAGGTGAATGGATATAAAATGCAGCTCTGAGTTTTATATGCCCCTGGATCAATGGCCCTGCTGGCTGTTTATCACTCTGTTTATCATGTTATGTGGCACAAAAAAAAAGAGTGGTGAGAAACAGAGGGAATCAATTTCTTTTTTCAAAGGTTTTTGCAAAAATGGTTCCTCCACAGACACAAACACACACATACACACACACATTGACCCCATTCATTCATTGTTTGACATCTCTTACAAACAGTTTAACCTTACTTTATCACCATGCAGGATACTGTTTGACGTTTCATAATTTGGTGGGATGAAATAGTAAATATGCATTAAACATAATGCTATGTATACAGTCCTGTATATAAAGGTGTTGTGTGGGTTCATTTTGATCCCAGACTGTAGCAGTATAAAACGTAAATATATATATTTTTATTTTATAACAGATTTTTTTGTGGGTGATTCTGGTGGCACTTTTCCATACAGGTTTTAAACTTCACAAACTTTCACTTACCTCAGGTTCTAAAATGAGAAGTTTCTCACAGACTTTTAATATTTAGGGATAACAGGCTTGTAAATTGGAAGACATTAAGATGGTGACGCACAAAGGGCTCTATTTTCCAGCCGGCGAGCCGTCTTACTGGCGAAGTGGCAATTTCGCCATGGATTTTCACGCACCTGAGCCCGTTTGACTCAACGGGCGCTGAGGGTGGGAGGAGAGCCACTGTGTGGGATGTCTCAGTCCAGAACGCACGAGCGCAGTACAATTTTGGTGGACCAGGTTGCAATTTTGCGGTCAGATTAGACTGTAATTCGCGCCTGCGCAAACCAGGATTTTGGTGTAAATCGCAACCAAGTGTATGGCAAGTTGCTAATTTCAGGGCTTTCCCAAGCAATGCATGCATGGTCAACCTATTCAAAAGACAATCAACCAACCGTGGATCATATGCTGTCCACTTTGACTTTAATATAAATCCCCCAGGCAGGAATAATGCATACTTTGCATTTATTGTGCATTGTCTTTTTTTATGTTGCAGGCTGATTCCTTTATTTATTTCTATTTTTAATTGTTTATGTCTGTTATTGCATTATGGTCCCGGGCATACATTCTTTTTCTTACAGTCATCTGTAATGCAAAGAATGACAATAAACACAGTTGTACGATGATAGAATAGAATAGAATAGAATAGAATAACTTATTTTCCCGTTAGGGAACTTCAGTTGTAGCCACCAGCAACAACAAAAAAGGCATAGACAGTGGGGCAGACCCACAACACACAAACAAACATATAAAATAAAGACATTCAATAGAATCATTGCATTAATCAAACTAATTAAGTGAATTAAAGTGGAATACAGCCAAATGTCATGATTAAAAATAGCCCCCGCTGTCCCGAGATGTCCAGTGTCATCAAGCAGTCCAACATACAAACTCCGCCTCCACGACTTTCCTCCATAGGCTACACGCAGTGGCTGCGTCCAAGTTCAGTTTTTGCTCCACTCTCGTAAACATCACTTGCAAAATTCACTTGGGAGGATGTGACGCACATAGCAATAAAACAAGAGTATACACTTGCATTTGGCGAGTGGGAGGGAGCGAGGGCGGAGCGGGTTATTTGAATTGAGACGCACTTCACCCCATCTATACTCGGAAGTCAGTGGCAGCTCCTGAGCTGAAAATTGGGGTAGCTGAAAACTTCCCTTTAAACTGATTATTGGTATTAATCATTTTTCAATCCGTTTCCTTGATTAACAATAGGCTACATCAGCGTTTAATTCACCAATTACTGTTTAATACACCAATTTAATGCCATCAAATGTAGCCGGTTCTCCTCAATTAGGCTATTAGGCAAGTAATACAATTATTTTAACTTGCGTCGCAAAATTGTGCACATTTTAATCAACATTATAATTGTGGATACATGTGCTCTTCGTTCTCCGCATTCCGAAAATATTAATGGAAATTAAACGATCTTAAAGCTCAGCTTTTGTTAGATTATTTTTTTATTGCAGGTTGTGCTACCCCAATTTTCAGCTCAGGAGCCGCCACTGTCGGAAGTTAACCATGCTGCACAGTGGCGTATCATGGGATCTCGGATCATGTAAAATGTCTGTCACCGTAGCCTACCTTTAAACGGATGAAACTCTCAACCTGTTTACATTAATTATCAGTCAAGCAATTGATTTACTGAATAACAAATATCAATAAATACAGCAAGTTGTGTGGCCTAGCATATTTCTTTGTGTCATAAAATTGCGTAGCATTTAAATAAAGCATTTAAACCGAACATATTCTCAACCTGTTTCTGTTTATTTTGCTTGCTTATGTCAATCAAACAAATTCCTTGAATAGCCTAATTAAGAACAATTATGTAGCCTATAGGGCTAATGATCAGCAAATGACAATGACAAAGCGATAACTAACGTGAGATTGTTTAATAAGGGTGGCAATAATTCTGAATAATTAACTGCCAAAAAATCCCGTTTTCTCTGAGTTGCACTTTAGCATAATTGCGTTTTCTCCTAATCATGTTAAAGAATGTCATTAATTTAAGATGGCACTCGATGAAGTCAAAACGATTAAAACATTAGAAAACATACATTTAAAGAGAAAAACCTCTTAAATTGCTGGAACCAGCATTGAGGGCAATGCATGCTTTCAAGCTAGAAAAACAAATTTACCCAAATATCTGCAGTTCATTGATCACTTTGCATGGCTAGTAACACATTTTGCGTCAGCACAAATGTAGATATAGCAAAATGCTGCACAAGTTTATTTACCTATTTGTCTTGGTTATTGAGAAATTAAATTGTTAGATTTTTAGGCTATCTGGCAAATTTTACGGAAAAATATTGAGAGATGAGTAGCCAAATAATCAGTTTAAATGCAAATTAAGATACAGAGAACCTGGTAGCTACATCCCACAGTACGCTACTGTTTTGCTGCATAAAGCAATTTGCGAAACTATGAAATACAAAACAGCAAACTACTACTTGATTAACCTGTATTTATTAGCCTATACACCGTCTTTTCCATTCTGTATGACGACCACAAACAAAATTATCCCGACCAAACAATTTGTCAATATTATCAAAACAAGCAGCAGGAGTGCCCAGAAAAATCTCCAGCCCGCTTCCCCATCCCACAACAAAAGACAAAAGCCCGACACAACAAAACACATTCAAATTAACAAACACGAACACGAGAGACAGCTGGACTACATGTCGCCATTACAGCGCCATGTCATGTACTGTAATATTTGTAGTATTTGTGACTTGTGAATGAAAAGTGAAGCTCGTTGAAAAGATGTAGATTACTCACTGTAGGCTACAAAACTGCAAATAGTAGGCTAGGCTAGACTCAGTCCAAATTATGATTATCAATGTTCTGTAAAAAAATATCTGGTAAGAAAAGGATTAAAAGATGGCAGCAGTGTTGCCAGTGAAAAACCATTTAATGAATGTGGAACAAATTAAATAAATCCTGTTATTTTAGGGGTGGCCATGAAATAATGAGTTACTGTCGTTATTATAGTCATGTAGAATAACAGCAATAAGTAATTATTTGACAGTGATCCTATAAAATACAGGATTTAAACAGTTAAAGAACAGGATTTATACAGCTAAATGACAGAATTCCTACAGCCCCCCCCCTTCATTAAATGTTTTTTTAACTGGCGACACGCTTTTAACAGTGCGTTGTCCGTATTTCCGTTTGACTCTGAAGAAGACGTCGTTGACGTCGAAACGTCAGTCTTATTAAATATGTTTTGCTCTGAGCTCTGTGTGCTCCAGTCCTCCTTATCTCAGGTTAGTCCTAGCAAAGTGGTCCGGGTTAGGTATTCTTTCAGTTCGCTGGTCCTTTTGTTGAGCACCTATAGTCTTTTTTTATATAGCCGGCCTGTAGCGCGTCTGGGATTACCCCCTTTTTACGCTTTTAACAGTATTTACAGTTTGCAGTTCAATCGACTGTGTTGTATCATTGTAGCGATCGATGGTGCTTATTAATACAGACACTTTTGATGAATGGATTATCTCATATTTCTGATTTTCGTTTATTCACACATGACGTTGTCAAATGCAGGATTGAATGATTGATTAGTGAAAATGAGCATAATATCAATGCATAATGTCGAAGGTGGAATCATTTGTTAACGGTTGTTTAGCTGAAAAATACTAATCTGCTCATTTAAAAATACAAATTTGCGAGTTTCTGCATGGGCTATTTCAGTATATGGTTGACTGTTTTATTATATAAATTATTTATTACATAATATCGCAGGCTACCACATAAAGGGGACACATTTTTCTACATAACAGTTTAGTGACAACTGGTAGAATTTATTGACCTACGCAATCTGATGGCCATCACTGAACCTAAATATCCTATAAAAAACAGTAGGGACTAAAATACAAATGATTAAGTATAGGGCTTACTTAGTTTGTGATTTTAGACATTCCCCTGTGAAAACAATGCATTATTACTTTGATAGTATACATTATTTGTATAATAAATTATTTGCTAAACCATGGTAACCCAAATGCAAGTGCCTTTGCTAGTTTCAGACCGACGCAGTCATTTTATTGCCCAGCGCTCATGTCGTTTAAATAGCAAGTCAACTTGTGCTGTACGGGGCGGGTCTTAAGATGAGGTGTATTCAGGCAAATTTTTGGCAGCAGAAATTGCTTGCGCTAAAACCACCACAAACCTGGTCATAAGTCATGTCACAGTTGTTTTCAATGTTCAAAATTAAGTGTGTCTACATAGGCATGTGCACAACTTACATGCACCCTCCTGTCTGTTATACAAAGGGGCAACCACAAACATGTATAAAAATATCAAGATTACAATGTGAAATATTATATTGTAGGCTATATCAAAAAATGCATAATAAAAAATGGTCCATCGGACAAAGATCACATACCTGTCCCTCAGTGAAGGGGAAATGGCGCCGTTAAATTGCATTCATCCTGCCAGATTTTAACAAACTGGCAGCTGAGCTGGAGACGAGTACCATTGTCCCTATATGCACTCCCCATTGCTGTGAAATTAACGGCTGCATTACATTACATTTTTTGCCAGTTCCAGCATCTCCTGAATTCAAATCCCAGTCTTCCATAAATTCAGCCATACCTCAAACCTAGTCCGACATGCCAATGAATACATTCAAGTCCCCATCACACCTGTTTGCCAAGAACAGATAAAACAGGAGTTCACGGCAAACTTTGGATTCCCTGAGGTTCTGCCCCAGCAGAGAACGTTGTTTAACATGTGAAACGTAAGGGAGCCCACTCCATCAACATCCAGGCGACATGCGATGATACATGTATTCGCCATTATCCTGGATAAAGCTATGACTTTATATTGGCCAATAGTTCCTGCAATCTTCCGGAGGGACAATCTTCTGTTATCCATTAAAAACCATTGTCATTATGCGCTTCAGATGTCTGGATCATAAGACAGGCGTACATAGGCGTGTGCGCAATGCGCGTTACTGTCTGTAACACACACAGGGGCACACATAAACATGCATAAAAATATCAAGATTACATTGTTAAATAATGATTCATATTTTTCCCAAAAATAAAACATTTTCTCTCCTGGAATAGATGCACATTATCCCTGGAATCCCGGGAAAGTGGGCTTGTTTTTAAGGCATTATAGCACCTATGTTTACTCCAGTTTTTGAGCAAGCTTTATCCAATTCCCCTTTCTTTTTCTTTGCGTGAAATAGCGCCAGTGCAGTTCACTGTGAAATTTCTAGTTGGTGAACTGGGTAGCCTATCTGTTCGATTCCTTCTACGGTATATGATCATAAGCCATTTTGTTTTGAAAACAAAATTTGGGCCGAATCGCTGGTTTTAGAATGCAGAATTTGAGGGCATAAACACAGTGTATGGTGCTGGATTTCTCTCAGAACAGTTCTACTACCAACTAAGCTACCAACTAAGCATGACCGTTCTTCAATATATATATTTTTTTAAAGTTGTGTACTCCAGCTTTAAGCTACCAATAAAAACATGTTGGTCATATTTCCATAAGCAGGACATTATAAAACAAGGGAAAATATGTGTAAACCTATGGGTTCCCAACCTGACAGCTTTAGTGTATTTAGTGTCATCATTAAGGCAAAAGAACGCCATTTATGTTATTAATCAATATTAGAATGCACGTAATATGAACTTCGGATGACGCTTGAACTTCACTAGCCGAAATACATTGCCTGTGATCTGTCCTGCTGTGAGAACAGCCTCGTTGAATTGATGTTTTGACAATGCTTCATTGTATAATCAAACTAAATTTATTAAACAAGCAGGAAAAATTTGTCTGTTTTCCACTGCAGGGGTAGTGGAAAATAGGCAGGGTCACAATGTGCACGGCTCTTAAAGGTACTGAAAAGAGGTCATTTGATTGGCTATGGTGGAATCCAGCTCAAACACACCCACTCATAAATATTCAGCCTAACCAAACCCATTTTCAACCTGCGCAACACGCTGGTGAGCTGTCCGCTCCTCACCTCCGGTCATGAAAATAACAGAATTCAGTAGGCACACCCAGGGCTCTATCTTGGCGATCTTGGCGCTTGGTCTAAGCGCATGGCGTAAAGTCCATTTAGGGCGTGTCCAAGTCCACTTTTGCTATTTTTAACGGCGTGTTTTTTGGGCGCTAAGCACGGCGCAACGTTCAAATGGGCTGAACCTAGTCTCTTCATTAAATTATAGGCGTGTCTTGGGCGTGACATGCAATAAACCAATCAAAATGTCATATCCCATTCCCTTTAAAAGCCTGCTTTTCCACCTTGGTGGATTGCTTATGATGGCGAAACAGACATGCTCATGCGTGTTTAGTGCGATCAAGGAATAGGCTATATGGATCAATAGTAGCCTATGATCAATATTATTCGGGGCTAACCATTATGAGTTCCGGTAATTCCTGACAGTGCTGTTTACAAAATATATGCGGTTAAATTTCGTTAAAAGCACCTGCAACAGCTGAGAATAAGCGACCAATTGCTTCCGTCTCACCTTAGAAAACGCCAAATTAGCATGCTTGTTTTAACAAATTTCATTTGATTATGCAATAAAAAACAATAAAAGCAATATTCACTGGACAAGGTTTTTGAACTTTTTTCAGTCACAAACCATTCTATTTACTTACAGGTGTAGAACCGGCACAGCTAGACCAATGAGGGAATAGCTGGAGGGGAAGGAGCAAATATGTTTTTCCTTTGCTGTTGTGATGTAAATAAAAAGAGTTTAGTGATTTATCCTCCGGTCATGAATAGATTACAAGTACATTTAAGAATATACTGGGTCCGTCGCCACGAGTCAGATATGAATGCGCTGCTCCAAATCCCGCTTAAGACAGGCCTGAAATGGATCAGTACGATTCTTATTATTCTCCGTTCGCAAACGGGGCCATGTTGTCATCACGGATATATCCGACCTATCGTCCAAATGTCAATATTCTAATGGGAGCATTAGAACACTCAGACAGGAGCTGAACAACACATCGAATATATCTATGATCACAAACAGTAAGCGTAACAGTTACAATTGGTTTACTCGTAATTATCTAACTTTATATTAAATTATAATTTAGAATTTTACTTTAATCATGCGTGAAGCTCAGAGTGGTTACACTCGACTCTTCCTTGTGTGCCACCATTACTCAATATATGCTCCCGGATTAGCACTATTGCCGAATCTCAGTTCGGTGGAGAACATAGAGGTCGGGGGTCTGGCCGACACAATACATGTATTATATTTTACATAGATAGTTGCGAGTCCAGGTCAGCGTGCACTCAGAGGGCTCCTTAAGGCTAATTTGACAAGAACCGATGTAGAACGTCCAGGGGTTCTCTTCATATCAATTCCCAGAGCCGTGCATCACCAATCCTGTTAATGACAGACCGCAGCCGCCTACCCGACTTAAGAACTCCACATAAAGTACCACGCCACTGATCAGTTGGTCATTGGTCAGAATTTTTCCCCTGAGTATTCAGTCGTAATTTAGGCTGAAAAAGGTTAGAAAATGGATTAGAGTCATGGAGACCACGCAAGTTAAAATAAGAAGAATTTATTCACAGGGCAGGTAGGTCATTATCTTAAAATTATGTTAATTACAAAATACAGAAATGAAGAAAAGAAAACACAGAGTAAATATCTTACCCGGCCTGCTTAAGCTACACACAGATACAGAATACGCAAAGTGGTAGGAAGTCGGTTACGATCTTCCTTACCCAAAACATAGAGTATGCACGGAGTCTGCACGGGTGTGGGAGATTCGGTTACGATTCTCCCAGATAGGTTTGTCTCCCTTTCTTTTATGCCAAATCCCGCGTTTTGAACCAGGCGGCAGTGCCATAAATTAACCTGGAGGTGTGGTCGAATCTGGAATTTAGACCCCCACCGTTGCTGAGTAGGGTGAAGGGAAAAGGAGTTGATTACCAGAGAGGACATTCCAGTGTTTACAGTTTTTCCTGAGTTATTGGAACTATGTTTTACTAAACTCCATTTGGTATGAAATGTATCTCATTTGATTCCTTGATTTTACCGGATTACATCCATACCAAACAGCTTACCATTATGATTATTATTAACAGATTAAATCTCATTATGTTGCAGTTGTCATGAAAATTCCCTTCTGATTAACCATTTTACATGCAATTCCTGTTACTACTACATAAGACATAATGTAACAATATAAGAATCACATGTGCAATGTTTGTAAGTTTTACATGGTCTGTTGACCATCCCAACAGAAGTTTCAGAGTCCTGTTCCAGGAGAGAAGTAAAGGGTGTAATGACACAGGATTCAACATGAGGGCACTGTGGTATTGTCCGTAGTCTTTCCCATAGGACTGACCTAGGTATGAGGTTATGGGAGAGGTCAACAGGTGTCCGGGTCGGCCATTTCCAATTTCCCTTTCCCATAGTAAGTCAGTGGCTTAATGACCCCTTCTGCCCTTAATGCCCCCAAAACACACATATTCACTCATGACACAGTTCCTTATCAGTCTTTTCCCCAGATGGGGACATTCCTGTGAGCCACAGGACACACATCCAAAGGACATCCTAGTCGCCAAGTGTTTATTCCAAGGCTGCCTGGTCCTTTGATGTGCATGACAAACCCCAGCTCTCAGGTCCTTTCAAAATGTCAGTCTTTTCCTGCATTCCACATTGACTCCCCTCCTACACAGGCTGTATTCCTAGATAAACAGAGCTGTATTGTAATGACATCTGAAGTGCATTTTCAGAACTCAAATGTCCGTCTATTGCAGTGCGCGAGTTTTCCATTGAATGACAATTCACGCATTAGGTGCAAATGACAATTCGCGCATTAGGCTTGATATAGGTGTTATCAGCTCCTTTTTAATGGATAGCCATTGTCCCGTACCATCGCGCATTGCCTGGATGTTGATGGAGTGGGCTGAGAGCAATGTAATTGTCGCTGAGTGAAAGGTATGTGGACCTATGGAACCTTTTATTATTATGCATTTTTGAAATAGCCTACACAATAATAATATTTCACATTGTGATCTAGATATTTTAGTCATGCTTGTGTGTGCCCCTGTGTGTAACAGACAGGAGTGTACGCGTGTTATGCACACGCCTATGTAGACGCACTTATATGCGCCGTTAAAATAACATGTAAACAACTGCGACATGACTTTAGACCAGGTTTGTGGTGGTTCTAGCGCAAGTGCTTTCTGCTGGCTCAAGATAGCAACACGCCAAAAATAATCCTGGCCACTCCTCATCTTAAGACCAACATGACCAGTTCACTTGCAACGGGCGCAAGAATACATGGTAGTTAAAGGACGTAAGCGTTAGGCGTTATAATGAACCTAGCGCTGGGTGTAAGATAGCAAAGCCACTTGCGTTTGGGTTAGCGCCGCTTTGCGCTGGGTGTAAGATAGGGCCCCCAGTGTGCCATGCGCTTTGCTATTCGCCATGCACCTGAAAATAAAGTCCAAATTCTCAAAACTTTTCTATTCCAATAATGTTGTGCTGGTTTAAACTGTTGGGCTCAATTTGACCCCAAACATAAAAAACATAATAGGAGGGTTAACCTATCACTGTTTTTTAAATTTGTTTAAGTTCTTTTCTGTTTGATTATTTGTTTTGTTCTGTATCTCAATTACTGTAAATGTATAAATAATGTTGTCCTCCGAAGAGGGGAAGTGGAGGTGGGAAAAAAGGAGGGTTAACCTAAAGATCATCGCGTTACATCAAAGTTAGTCAAAATTTTACCTCAGCAGGCCTACAGTAAATATATTTCCATATGCAATTACATATTTCAACAAAGCCAAAAATATCAATGTATTCAGACACATAGAAAACATAATGGAAAGAAATTAACAGACATAATTATTTAATTGAATCTTTAAATGTTTTCATTTTAAACCAAGATTTGATGTGTCAAAATTAATCAAAAGGATATGGTTTCTGGGACTGAAACAATGACAGTTGTTATAAAAGAATTTGCTTTCAGCTTGGAACAGCACCATATGGGGTTTAATTTCAGATTAAAAGCACTCACCACTTGGCAGGTCAATAGGGAAGGTTGCTGACAAGGGAAAAAACCTCTCAAACCCCCTGCCCCTCAAACACAGGCATACACACATACACACAAAAGCAGGCAGACACACACACCAGTATCAAATGAATCAAGTTTCCTGATAAAAAAATGTATATTGTCTGAATGTTGTTCTGAAATCTGTCCCAGGCCCAAAATTACAATCATAGGCATGTCACGGTTTTGCAGGTTGCCACTCCTCCTCGGCTTGCTTGCTGTCGCAGCTGCGGTCCGGCGCCCTCGCTGGGTTTTTTCCGCTACCTAGTGCTCATTGCCTTCACCTGTTCAGGTGTTTTCGCCAGCTATTTAAGCTCTGCGTCTTCCGGCCTCTGCGCTTCCGTGTTGTCATTGTTACTCTACAACAAAGCCGGTACAGTATAGGTACTAAGCGACCTCTTCACGTTTAAGCTCTGCTTAAAAGTAACGCGGGACGTGCTTTTCGTTGGGTCAATGACAAATAAGGTTTTCAAAATGAAAAAAATTAAATAAAATGCTGACCAAAATGTATTTTAAATACATTCTTAATTCCACAAGAATGTATCCTGTGTATTTATATTTGTTTCATAGCTTTTAAGGTGATATAAAAAAATTTTTAAACAAGATTTCAGATTTTACCACCCAGAAATGTCAGGTGGCGCGACCATATTAATTTTGAATAATACACTTTTAATGTATTTACCACTACTGAAAACCTGCAAATATGAATCATTGTAGTGTGTAAAATACACATCACACGGTAAATTCCACTTTAATTTCTTTATGGCAGTTTTATTCCATTTATAAAAACGGCCACTTTTTGTTTTCAAACACCTTATTTTCCATAGAGAGAAAGAAAACAAAAATTCTAACAAAAAAATGTTATACATTATATACATTTATATTTCTAATTAAATTTTGCAGACTACAATGGGAACGGATACATTTAAATGTAAATTTGCTGGTCGCACCACCTGACCATGACCAGTCGCGCCACCTGACATTGTGCTCAATAACGATTCAAATTCACTAAATAAAAAGAAAGATACAGTATGTAAATGCATTTTACTCTGGTTTCATTTGGCTTTTATTTTAAACCTGAGCATTTTATACTGGAACTTAATCATACAATTACATTTAATTCAGACCCGCAACAGTGGTAATGTCAATAAGATAACATTTGATCAATGCTTAAAAAATATAACAAACATCAAGTCTCAAGGAACACATTTCAATAATGAGGACTACATTTCATTCAGGTCAGCATTCAAAACAATACTGCACATTCAACATTTAAAACAATACTGCCACAATGGTAATGTCAACAAGACAACATTTGATCAATGCTTTAAAAATAAAACTGGAACATGAAGTGAAGTCTCAAGGAACACATTTCAATAATGAAATGCAACGGGATAATTTTTTAATCTATCTCTATGCCGTGCTGTTTTTTCTTTGCTTGATAATGGCATCTACAAAAATGAATGAAAAAACAACTTAAAAGGTACAATATGCAACTTTGAGTATCAATTTTGGTTATGTAGTCCTATATTCTTGAAGTGTAGGACTTTTTCACCTTTAAACAACTTAATATCATACAGAAAGATGTATATATTTAAGAAAATGTATTTAATATCTTCAAACACATTAATTAACATCACTTTTTTCAATTGGTTTAACTGTAATTCTAGTCGTGCCACCTGACATATTGGTCGCGCCACCTTACACAAACTCAATTCAAATCTAACAGGAATTAACTTGGTCACCTATATACATTTTTGTCCTTGAACTCAAGGTTATACATATATTTTTTCAATCAAATACACATTTTCTGAATATTTTCCAGGGTCATACCACCTGACATGGTAAGTTGCACCAACCTCACCATTACTCAAAAACGTCAAATTATGTAATATTTGTGGGAGAGTTATTAACCTTGTTACTGCATGACAGGGGTCCGGTGGGGTATTCTGTGTGATGTCACACCCTGTTGCATCATTTTCTTACAGGCACAGTACATAAAATTATGTTTTTATGTCGGTCAATTTCTCGGACAAAGGTTTTTTAAGTAATAGAATAGTTTTGAAATAGGACCGTTAAACTACTTTCCGTCATTTATAAGAAATCTAACATAAAATCATGCCAAACTATTTGATTAGGATCATCCTTTTTATTGCAGTTTTGTTCTCTGCATGTATGTTCGGACGGTCGCACCACCTGACAATTTGGGACTTTAGAACACCAAAACTCGAAAAATAAATAGAATTTCAATAAAATGAGAAGGGTTTCTTTGGGAGATATTGTAGTGCAATTTGATATATAACATGTTTTTTTTTTATTATTGTTTTTAGGAAAGTAATGAATTCGGACACAAAAAAATCACGTCATGTCATTGACCCAGTTGCATTAGAGTTGGATTTTGTTTTCTCTTCTGCACTTTCTGTTCCTCGTTCTGGTTTTCCTTTCTGTTCTCTCGGAGACAGATTCCTTTGTTGCCTCCTTATCTTTACTTCGCTATTTTAGTGCTCTCTCATATGGAGAGCGAGAGGTTTCTCTCCTTTTCCTTTCTACTACTCGAGTTTATGAGTTTTCGCCCATCTATTATTTATCCTCTGTTTCTTTACCTCTGTCTAGTGCTCTCTCATATTGAAAGTGAGAAGTATTCTCTTCCTTCCTTTCAAGTCTCGAGCCTTCGCCCACCTTATCTGGGTTGTTTTTTCTTTTGGCTTTACACCGGGAGTTTTATTCCCAATTCTTTATTTTTTCCCTACTCCTATTGTGGATTCATTTCCGCTTTGTGGTGATTCCACTACGTGGATTACTTTTAGATTCCTCCTCTGATTCCTCTGGATACACAGGCAAAATGAACAATGTGAACATGTGATGCCTTTGGACATATAAGGAAGTGCACATGTGATGATATGTCAGTCAATAGAATAGTCGCTACAATATTTTTTAGAACTTGGTCATCGCCATCCTTGTTTTGTGTGGAAGCTGGCTTGCTTGCTAAGTAACAATTGTCAAAAAATTCAAACAATTGCTTTTACAGCTGTATAATCTTTGTGGGAACCTCATTTCTATTTCTGAAATGCATTCTCTATCATTTCACATGCAAACCCCACAAAATATCGTTTCAGGACTCAGATAGCTACATGACTACAAGGTAGGCTATAAAACTGAATATACTATATAGCTAGCATAAGTCATTCAGTAATAACATATAATGGTTAACATTACATTTACTAGGCAACACAGGCATGTTTAGCATCCTTGTCATTTTGCAAAAGCGTTACACGCAGCGATCAAGCATATAAGCAAGACAAATGATGGTCAATTCATGGCCATTTAAATAAGCGTTTATGGCTTTATTTCCTTATGCAATATTGATACTCAACTGATATAATAATGTTCAATGCATATGTTTAGGAAAAATCACAAAGGGAGACCATGGTTTTCACGACAGCAGATTTATTGATTTTCTTAAAGTGGCAACGGTCAAATTGACCGCTGTTGCATTCCTAGTGTTATGTTAACTACTTTAACTAGGCTACTTTGCAAATGGCAAGTTTTTAAAATTAATGTTAGCTATTCCTATAGATCATCTACTGAGATATAAACCATTAGTAGGTCTACCGTGTACAACAACCCATTAATAACAATCATTTATTTGTAGCCTACTTCATGGTAACATTAAAGGGAAGTGACTGAATCCAGGCCTATGTGTTTCTTTGGGCTAGAATGTATAGTACCAGTTAAAAGTTTGGGCACAGTTGATTGAATGTATCTTTTTCATTATCTTAAAACATTTTGATCTAAAGGTGTATGCTTAAATGCTTGAATTCTTTTTCTTATACAAATATAAATAGTGAAGTTGATGCCTATGTATGATTTTTTTTTCCAAAACAATTTTTTTAATAAAAAATTGTTTTTGAAATGCACCCCCAACAAGTGGTTTTAATTTAGAACTCCACCGTTCCCTCTGTGAAGCATGTGTGATGGTGTGGGGTTGCGTTGCTGGTGATACTGTTGGACGAGTTATCTAGAATTGAAGGCACACTTAACCAGCATGCCTACCACAGCATTCTGCAGTGACACGCCATTCCATCTGGCTTCCACTTTAGTTGGGCCCTCATTTGATTTTCAACAGGACAATGACCCAAAACACACCTCCAGGCTGTGTAAGAGGTATTGGACAAAGAAGGAGAGTGATGGAGTGCTGCATCAGATTACCTAATCCAATGCCCAACCTAAACCCAATAGAGATGGTTTCGGATGAGTTGGACCAGAGAGTGAAGGAAAAGCAGCCAAGTGCTCAGCATATGAGGGAATTCCATCAAGACTGTTGGAAAATCATCCTCATGAAGTTGGTTGAGAGAATGCCAAGAGTACAAAGCTGGTTTCAAGGCAAAGGGTGGCTACTTTGAAGAATCTAAGATACATTTTGATTCGTTTAACACTTTTTTGGTCACTGCATAATTAAATTTATGTTATTTCACAGTTTTTATGTTTTTACTATTATTCTATACTGTAAAAAAAATAGTAAAAATAAAGAAAACCCCATCTTTGAGTAGGTGTGTCCAAACTTTTGACTGGTACTGTATGTGTGTTTGCATATGGCTATGCACCTCTCTCTGTATATTTCATTATCTTATGGTTCATAAGTTTATATGAATTATCATCATCAGTTACTCATAACAAACAGTTAAAAAATAAATGATATCTCAACAAAAAACCAAGGAACATACAGTCATTTACACTAGATAAAGGGGAGGGGGGATGAATAAATAAATACAGATAAATATTACTAATATTTTGACCTACAAAATAAATATTGAATCTTACAAACCAATCCAGACATATGTTTGCCCCATTAATGTACTGTATATTTGAGGGTCAGATAAAGTTTAGCCAAATAAGTAAAATAGTAAAATAAATAATCTTATTTGTGAACACAATTTTCTGAGCAAAATAATGTCAATAATAATAATAATGCATTTTATTCATGATTGGGATGGCAGGTATGCCATCCGCCAAGTTACGGCTTGGCGGGGCATGCCCCATACCTATACAGCACCGAGAGTTTGGCACTTTTCAGGGTTTCCTACAGAAGTAACCACAATGACCATAGACTCTCAGCCCTTAAAAACATTAACTTCTGTATGTTCTGACCTCATGTAACCACACAGCATTCAGATACAACTTCACACATCCACACAATAAAGCCCCAAACTTGGGTTATTTCGCCGTTTTTCTCCTTCTTCTAACTATTTTTCCTGCCAAACTGCCTGCCTCCGTCGCAATGTTATCCAATGGGGATAATTATTCTTTGGGGGTATGGTATGTATACCTGCTCATCAAGCTTATCGCCCAATAAAAACACTTCATACTAATGGACTAGAGTTGCTGTCTCTCACACAGACGATTGTGGGTTCGAGCCCAGCAGGGCACATGCTTATTTTCCACAAAAACAATGTGCAACTGTTAAGTACTTTTCATTTATTAGACTGTTATTATTTTCACATTAACACATTAATGTATTTTTATTGCAAAGGCAAAAGAGGTTTCCAATATTAACTGTTAAATGTTTCACTTGTATTTCACTTGTACTTCGCTCGCTCTTGTCTGGTTTGGGGAGGGTGTTACACTCTGCTCTTGCGGTCATGACTGACTGACTGTGAAAATCGAACCTCAACGTACCCTTGCCTCGGCCAACATTTCTTTATTCATTCATTTCTTCACTTCAGCTCTGTTCACTTTATCCTTTTCACATATAACACAATGTCACTATAAAATTAACTACTAGGAAAATTAAGAATTTACGGTAATAGCCTACATTAAGAATTGATGATGGCCTCCTTTAAGCTGTAATCCTTTAAGAGATCGGATTTATAAACCGCCAATTCCCCAAACATATCTGATTCATGGAAAGAATACCAAACCCGGACTACTTCGCTAGGACTAACCCGAGATAAGGAGGACTGGAGCACACAGAGCTCAGAGCAAAAAAAAAAATTTTAATACGACTGACGTTTCGATGTCAACGACGTCTTCTTCAGAGTCAAATGGAAAATATCTGATTCATGGTTAGTCACTTTAAAAAAACAATAGCCTCCGCATGTGGCTCTAGTCTACGCTACTCTGCAGACAATGTTGCTTACTGCAAACACTTTTAATTATAATAATAATAATAAGAAGAAGAATAATCTCTGGTATGTACTTTCTTAGTAGTATCTATTGTTTTCTTTCTGGCTAAGATTCCTGGAAATATGCGTTGTCCAATTAAGCTTGTGTCAGAGAAACGTCAGTCTGCTTCTAGTCAGGAAGCAGATACAAACTAGGCTACTACGAAGCGAATCAACATGCCTTATAGCCTACATTAATTGTGTAAATCCCGCGCAGCTAGACCAATGAGGGAATAGCACGGAGCGAAGGTTTAAGTGTGATGTTTTCAGCTGTTGCTGTGGGAAAAGGTAAGAGTTCTGAAATATTACCGTTCTTATAACCGGATGAGACTGCTTCTTTAGATTTGCGGGATCAGCTAATAATTCACCACGTGTCAGAGGCAATAGTACCACTTTGCCTCCTGCTCTAAGTCTGGTCTGCAGGCTGACCCCAGCTTATCCAAAAAGGCAGCCTGTGTATATTATATTGACTGTCAGCCACCAACGCTGATTCTATACTCATGTATCTGACTCCAATTTAATTATTAGTATCTAATTGCAATGTAGAATTTACAGTTGATTTGTTAAAGTACTCTCATACTCTTGAGCCTGTTCTCTGAACTGGATGCGCTGGTTCCACTGGGTGCTACATACGGCCATTTATGTACACCTCTCACGGCTGACTAGATGTCTGCGTTTATCTCAGAGGTTGCGGAAGAGGCCACTTCATAAGGTATAGCCTATCCAAAAAGGCTCAGGGACCCGAGAAGATAATATTGGCAACACCCGTTCTCAACATGTATAAATGTCATGCGGAGATGATCTAACTTAAGACATAGTTCTACGGGTGCAATACTCCATGATACATTAAGCTTAACTAGTCAATCTCCCTAGATCAACAGAGGGGGTAACCCAGACTGAGGAAATTAATCAACTCATTACCGTGTTAACAGAGATAGAATGTCTTTTTCAGAGAAACCACACAAATCAAGTTTAACAGTTTAGTTTACCAGGTAGGTTCTTTACTTTAAAATAATCAATCATGGTTACAGGTTAAAACACAACACATTCAAAATAGAGTATAGAGTAAAATATTTGGTCATACCTGGCAATCGCTACACACAAGACACAAAGTGAGATGTACGGGAGAGTCTGGCTACAGCTTCCCCTAGTTCTTTGTTTCCTCTGCTTATATGCCCAAATTCTGTGTTTGATCTGGCTGCTCCTGAGTTATGAAATATATATTTCCTTCATGTTGACCATTTAGGAAATATAGGCCATTGCACCACACACACCGAGACCATCAAAACGATATCAAACATGAGTAGGTCTACGTTCGTGTTGTCATGAGAATCCCATCTCTGCATAGTTTTCAAATGTGATTAATATTAATGCCACAAACAGTCCCAGGATTCCTGTTGAGAACATTACATTATACCCTAGTTTCCCCTGTTCAGTCAGGTACATTAAATGTGTGTATTTACTCATGTAACACTCAGAAACTGAACAATATATGCTTATACCTCTGGAAAAAGAGTGTATAATGTAGGTTCCAGTGTCAGGACTATTTCCAGTATATCCTGTACAATGTAGCAAAAATATTCATCACATTTTAAGGTTTTTAGGCTTTTTGAAGACCAAAGCAGTCTGTACTGTTATATTATGCTGTGTGGGCATTATTTGAAGGAAAGGGATGTGGCCTGCCTCAGTGACGTCAGGTGGGGGCACTCTTGTATTGTCCGTGCGCGGGAGTTTCAGACAGTCCAGGGTCTCTCCCAGGATCATAAAATCCTAGGACATTCTTGGACGCTGTAAACCTTAGGCCAGATGGTTCCAGTAAACATCCTGGCACAAGATGCGTGACTTTACGGCTCTCAAAGATTACAGGTGCACTTCCCGGTATTGTGTTCTCTTCGGTGCCCTGGGGTGTTAAATCCTGTCTTACAATTGCACTACAGAAAACTAAACTAAACCTAGCTGTCCGGTACCAAAACATTTCCCGCAGGTAACGTTCTACACTAGCGGAAAAAAAAATGCGAAGGAATTCTGCTGTGCTCACTAGCTCGTAGCCCACACATGTAAGGTTGGAGTTACGCATCCGGCAATCCAGTGTTGAATAGCCTAACGTTAAATGTATTTCATCTTCTATAGAATACTAATAGCCCTATTTTAAAACTGTATTTCCATATTTTACTGATGCAAACTATTTAGGCTGTACTAGCTACTATTTAGGCTAGAATGTGTTTGCGTGTAGCCCATTGTGCATGCATGTCTCCATATAGACTTGGTTCATTAATTTACATGCTTCTTCATTATCCATAGCTCAGGTGGTGCTGTTCATTGTATTTCATTACACATTAAATACTGCTCATCTACAAACTCTTTTAATGTAATTGTGTGCTGTCTGTAATAGGATAACTGTTCTCATTCTTGTCAATAGAGGGCATTATGGTTACGCGAATGTCTGCATACATTTCTTTGGAATGCATGTCTCGCTCCGTGTTTATCTTCATGCATTATTCATCATTAGTTAGCTATAAAAAATAAGTGATATCAGATCAAAAACGTCTACGACATAAAAAAAAGCCAAGTTACTCACGCATAGCCTACATAGCGCTGTCTATAAGTCCTTAATTCCAACTTGCAAAAACTAGGCCTGCTTTTAAAAGTATTGATATCAAAATGTGGCCAAAAGTTACAACTACCAATATTGCCTATCGTAGCTCACACTAAATAAACTAGCTCTATTCCAAAGCAATGCTATCCAAACTTTCCTAAATTATATAATGCAACTTGGCCCTGTGTTTCTTCATCTTACCATCTCAAGAGAATGTGGTCAATGAAACTGTATGTGCCACATCAAACTGCAAAATGAAAATAATTTATAGTGGAAATCCTCTGATTCAGATGTGTTGCACTTAGAAATTAAACAGAAAAATTACTACACAATAGGGCATGTTTGAACAATTGTCTGATCCACTGCTTTGGGTCTATGAAAAGCACAGAATGAATAAAATGTATTATTATTATTATTATTATTATTATTATTATTATTATGTATTTATTGATTTGGATTTATATCAAAACCTGTGTGGTCCTACAGAGCATAGATATCCTTGTGTTCACAAAATTCTGTTTGCAAATATCATAAATACTATTATGTTAAGAAAATTGGTACTATTACTTATTTGCCACCATGTGACCCACAAACATTTACGTTTGTAAAAATGCTATATGTACGCTATTTTCTAGGTAAAAATATTACTTATTTTTATCTGCATTTATTTATTCATTACCCCTTTCTCTATTGTACATGATGTTTCTGTAGCAGTTAACATTCTGTAGCAGTTAACATTTTAAAACCTGTACATTTTCTAAAAAGTACAACCATATCCTTTCTGGAGTGTAATTATTCATCAACTGTTAAAAACATTCATTGAAATCATATGTTGTTCCATGAGGCACAATCTCTTCACATGCAAAGATGAAGAAACACAGGGCCAAGTTGCATTAAATAATTTAGGAAAGTTTGGAAAGCATTGCTTTGGAATAGAGCTAGTTTATTTAGTGTGAGCTACGATAGGCAATATTGTTAGTTGTAACTTGGCCACATTTTGATATCAATACTTTTAAAAGCAGGCCTAGTTTTTGCAAGTTGGAATTAAGGACTTATAGACAGCGTTATGTAGGCTATGCGTGAGTAACTTTTTTTTTTTTTTACGTCGTAGACGTTTTTGATCTGATTATTACATACACCCAAAGCACTGGATGCAGACAATTGTTCAAACATATAGTGTAGTCATTTTTTTTAAATTTAAAGGCTATAGATATAGCTTTTTACCCCATCTAGTGTTTCATATGGAGGTTGCGTTTCATAACAACACATCCCAGGCTACTGTTGCTCGAAGAACACACCCCCTCAACTAGTTGCCAGGCTGACTCATACCTAACATAAAATTATAAGTGTGTTAGTAGCTAGTAGCTGTTCAAAACTGAGGAAGGAGGCAAACTTTCTCACCTGTTTTGACCTTCCCATCATCTGATTTCTAAACAGTCGATTTCATATGCCAATATCTTCGGCTGTGTTTTTCCCACAGTAATCTACAACCTACTACGCTACAAGCTAACTATCGGACCTTTCGATCCACCACCAACCTAGGACAGCCGAGAGGTAAGTTTGATGACTATTGACGTTTTGACTTATTTAACTGCCATTTGCCTGTCAGGTTTCTCTCTAGCAAACTAGCTAGCTAGCTACATAACTTAGCTAATGTTAGCAAGCTAGCTAACACTAATGAGATGATAAGAGAAAAGCAAAATGCCAGCGAAATACTCTTCATCATGCTGTAATAAATTACGGTCCAAACTCCAAATTACCAAATGCTGAACCAATGTCGTCTTACTCCGGTTCTTGTCATTAAGGAATTGGGACGGGTACCGGGGTTTCTTCGATCTACTGCTGGTTCAGGGCTCCAGCGGTGGAGACGGGCGCTTGGCATCGAATTCAGTCATCACTGTCGGACAAGCTAACTGTGGCAACCAACTGAGACTCCTGATACAGAGATAGGTGTGGTACATAGACTGTATAAAAATATGGACAAAGCCACTGTGACGTCACCCATTGCCTTTCCACGGCCTCGTAAAAACTGAATTGAGGCTCCGGATGTCTTTTTCGCTGCCCATTTGTACAAACTGCGTCTGCTCCGTGGAGCCGAAGAGGACTCAACCTGTCCCTCTGATTGGTCCTGAACAAATGATAATACCCTGTCCAAACGACACAATATTTTAAAAAATAGCACATGCAGAGGCATTAGATGAAGGAAAGGCACCTATTGCAATGACATTTTTTTGTGGGAAAAATTTATTGACTGAGTATTTTGACCACATTGCTGCCATTGACTTACATGGTGAAAGACCTATACTGGAGCCAATCGCAGTGGCACTAGTGAGCAACGGCACTAGCTGCTGCTCCCAGCCCAACCAGGAAGTGAGCTTCAAAACGAAAGCCCAGTCTTGGCCCCTTGGGTGTGGTACCAACGTCGTAATACTACTGGCTCAGAAGCTTTGTTAGAGGCGGGAACCAAACTCTGACATCTTAGACAGAAATAAACACCACACTCTCATACAGCCCGTAAAACTATTTTTGTAATGATAAATTCATAATCAATATATTTTTTTAGGGAAAATCAAATACTTTAATTCTTTCAGCAAGCTCTGTCGATGTTTTTTTTTTTTATTCGTCGTCTACATAAAATGTTTATATCTATAGCCTTTAAGTGTAACACAACTGTATTGCACATTATATTCACTATGGATGATTGGCATTTGACACTTTCAAAAGACACATAAAGTGTGAATGACCACATTGTCTTCAGATGGTAAGATGAAAAAACACAGGGTCAACAAGTTAGGGAACATTTGGTAGCATTGCTTTTGAATAGAGCTTGTTTAATTTGTGTAAGCTAAGATAGCTAGTATTGTTTGTTGTAACTTGGCTTTATTCTGATATCAGTACTTCTAATGGCAGGCCTAAATTTAGCTAGTTTTATGATAGACAGTGCTTTGTATGCATGAGTAACTTGGCATTTTTATACATTTGAAATGTCTTTTGTTGAGATATGCACATACTGTCTATGTCCATTTTTGTAGGAATTTGAGCATTCACATTTGATGTACAGGTATGTTCCAAGTGAACCCAAAAAAATATTTTAAATTATGAATTTCAGTGTGTTTCATTCTTTTAATAAAATCTAATATGTCTGAGGGAGTTTATAAATTGTTTCACCATAGCTTCAGTCACATATAAGTATCTAGATAGAACATATCAGCTTTACAGAAGCACTGTAGTTTATTGTAAGTAATACATTCACTGAAACAGATGGACACTGACAGAGTGACCTTCTATTGAGTTAGTGGGTGGAGGTTAACTCATAATCATAAGGAGTCATCATAACAGAGAAGCCTTTGCCCCCTCCCAAATTACATTACATTCCCTCACAAATTCAGTTAGAAAAATGTATTCGATAACATTTAGAAAATCCATCAGAATTGGTTAACTTGCAAATGTTGACTAACATATGCTGCACAGTCCCTGGCCACATTTGGGGTGATTTAATCTTGTTTGGCCTTTCATATAAGGCTGACTTTACACAAATAGGTTCTTTTGCCTCCACAAGCACATTTCAAAGTGGAAAATAAGGAGTTTCCCACACACATTACATCCTCAACCCCCCATCCCCTACAACTACAACTCTAAAAGTTCCCATACCAAAATATTGGGTGAAATAAATTTGATTTTCCTAAAATGAGTTTGGCCGTTATCGACTCTGCAGAATTACTGTATGTCAGAAAGGATTGGGCACAAATTTTAACGCATGGACCTGTCATTTCAAGAGCTTTATTATCATAATTTTTCTGTTGTGCTAAAGAAGGATAAACAGATAGGAAAATTTCATGGTTACTCCATCCTCTCGTGAGCTGCTCCACACTGTGAGATAATAAATAAGATTTGTTCACGTTTGACCTTCAGCGGGAGAGAGTGCCGGTTATTGTGCTTTTCAAAAACGCTTTTACCGCTGCCTTGATTCATATGACAACATTTTGTCAGGGCCCAAGCTTTTCAAAGAGTCAACCTGTTTAGCAGAGGGGTGCCAAAGAAGCCCAGCCAAATGAAGATAAGTTTGGGGTGAGGCGTGGAGATGTGTAGACAATGCCCCGAGCCCCACACCCTCCCCTTGTGCCACAAAATTTTTTGAATCTGATGTAGCTGTCAGGGCTCCTCTCTCATTGGATATGATACGTGTTTTCTTCCTATTTTCCAGATCAGTCAATTCAAAGTTGAAACGTATCAAATATGTGCATTACAGATTCCCATAAAATTTAAAGGTGCCCGTTGTGAAGGATGATGCTGGTGATCCCTGGTCCACTTGTTTTCATTAGCAATTGCTATTTTGAGGATGCACAGATCACTTTATGGGCAGAGTTGCTCACTCTTAATTGCTTCCAATTATATGCAGAGAAAAGTTAAAAGTATGTTAGTGTAGAAAAGTGTAAGAGTCATCCGTTTTATCCAGACAATTAAAATGTGCTACATCTGCCCTCTTGATGGATGTAATTCCCTTTATAATTTAGGCAATAAACAACAAACACATTTGTTCTTGATTTGGGATAAGCCTGTCAGATCATGTTATATCGACTGCCTTGTTATACCCTTCATGTCAACCTATTGCTGCCCTGCCCTATTGCAGACCTATAATGAACTTCATGTTCAAAGACTAGAAAATTCCAAAACACACTAGTTGTGGCTCCTCTTTACCATAATCCTTGACCCTGGAAAATTAAATGGTTTACATTCAGTTACCTGCATGGAATCAAGGGTGAGAACTACAAGCCAAGTGCCCAAACCTCAGTGATGCAACCAAACTCCAAAAAAGAAATTAAAAAAGACTTGTTGTCCTTTATTTGTGTGAGAAGAAATGTCATGCTACCTACTGGATGAGCATAATGAAAATGTACAAGACAGGAGTGTATTGAGAGGAAGCACACTGTCCAAATTCTGTGGCTGTTCCACCTTGTTCTTTCAACCAAAGGGTGTGTGTCACTATATTCTCATGGAAAGTTAAAGCTTTTTATGCTGCCAGCATGTTTCATCATACTTTTATTTTATTTTCTAAGATGGTTTCTTCAAGCTTTGAAATTTTTTTAGTGTTCAGTTTAATACAGTAATGATCTGGCTTTAAGGTGCAGTTTATGATTATGTATAAGTTCAGACTCATTGGGGTGGATGCTTAAAAATCTATTTTGAAACAAAACTGGATAGACATGTACAGTATATACCAATGTTTTGTGATTCATAAAGGTTTAAGTACTGGTAAAGATGGTAAAGTAACATTGATTCAAAAAATACCCCAATTGTCAACTTGTATTTAGGTGAACTTTGCATAAACAGTCCATGGAAAACAATGGCAAGCGAAGAGTGTAGAACATTTCTGCTAAAGATTACAGATTTTGAAGACAACTAACTATTCATGCCACATTCAAACAGTAGTCAATACTTAGCTAAAGCATTTCTGTGCTCCCTCAGTATAATGGCTTGTATTGCCACTGCTGTGGAACTCAGCTTCACTCTTCAAAATGTGGCTTCAGGCTTACCAGCAGGGTTCTGTACACATCTCCTCCAAGAAAGAACAGTTATATTCACTATATCGCCTCCCACTGTCCGCCACCTGCCAGTCCCCTGAGCAGCATAAATATATAAAAGACTGCCAATTACCCTGTTGCAGCACCAGCAAGAACTATTCCTGCTATGCCACTTTTCCTTTCCTCTGTGGTGGTTACTGGATAAATGTTTTGTGCATCACCCATTTTTCAAGATTTAATAATGACTATGGTGGCTCAATAGTGTGAAGTGTTTTGACAAACAGTAATATTAACTGGGTATTGATTCATATTAATAAATTCATTATTACCTCAACTGGATTATTTTCAGTAATGTGCTCGAATACAGGGGCATCATATCCTTAAAACCACACTTGGTGCAATGACCCCTTGCTTGAATATGAGCAACACCGGGCCTGCACTCCTTACAACAGAGGCCTAGGAATCCTGAAGAAAAATATGTGCAGTAATCTTGCAAGAAACCTGTGAAGGGACGTCCTGCAGGAAAATTATATCATTATATTATTATTATTATTATTATTATTATTATAATAGGCTACAATTCTTTTTTTATATTGAACTTGAACTCTGACCACTGATTGTTCAAATATTCACAGTTGGAGAATAATTATAACCTCCCGCATTCATACTCTGATATTGTTTCACTGTGCTCTCACGAGTTCAGCTGCTGTGCAAGGTTAGAATAATTAATAGATTTCATTACAATCCCTTACCGTGAAAACAATGCTATTTCAAATGATAGGCCTATAACACAATGGGCCCTATCTAACATGATACCATGAATGGTAGGGTACTGTGAATGTTCTTTTTAAAGGGGACATGACGCACTCGGAAATGTGGCTCTGGTTCGTTCGTTTTTTTACCTTCGACTTGCCGCTGCATTCAAATCAACCCGTATTTGCTAGAAAAATGTATTAAAGCTTTCAACTGCGGTCGTGGCGTCACTAGGTTGGTTCTTCTCGGCTGCTCAATGTATGGGAAAATAGCTGACTTTTGATGAGCTCAACGATGTATCGTGAGGAAAAAACTAAAACAAAAAACAAAAACGCACAGATGGTCCTTTTGGAATGGCCCGGGATGCTCTAATGAGTATTGCCGAACAAAACTTTCTCGAACTGCCTCTGACGAGCCCACAATTGCTGTGCCTGTGGGTCTGCACGTGCGCTCGTGTCCATCCATCGTTGGGGGGGGCTCCTAGCACACTTCGGCCCAGGGGCCTCCACACCCCATGATCCGTCCCTGCCTGCAGCCCATTATCCTATGCAACCACTGATTGGCCCCCCTCCTTCACCAAAGCTTTTGGTAACCCTGGTTCTTTTCTGCTAACCCCCATACAGCATACTGTCTACATAATTGTTCTGCATAAAGTGAACTAGTGAACTTTTAAACAAATGTACAGTATCAGTTGATAATGCTACACTGGTATGGTGCAGTTAAAGGCCCACTCAGTAATTTTGGTTGCAAAAAAATGCTAATCGCTTAAAACAAGCAAAAAGGTGAAGATATGGTACTACAGTAGATAATTATTATCCTACTAAAAATAACGATAAAGATCCTCATGAAAATAACTTCAAAAGGAAAAATAAATATTTCAAATAAGTATCTGAAATAAGTATCGGGCCGACACTACTTCCTTGTTCTTCTTCGTCTTCCAAATTTCATTCTTCTTCTTTGTTTTTAATATCTGATCTTTTCAGTAGTCCTTGTGCAGCTCATCACCATGGAAATGAACTCATCACTCACTCGTCTTTTTTCCTTGGTGCTCACTTCTCAGATAATATATCGAAAAGAATAGTTAGATAATACTTTGCCAAATAAACCATGCCTTGGAAATGGTTTTGTCCTACTGTATTGTCTCTGGTTACAGTAAAAAATACTATGAGAACATGATCCACTGAGGTACTTAGTTGCCGTGCACATGTAATTTTTGTCGATTAGCAACTGAAATTACTGAGTGGGCCTTTAACTCAATTCTAACAATGACCTTTGCCCGTGTTCATAGTTTCACAATTTTCCTGCAGTTCCTGCTTTGGGAAGGTATCAGCCCAACATACACTTTTAGAACAAACCACAAATAACTACTTGCCTTGCAAAATGCAGACTGTTTGGGGAACATTTTATATCCTACAGTTCCAGGAACACACACCATCTAAGAATAACACTGCTTTCATCTTTAACCGAATTCATTTGGATTAGTGAGGTGGTGCAAAACATTTGAAACAGTTTAGAATTTCAGTTTAATGAATTGCTGTCATGGTGCATTAAAAGAAAACTTTATTTCTGAAAATTAACATTCACCCATGAACATTACCGAAGAGAACTCAGTGTTCTGCATGGTTTTAAATGATAGACATTAATAAAGATATTTTTCTGAAAAGTAATATCTGCTCATGTCGTAATGACAACTAATTGAATCTACATTTAATGCAATAACTCATATTGAGAAAATCATGCAAATATGAAAGTTAAACGTGTGCAAGAGAGCACCTGTTACTTTCAAAAAAATCTATTTTGGCACAATGCTTCTCTTTACCTAAGAGAGATTATATTTTGTGCACAGTTGCACTTAGATCAAATAAGAAATTTCATCAAGCAGCTTGGGAAAGCCCTAAGTAAATCAAAACAAATCCCCTCCACTGATACTCACAGACTGCTTGGTTTAAGCACATTTTCATGAAAGATTACTTCAAATAGGTGTCAATAAGCACTTCAGCGTTTTATATCTTGCCAGTAGAGGTTCATTCGATCTAGTTCTTACAGAATTGGACCAACTGATTTGAGAAGTGGAATCATCTGTTATTCTACTCAGCTCCTGGTAAAAAGGGTTAATGGTGCTCAGCATGCTCTAGTGATAAGCAACTTTATGGATTAAGCCAACTGGAAGCCCCCTGTACATGATTTTTGAAATTAATTTGTTTTCAGCAGGAGTGCTAATCACATGATGAGATGGGGAAAAGGCTGTTATCACTGTTAAATTGTGTCTTTATATCGTCTTTTTTAAACCACTGAGCCCAGTAAAAGGAACCATGTGGTTAAAAATGCATACCCTCATCATAGATATTTAATGCAGTTCCTGAGATTAATTGCATTGAACAAGCATTTGAAAAAATATTTCCAAAGGGATGTAGTTAATCAACCAATATTAAGAAACTGGAAATGCAACAACTAAAGCAATTTGCCTAAATATTTAAATAAACCCAGCAACATAAATCAAATTTAGGAGTTTGCTTAAGACTTGGGGACATGTCTTATCATTGCTGTTTGCAACAATTTTGATTTATTTTTCCCTCCGTATTATATATTTTTGTTTTTCACTGATTAATAGTTAATTACTCAGTCGTTAAAATATCACATAAGGTAGTCTAATATTCATCTAAATGCATTACCTAAATTCATGAATGAATTTGTACACATTACCTAAGCAACAAATGAGTTTGGAATATAGTTCAGTTATTCTCTTCTCAGTTAATCTGTGGACTCAAGTCCCTCTTTAATATATAATGTTTGTGTCAAACCAAACACAAGACACACATGCATTTAAGGACAAATGACGGGATAATCTCAGCAGCGTTTGTTCCGTGTCTGACTCTGCAATAGGCCCCGTGTCAGTCCTCGTGCCAGAACCACCCTTATCTAGGTCATTGAAAAGTGTGTTTTCAGGCTTCACAACAGAGTCATTTGACTGCAGGAGCGCCTGCTGTGAATGGCTAAAATTGCTGATGTGCTTCAGGAGAGGAAGGACATGCTCGTTTTCCTTTCCTCCAAGCAAAGCAGTTTAGATATCTGTTAAGCACAATCTAAGCTACTAATGCTGCAGAGAAAATAGGGGTAACTCTAGAATATGGCATTCATAAAGCATTAAAAAACCATTATATAAATTATTAATCATTTACAAAACAAATTGTTGATGTTGATGATGGTCCATCATCAATAAATAATATTATATTATATGCTTTTGATATAATATGTATTTACTTTTAACTTTTATTTCACTGGATCAAAATGTAGTTTTTAATGATCTATAATGCAGTTATCAGTGCTTCATTATGCATTAATAATCACACTCTATTCTAAAGTGCTACCAAAATAGCTGATGGGAAAGTGTGTGGTTGTCTAAATGTGAGAATGTGGAATTTATGTCCACACTTGCGTCATTCCCAGGCCCAGAGGAACCATGCCCCAAAGGCATCCATTAAATGGTAGACAATTTGTCCAAATCCTGGTTGGAAACAAACCTTTTTGTTACGATCCTGTAATTTTTCTGTCTGTTTATTCTGTATTATTATTTTCCTGATTTCTTTTGCCCTCGCGATTGTCAGTCCGCGTTCCATGTTACTCAGATTCCACTCCCTGTCTTTGTCATTGCACTATTCGGGTGATTTTGGGAACATTCGGGTTTCCTCTGTATTTCGTATCTCGTTTTCTTCCTTCTGGCTTTATTAATATTTGTATTTAATACTAATGTACTAATCATACTAACTGTTAGATTAGATTTAATACTAACCTGCTAACAAACTAACGTGTATATAATACTAACCAGCTAACCTACTAACATTAGGGTTTTAGAGTTCACTACTAACATTACTAATTACTAATTCATCTTGAGTTTCTACCTGCAGCTGTCATTTCCCTCCTTGTTATCCAATTCCTGTATCTATCTGATTTTGCATTCTCTGCACGTGTGTCCACTTTCACGTACCTCCCCTCTGAGCTGTGCACTTGTCTACCTGCTAACCCCAGGCCGTTATCATTGTGTCTATGTGCATCCCAGTCCATGTCTTACGTTTCCCCCGTCATTGTATTATTGGTCCTTGTTAACCCTCATTGTTCTCACCTGTGTACTCTCCCATTTCCCCTCCTCTTCATACCTGATTCCTTTTGTGTAACCCTGTGTATTTAACCCCTGTTATTTCAGTCTGTCTTCGCGAGTTCCTCACGATTGATTTTCTACTGTGTGTTTTGTTAGTTTCCCGAGTACCTGCCCTAGTATCCGTTTCCGAGTTTTCGTATCCCTCGTCCTTTACCTGTGGTTGTTTTATTTCTGTTTTCTGTCTTTGGTTTGTTTTCTTTTTTGTTTCTCTTTTGCCTCCCTGGTTTCGACCCCTGCCTGTGTTCTCGCGACTCTGATTTTTGGATACTGTTTTTGTGCCTTTGTTGTGCCTTCCCAGTTCTGACCCCTGCCTGTTCTGTGACCCTGTTTTTGGACTCTGTCTTTGTACCATTGCCCTGCTTTCCCAGTTTTTGACCCGGCCTGTATTACCACGGATTGCTGCCTTGCCCTTATTAAACTTCGGTTTTTTTGTACTCCTGCCTGTGTTTGGGTCCTTCCCCTAGCAACACCTAACACTTTTAGCCACCAAATATTTTGTGTAGTAGAACATGATTGAAATTACAGTGGAAAAAGCCCAAGCCTTAGATGTGTGATCTGAGTTTTGAACATGTGCCATTTGAGCAATACTATAAGGGGACACCTGTGCAATTTAAAATGATTCTTGTACTATTATTTAATATTTAATATGTCATAATATTATACAGAAAAATCTTTCATTTTGCAGATTCTATTTCTGTTTCCTTTTTCTCCAAGGAGCCCACATGGAAGTTTAATTGGATTTCACAGACCTTTGTTCATTAAACAGGATCACAATCATCTCATTGGATAGCAGCTATTGGAGGTCTCAGCCGATGAACTTGTTGTAGTACTTATCTTCAAACAGGTTAATTGCATGTGCAAGGTTTATTATTCAGGCACTTGGACCAGCTCTTGATTTGGAGGGGCAGAATTGTTATGGGCGAAATATTAATTTACCACTGTCAGTCACATATACTCACATTATAATTAACAATGGCTTGGAAATGTTTTGCCTTCTCCATTGTTTGAATACTGCCTGAAGCTTTATATGTGCTCTGACATCTCATTATTCAGCACATTAACTGGTGCCCATGAGCCCACCTAAAAATTATGAATTAATACAGTGATGGTCACAATTGGTCACATAGGAAATGTTTAAACCATGTGGTCTGTGTAATTTTTTTTCTTTCTTCTATCTTGTATTAAACTGTCTAGAACAAAAAATATGTTCACTATGATGTCATAATGGCTTCTTAGCAAGCTACATCTAATGAGACTATGTTGCAAGGGACCGTCAACCTGCTATGGAACTGCCAATGAAGGAAAAATAAAACCTGCACATTGAACATAGCATGAAAGCCATTTTTAAGGGGTCGGGTTCGGGTTTGGAGGACCAGACGTGACTGAAAGGGGATCTGAAAGTTATAACTTTTTGTCCCACGAAGCGTGAGAACAACCACTAAAAGGGCGAAGAGAGTCCGTGAACGGAGCAGAGAGAAATAAACAGAAAGGGAAAATAACTCCTGGCGTACAGCCAAAATATAGTAACCCAGAAAGGTGGGCGAAAACTCGTAGATTTCGAGCAGAGAAAATAAACAATAAGGGAAAAGAATCCCGGCATAAGCCAAACAAATAACAACCCAAAAAACAGGGCAAAGCTCGTAGACTAGAAGAATAGAAACTAAAAGAAAAGAAATGCCTCCAGCTCAATAACTAGGAGCTAAAATAAAAGGCAAACGGAAATGAGGCGAAACTGAGGTTACTGTCTAGTACCGAGACAGGGAAAAGAAAACCAAGGCAGGAAATAAAGTGTGAAGGAGAACAGAAACCTAAAAACTAAATTCTCTAACACTCTACAGGCAAGTCCCGTAAGGACAAGTGGTCGCCTGAAATCCTACACTGCGTTACCTGGCTTAGCGTGGCAAGAATGACACAAAAGCACAGAGCCACGAGGAAACTTAAGTAGAGCGGAGCGCACCTCTAGGAAATAATTAATTAGTCCCGGAGAACAGTGGGATCACTGGGATAGGGGCGGGGAGACAAAACAAGAGTCTTTATTTTTAAATCCTGTCACACAAAACGAAATCAAAACAATCCTGAGAGACTGTACAGCTAAGACATCCATTGACGCAGATCAGATAGACATGACATTATTAAAAAGGATATCAAAAGCTATCATACCTCCTTTAACATATATATGTAATTTATCTTTCTGCAATGGCGTGTTTCCCGATAAAATGAAGATAGCAAAAGTTCTTCCTCTGTACAAAAGTGGAGACAAACAGGAGTTTTCAAATTATCGTCCGATTTCAATTTTACCACAGTGCTCAAAAATTATTGAAAAGCTCTTTAATGTTAGATTAGATAAGTTCATTGATAAACACAAGCTGCTATGTGACAGCCAATACGGATTCAGGAAAAAACATTCAACAGCAATGGCCCTAACAGAATCCATAGAATTTATCAAAGACGCGCTAGACCGCAAATTATTCACCATAGGGATTTTCATCGACCTGAAAAAAGCTTTCGACACGATAAACCACAGCATATTGATCGAAAAATTGTACAGATATGGAATTAGAGGAATCGCATTACAATGGATTAAGAGTTACCTATCAAATAGAATTCAATTTGTACAGATAGGGGACAACATATCAACATGCCTGAACATCAACTGTGGGGTCACACAGGGTTCAGTCTTAGGACCGAAATTATTTATACTATATATCAATGACATAATCAAAGTATCTGACGTTTTTAAATTAATTTTATTCGCGGACGACACAAACATCCTCTGCTCAGGAAAAGATCTTAATCAAATGGTCATATCAGTGAACAATGAAATGTCAAAGCTTCACACGTGGTTTAATATTAATAAACTATCACTAAACCTTTCAAAGACAAAATTCATATTATTTGGGAAAAGAGGCCTGAAAGAAAACATAAATTTACAAGTCAATGGTATTAATATTGAAAGAGTGAACGAACACAAGATTTTGGGGGTTACGGTAGATAGCCTCCTGACATGGAAACCACATGTGAAGCTAGTTCAATGTAAATTGGCCAAAAGTGTGTCTATTTTGTGGAAAATGCAGAAATTACTAAATCAACATTCACTTAGGACAATTTACTCAGCACTCATAACTCCTCACCTGCACTACTGTGTTGAAGTATGGGGGAACACTTATAAAGAAACTACAGAGATGCTGTTTAAACTTCAAAAAAGGGCATTGAGAGTGGTATATGGTGTCCCATATAGAGACCATACAAATGACTTGTTTATTAAGGCAAAGTTTCTTAAGTGGCAGGATATAATTAAATATAATACCATACAAATATTATTCTTAGCATCCAAAAATCTCTTACCCTCAAATATACAGAAACTGTTTCAAAAGAGAGATGACATGCATAACTTAAGAGGAAACATGATATATAAACAAAAAACTATAAAGTCAACTCTCAGAGGTCATTCATTATCCATTGTGGGGGTTAAGCTCTGGAACGGTTTACACGATGAGCTTAAAATGTGTATTAACCTAAAGACCTTCAAGAGTAAGATAAGATGTAAGATGGTAGGAAATTATCAAATGGGGACTGTCTGCTGTTGAAATGAAACAAATGAAACAAATTGTTTTGACCAATATATGACATGTATATTCAAATTCGACTTATTTGGACTTTAATGTCTATTTTATTTTACTTTAGCTTATTTTTTCTTTCTCAAACTGTTTTGTTATAAAGAAAATTCAGTTATGCTGTTGTGATACAAAAAAATTTGTTTTAAACAAATGTATATTATGAACATGTAAAATAATGAGGGAAATGGGGCGGGACTATGATAAGCAGGCTGCTTTTTCCCGTATCCCTTTTCGGCAAGTAATGTGTTTTGTCAGGGCATATTACTGAAATTGTGATAAAGTGTAAATATATGCATGCCGAAATAAATAAATAAATAAATAAAAAATAAAAAAAGAACAGGACATAAAGAAGGGAGCGCCCTCTTGCGGCCCTGAGAGGCAACGCCAGAAAACGAAGCAGGCAGAAAAGCATGACAGGACGCCGCCACCAAGGAGCGGCCCCAGACGGTCCTTCAGAACCATGCCTGCGAAAATCGGCTATGAGCTGCAGGTGTAAAATGTTCCTGGATGGAACCCAACAGCATTCCTCTGGACCGTAACCTTCCCAGTCCACGAGATATTGCACCCCATGGCCCACTCGCCTATTAGCCAAAATACGACAAATGGTGTATGCCGGCTGGCCCTCAATTAAATGAGGAGGAGGTGGAGAATCCTCAGACGGAGCCAACGGACTCACGAGTACTGGCTTCAGGCGAGAAATGTGAAATGTGGGGTGAACCCTCATGGACTAGGGAAGTTGGAGGCGAACCGTGACCGGGTTAATCCTCCGGACAATTTTAAACGGGCCTATGAAACGTGGGGCGAGCTTGCGGGACTTGACTCACAATGGGAGGTCCCGTGTAGATAGCCACACCCATTGACCCACACAATAGTAAGGCGCCGGACAGCGTCACCTGTCAGCGAGCCTCTTCTGATTAGCCACCGCACACAGAAGAGAGCCCCAAACCCTCCTCCAGGTAGCACGGCACCGACGAACGAAGGCTTTGGTAGATGGTACCCCTACGTCCCTTTCTTGTTCACGGAATATGGTGGATGATAGCCGACTTGGGCCTCAAACAAGGAGCGACCTGTGGAAGCGTTATGCAATGTGTTGTGAGCATATTCCGCCCACGATAGATGTCGACTCCAGGTGGTGGAGTTAGCAGAGGCCAGACAGCGAAGGGTGTATTCCATGGACTGGTTGGTCCATTCAGTCTGCCCATTAGTCTCCGGGTGGAACCGGGATGAGAGACTCACCGAAGGCCCTAAAAGTGCACAAAATGCCCTCCAAATTTTGGAAATTAATTGGGGCCCGCGATCAGATACCATATCCTGGGGAAGGCCATGAACCCTAAAGACATGATTCATTATTAAACATGCGGTCTCCGGAGCCGAACGCAGTTTAATAAGGGGAATAAAATAGGCTGCTTTAGAGAAGCGGTCCTCCACCACCAGGATAGTAGTGTGACCGATCGCCAGGCAGGAGGAATGCCCCCATTGCAATACCTGGGCCCAAACCTTAGAGGGCATGAACAGGCAATTAGGGGGTCCTCCACCCTGATCTGGCTCCTGTCACTGAGCCCCTAGCACCAGGGATTCAATGTCCCACATGACTGGGGCCAGAATCTGAGCAGTGGGAACGATTGGCTCAGGGGGACGGTCATCCTTTGATCAGTCAAAAATCCATGTGAGCGCATCAGGTTTAACATTATTGGAGCCCGGTCGATAGGTTAACAAAAATTTGAACCGGGTGAAGAATAACGATCAGCAGGCCTGTCGCAAATTACGTCGTTTAGCGCTCTGAATGTATTCTAAATTTTTGTGATCAGTCCACGCCGTGAAAGGATGCTCAGCCCCCTTGAGCCAATGTCTCTACTCCTCCAGCGCCAACTTAACTGCTAAAAGCTCCCGGTCCCCTATTTCATAATTTCTCTCAGCCGGAGTCAGGCCTCGAGAAAAGTAGGCACACGGATGAACCTTTTGATCCTGGAGCAAATGCTGGGATAAAATATCCCCTATCCCCAACTCAGAGGCATCAACCTCTACCACAAAGGGGAGGGAGGGGTTGGGAGTAATCAAAATGGGCTCTGAGCTAAATCCCTTTTTCAGCTTAGTGAAGGCCGCCTCTGCCTTCGGGTTCCATTGAAACGGGTGCAGTCTTTTTAGTGAGGGCCATAATAGGTGCAACCAATGCGCTAAAATTGCGAAATAAAAATCGCCTATAAAAATGAACAAACCCCAGGAATCGCTGTACCTGTTTAACGGATTCTGGGGTAGGCCAGTTCCTGACTGCCAAAACCTTCTCTGGGTCCATCTGAAATTTACCCTCGGACACAATAAACCCCAAGAAGGAAACAGAGTCAGAGTGGAAAATGCACTTCTCAGCCTTGATGTAAAGTTGCGCTTTGAGAAGTGCTTTCAATACCTGCTTGACATGCACAATGTGCTCAGCGAGATTAGCGGAGAAAATTTAAATATCGTCTAAATAGACAAAAACTCATTTCTCCAACATCTCCCTGAGCACATCATTTACTAGCGTCTGAAAGACAGAGGGGGCGCTAGTGAGCCCGAATGGCATCGCTAGATATTCGTAGTGTCCGGTGTGAGTGTTAAAAGCTGTTTTCCACTTGTCTCCCTCACACATCCGCACCAAATTATAAGCGTTACGGAGGTCGAGCTTCGTAAACACCGACGCCCCCTGGAGGTGCTCGAATGCGGAATTCATGAGTGGCAGCGGATACCGGTTTTTAACAGTGATGTCATTTAATGCTCTATAATCATTGCAAGGCCTCAGACTCCCGTATTTTTTCTCCACAAAAAAGAAACCCACACCAGCAGGTGAGGTCGAGGGTCTGATGAAGCCATTGGACAGAGCTTTATTGATGTATTCTCTCATGGCTGTGCTTTCCGGGACCAATAAGGAGCATAGAGAACCCTGAGGAGGTCCCGTGCCCGGATATAAATTAATGGTGCAGTCATAGGGTCGGTGCGATGGCAAGGTAGTGGCTCGCTGTTTGCTGATGCCTCAGCAAAGTCCCTATACTCGGTAGGCACATTAGCTGGCAAGGGGAAATCAAGCGCGCCCATAATTTTAATGCTCTCCAAATCAGAGGGTGAATCAGCCAAGGGTTCCCACGTGATCTCGGAATCAGAAAACTCTTCAAGAGAGCTCTCTTCCCAAAGACAGTTACCGTCGGCCAGAGAATCCCAGGCCAAACTCTCCTCTCCATCTTCAGAGAGAGGAGCAGAGCTATCCCGATCAGGAAGAGAATCAGCCTCCTCCAGATCACTGTCGGAACTAAGCTCAGAACAGTAACCACGCCCACCCGACGGAAAGGATACCGATAGTCGGCAGTGAGACCTGCACTGGGCCCCCCATTGGAGGATTGCAGCTTTGTCTCCCCCAATTAATAAGTGGTCTGTGCTGAACCAGCCAAGAATGCCCTAGAACAAGGGGAAAAGCCAGGGAATCGACTAAAAAGAACTGAATGCCTTCTAAATGATCCCCATGAGAAGCGCGCATATTCAAGGGACCGTGGTTTCTTTAATGGTCCCAGTACCTAACGGGCAGCCGTAGAGGGCCGTAACCAACCGGGGCCGAATGAGGCGGTGTACAGGAATGATCTTTCAAGTGTCCTCTGCACCTGCAGTAACGACACCACTCCTCTCGCGGCTTAGATTGCCTAGGCTCACGCAAAGAAGCACCATCCACCTGCATAGGCTCCTCCCTGTTAAGTGAGGAGTGGGGGGGGAAAGGAGGCTGAAGACGTTATCGGAGGGGAAGAGAGATAGTGATTTGAACGGTCTCTCCTGATACACCTCTCTCTCTCTCGCTCTCGTTCCCTGACACGGTTATCAATACGGATAGCTGTGGTCACCAGGGCATCGAACATAGTGGGCGGATCGAGCACTGCCAGGGCGTCTTTCATAGGTTTCGACAACGCGTTAGTAAAAAGCAAAATCAGGGGACCCTCAGACCACCCTGTTTCTCCTGACAGCGCTCGAAATGTGATGGAGAAACCTGCTACGGTATCGTTGCCCTGGCGGAGACAAGTTAGTCGCATGGCAGCCTCCTGACCAGAGATGTCATGATCAAAGACTAACACCATCTCCTCCATCAGCTTATTCATATTTCTCATCACATGGGCATTGGCCCCAATAAGGGGACTCCCTGTCATACCGGAAGGGCAATTGGAGCTTTGGCTCCCTCACAGTGAGTGGGACGGGCAAGGGAGGAGGACCCTCAGGGATGGGTGCTTGTGACACTGGGGTTTTGATTGTCAGTTGGCGAATACTCTCAGCTAACTCATGGAACCAACCCGCCTGGACGCACAGCTGATCAACTAACTGTCCCTGTTGTAATGACATGGCCTGTTGTTGTACCTGCAGAGCCCGAATGCCCTCCTCATGGGTGGTCAGTGCCATCATTTGACCCTCTCCTGACGGAGTCGCTGTTACCTCCATTTTGGCTTTTGTGTACTGTAAGAGGTCGGGTTCGGAGGACCAGACACGACTGAAAGGGGATCTGAAAGTTGTCCCACGAAGTGTGAGAACAACCACTAAAAGGGCGAAGAGTCTGTGAACGTAGCAGAGAGAAATAAACAGAAAGGGAAAATAACTCCCGGCCTACATCCAAAATATAGAAACCCAGAAAGGTGGGCGAAAACTCGTAGATTTCAAGCAGAGAAAATAAACAATAAGGGAAAAGAATTCCATAAGCCAAACAAATAACAACCCAAAAAAAATAAAGAAGGAAGCGCCCTCTCGCCCCCGAGAGGCTATGCCAGAAAACAGAACCAAGCAGGCAGAAAACCATGACAATTTTCAGAATTCATTTAAGGAAGCCTCACTATTTCAGATTTTTCAGAACATGAATCATTAAATGTACCACTATCAACTGCCCTAGCTACGTATACATTGTGCTGTGGTTGGCATGAGACTGGCTTAGGCAGTGTGTCTCTCCTAAGAGATCAGTGACTGCAGCTTGGATTCAATCAATATTTGCCCTTAATTTTTGCTTACAAATATATATCACCCATTCTTGAGAATTGAGACAAAACCTTGTTTTTTTGGTTCTTGTTTTGTACTGAAGAGAATAGCATAGACGTCAACTCTATCAGATAAAATAATGGTTTGAGTTGAGTTGACATCTTACAGAGTTAACAAAATGTTATATTTTCTCATTTCATGGTATAACTGTAGTGAGTAGCCATTTTATTTTTCTCAGTTGCTAAGAGGTCTCTTAATGCAAGCGAAAATTCACATTTTTAAAACACAACTTTTTTTTTGTTTGGATTTAGAAGGGAGTTCACCTGTTATGTTTGAGACACTGCTACTTACTTTTTCAAAAAATAGAATAGAGGACCTTGCTGCCTGTGAAACTATGAGTTGAGAAAGAGGTCTGTAGGATATTGCTAACCCTTTTTATGACTGAATAAATTATATTTCTATAGAAATTTGACGGTGTTGACAAAAATCTGGGACACAACTTTCAAGGGCCAACATTTTCATAAAAATTATTAGAAAAATAAAAATGTGAAAACAAAGAGGAGTACATTTTCACAACTATTTCATCAGTAGGAATCATTAGTTTTAGGTTTTGAAGGCTTTTAACACATTTTGTAATCGTTTGAAATTGTGAATTATCGTCTGGGACAAGGGTGTTTACTGGCCCTTGGCAGGTATAAGTTTAAAAAATCTAATTAGTCCAAAAAATGAAATAAATGACATCATGCATTCACCAAAAAAAATTGGATTGAATTTGTTGTTGTAATAATTTTAAGATTTTTTGGTAGGACATGATCTGTTCCAATTCTCATGAATGGGTGATACATATAGGCTATTTTCTTTTTACATGCAAAAAAATGGGACGAATTGTCAAATTGGCTTAATTACTATGCATAATGCATAGTATAATGTGATAATGTATAATCGGGTGTCTCTGCTTTTGTTGTGTGAATTCATGATTGGTTATCGAGCCATTGTCCATGCTTGTCTCCAGCAGTAAAACACAATAATTCATATGTGAGTCTATTTTGATTCGGAAATGGCCACCCACATGCTAATGTGAATTGGGCCCTGTGTTGCATCTGTCAAGGGGACAGGGTGTAATTTTTACATCCTCCGTTCCCTTCCAGTCCACCTTCCCTTTGTTCTCCCTGTTTTCCCTACTCCGCTCGTTTCATGTCTTGTTTTTACTTTTACCCTGTCTGTCTTTCATGTTGTGCAGGCTGGGCGTGGTTTTCCTTCTTGTTTCCTCATTATCTCTCGCCCTATCACTCGGTTCGCATTCCTCACGCACATTCATCCGCTCATTCATTCTCGCATACATTCCTCACGCTGCACTCATTAGTCACTGATTTACCGCACTATTTAGTCTCCCTTCTCGCTCTGTCTCGTCGCCAGTTTGTTATGCTTAGTCAAGTTGTCAAGTCGTGTTTTCCTGGCCTTTGTCTGTGTTTTACCGTAACCCTGTCTGAGTTTTGCCTTTTCAGTTACCCGCCAGCCTGCTACCTGTACGCCCCGAAATCCTTGCCAACCCCGCTTCCAGTCCGTCACCATTCGCCTGCCATTCGCCCTGCTGTGTTCCTGCGTCCACCTTCTCCTCTGCCCCTTTGCCATTGCCAACCCCGGATCCAGTCCCTCACCCCACTCGCCCTCTTCTTTGTTTGTGTTCTCGCTAAATAAAAGTGCTCCGTGGAGCTTTTATTGTGAGTCTGTCTCTGAGTCCTGCGTTTGGGTCCATACCAGTTGAGGGAAACGTAACAGTAATAGATAAAAGGTAGCTGACATTGATACAAAGAAGAATGTTGTATTTGGGGGTGCTAACAAAGATACACAGGAAAAATCTATTTCATAAAAATAAAAAAAAATCATATTCAGTTCCCTTTTATCTCCCAAATTTGGCATCGCCAATTATATCTTCTGAGTCAAAGCTATGCAAACGCCACCATGCAAGGAGCACTCCTCTGCTCCTCTGAGGCACTGATCTCCTGAAAACTAGAGATTCTAGCATGTAAAGGCAATACCAGCATAGATGCAATAGCCCGGATAGACAACCAGATGTACTAACACCTAGTTTAGTTTTCAATACTGTATATTTCCTAATACATATTCTGAACAGCATTCAATAAACCCTCTAACTCTAGCCCAGGCCAGATAGTCAGCCTTTGACATGAGACTTCAGAGTGACTAGGGGCCTTTTGTGATTTGATGTTAATGGAGTGTCCTTTTGAAGCCGTGTCTTCATTGTGTATTCAGCCAATCCAAATGGGAATATCTAAAAATGTCTCTTTCTCGTTCACTTCACGCTGTTAAATTAAGCATGTAAAAAGTACCCTTTCTTTCTTTTTAAAGTAGATTTTTATGCAAAAGGGAATAAACCCTTCCAACTGTACTGAACAAGCACACAGCATATTGCGGTTCTATTTCAGAACCAAGCATGATTCGATGGTGGACAGTGAACTGACAAGAGACACTCACCATAGAGAAATTAAACTGTAAGTGCTAACTGCCATTTACGCATATAATGCATGCAAAAACAGTACTAATGTACTTGGGCAGGTAATGTGCAACTTTGTATGTGATGCTGTTATGGCAGTGTGCAGGATTGGACCCAAACGCAGGACTCAGAGATTCAGTTCAAAACTCCATTCGGGAGATAATTTATTTAGGCAAGCAAGTAGGCAGGCGGAACCGGGCAAATAATAGGGAAGGCTGGAAACAGGGCTGGGCAAAATAAAGCGGGGCAGGTGACAGGTCAGTGCTGGCTGGGGCAGGCAGGAGACAGGCTGGACGGGCGGAATAAAAAAACAGACAAACAGGTTAACGGAGACAGGCAGGATCAAAACAGGTATAAGGCCGGGGTAATCTCAAACGGAACAGAGAAAACGAACTGGCGACAGGGAATGAGAGCAGAAACTAAGTAGTGTGAAAAACAGGTGCAGGAACTAAGTAATTAACTAAAAGGAGTGAGGAATGTGAGTGAGCAGGGGAAACGATAGGCTGGGGCAAATCAAAGGGAAAAACCAGGAACTTACGGGGAGCCACGCCCAGCCTGCAACGAAAACACAGAACGTGTGACGAACAGGGTAAACCGAAAAAACATGACACGAAACACAAGGAATGGGAATACAGAAGGGGAAAGGTGGACTGGAGGGAAACGGCGGATGTAACAGATGCTACGTAATAGCAAAATATTAAGATATATTTCTGGCAAGGTAAATTCTTTTATGTTAATTTTTAGATTTACAATGAAAATACACTGTATTCCGTCTATTGGTTTGCATTAAATGTCATGGTCTTTGTAAGCCAATAGCCATACATGTATCTGGGCACCCCTTTTGATGTGAGGGATTAATGTATGAAGGCATTCAATGATATACTCATTAAACAGAATACAGTGGTTGGGGGCTTCTCAAAAGGAGGCAGTTCATATGTATGTGTATGCCTTAGATCTGTGTTAGATTTATTAATTAATGGTGATGTTCACAAGTACTGCGTTTTGCTGTCAGCGGCACAGCACTTGCGGTTGTTTGCTTTGTACACAGCATGTGTGCATCATGCGAATGCTTCGCTCAATTAAACCGTTGCTCTTCTCAGAGCCTGCATCCAGGCTCATCTCTTGCATTTGATTGGATAGGGCAGCTCTTAATATCTAACATTTTATCATGGAGTACATCGTCTGATGCTGTGAAATTGGCCTGCATAGCAGTGGAGCAGTGGGGGGTAGGAACGGTGGCTTGGGGGGAACTGAAGTTCCGTCTGCACTACAGGCACTTACCAGTCAAGCATTTCTACAGCTGCTGTTAACCGGCTAGCATGAGAGAAGCTAAAATGGATAACGATACAAATCAGGACCACTTAAGTTTATTCTTTACATCGTGCAGGTTGTAGTTCATTTGTTTAGTATGTAGGACACACTTTTCTCTCAACTAATGGTTTTCTTTTCTGAAATTTCCACAAGTTTTCTTGTATGACACATGAAAGAAAGCTAAATACCGGCCATCTGATGCAATTACCTGCTCGTGAGTAGCCTAAGTGTAGCCACTCTGCTTCTTAGTGTGCTAATTTAGGTGTTTGATCGCAAGCTGGTGACCCTGCATTTGACTGCTGAAAGAAAATATGGAGGTCTCTTAGATGTTTCTCTGCTGCTTTTGTGAAAGTTAAAGACAGCCTGGTCTATAGCCTAGACGGCTTGTTTAGCCAGTATCAGCGACATCTCCTTCAACGCAGGAGATAACACCAAACTATATGGTATTTTAGAAGCAAACAATATGTTGGTGTTATTTTGAATAGAAATGGGGTTCAATCCCAACAGGGAGTGTCTAAAAACCTATGGACTTAAATTGAGTATACATTGGTGCTAAATGCAGGTGAGAACGACACATTGTAGACATTAGGTTTTGAAAAATCCACATGAAATCATAAAAAAGTGACCCAGGTAAAAAAAAAAAATGAAATGTAAATTGTTTGAATTCAATTTTTTAAATCTGACTTGGGGAACCTCATTGGGACTGTGAGAATGAATGAACCTTATTTAATCAGAGAAGAGTAGCAGGCAACAACTCTGCTAATAAGAAAAATGTTCAAAGAACATTAAGGAACATGCTGACAAAGCTTCCCATTTGGTTGTGAGATGATAAGATCATTCTCCAAATACTATTATTAAATAGAACTGCAATCTCTCTTGAAGCTACAAACCCACCTCTTATTTGTTTTTTAATACAAAAAGCACTGTGTGATGTGCATGTAATGTCTTCTTTGACTTATTTATACAGCTTAGTCTGATCAGCACTAAACATCTACAGTATAGTGTTACTGTCTATTCTGTTCTGGTGATTATAGCAACTTTTACAACTGTTACAACTGTTTTTACAACTGTTGCTATTCACCATAATGACCTTGATGTTGCTTAGAACATAAGCATCTGCAAATGTGTATGATAGTTAGTTTAAATAGGCAATTGTTCCTAATTAGGATAACAGAGTCATTCAGCACAAGACTCACCGTTTCAGTGCCAGGGTTGAAATTGGCTCAGATCTGTCCTAATTTTGAAGCTGCAGGTTGCAGTAAGAACTGATTCGCAGGCTTACATCTGCCGTTTTTCAGCTGTATCAATATTGGTAGTAAAACGATTTATAAAACAGTATACTGAGTAAATTCATTTCAGTGTATTGCTCTACTTGTACAGACTCGGGTGGCATTAGTTCTGAGGTGGGTTGTTGGTGCTTGTGAAAAGTACAAACTACATTCTTTTTTCCTCCTAAAAGTGTCTGGATGACAGATGGCATAGGGTTATGTTGCCAGGGTGTTGGTTGTTTCAGAATAGGGTAAAGTATAGCCATTTTTCACTGTTAGAAATAAACTTCTCCAATGATGGAATTTACATGATGCATATTGTAATCGATTTAAAAATCTGTTTCTACGCAATAAGAATTTAATGAGGTGTATATATAAATTAAATGTAAAAATGCATGTGTTTCCATGACTTGTTACTAATTGGCTTCAATCTGCCATCAATATTCATTAAATATTAATGAGCCCAGGGCGCCAACAACAAATAACAAAGTGTTCAACAAAATACAAACCTGAAGTAGTAGATTTAAATACAGTTTAAATATACTGTTTTCTGATCTGCATTGATTTTTCCTTTTTGATGTTTAGGTGGCCTGAAACTCAGCTCTTTACACAAGTACTTGTGCCATTTCAAGTATTGTAGTGCAACATTTAATCCACCAGTGTGAGGCACTAGAGAGACACTGTTTCATCCTCCTACTTATCTTCTCATACACTGCCTGGCCAAAATAAAAGTCGCCGTTGCACCTGTCACGCATAGTGCCCACTGTACAAGCCTCTGGAGGCAGTGTTATGATCTGGGGTTGCTTCAATTGGTCAGGTCTAGGCTCAGCAATGTTATGCAGCAATAAAATTAAGTCAGCTGAGTACCTGTATGTACTGAATTACCAGGTTATCCCTTCAATGGGCATATTCCAGGACGACAATGCCAAGATTCATCGGGCTAAAATTGTGAAAGAGTGGTTCAGGGAGCATGAGGAATCATTTTCACACATGAATTGGCCACCAGAGTCCTGACATTAACCCCATTGAAAGTCTCTGGGATGTGCTGGAGAAGACTTTACGAAGTGGTTAGACTCTCCCGTCATCAATACAAGATCTCGGCCAAAAATGAATGCAACTCTGGATGGAAATAAATGTTGTGACATTGCATAAGGTTGCCGAAACAATGCCACGACGAATGCGCACTGTAATCAAAGCTAAAGGCGGTCCAAAAAAATATTAGAGTGTGCGACTTTTTTTTTGGCCAGGCAGTATATTTACCAAACTATAAGAAAAAGCAAACCAAGATTACAAAATTCAGTAAATGACAAGTATTGGGGGGTGTGAGCCACAGTATGTAATTAGTGTTTCCAGTGACAAAATTAACTTTTTTTTACACTAAAAAAACTAAATGTCTTTCCGTGAAATTTTCCATATAAAGCCTGTATATGTACATGCTTCTTTGGTAATGGCATAACCCACCTGCGCTAACTGACAAAACTGAAATATGTTCTTTGATTCAGTCAAATGTAAGAATGTCAAAACGAGTTCAAGATTCAGTTCCTGCAAGTGACAAGAGGCCAGATATTGGGAATGTTTTCAGTAAGGCAATCCCCACACTCAAAAAGAGAGCAAGCCTCACCAGTATGAAAGAATTGCTTTTACTGTCAAAGGCAGTGACAGATGATGCAGAGGTGGCGGAAATTCTCTTGATTTGTTCCTCTCAGTAATATTCCTCAAAGCCTCACATAAAAAGAAAATGTATATTTTATGCAGAAGAGACATCAGAAGCTCCTTTGGTTCCCCCCTCTGTCTTGAAATCCACAGGGGGAGGCTGATCGTATCTTTATTGGCCAGATTTCAAACACGCTGTTCCCGAGAAGATCATGGAAACTCTCATTATCTGTGATTCGCAATGCACTTTCAACACTTTCACAGCAGATAAAGGTGATAACTGCAGGTATCTTTTATTTGAGGTTGATCCATGTGCCTGTGCTAGGGATTGCTTGCTGTGTGCAAAGCATGTTGGGGGGGTGGGGGGGGGGGGACCCATTACGTTTCCCAAAATAGAAAGATGCCTACAAGTACTGCATGCACAATTCCCTTTGGGATTGTACAAAAGCAGAGCTCATAGTCACATGCATTCTGTTGTCAAGAGGAGGCTCGCACATTTCCACAGAGCAGCATGCAAATCCAATAAGAAGAAATCAGAATGCAGCATTTCAAATGGAAATATATGGGACGTATTTGTATTCCAGTACACCGTGGTACAGTTTACATGACAGTGGCCCACATTTGTGCACTTGAATGTGACAGACAGGACAAAGATCTGCAGCCCTGTCTGCAATTAATAACCTCAAAAATCTGCCATGATGTCGGCCACGCTCTGTGCACGCAATGGACACACAGGTTTGAGTGATAGCGGCCTATGGCCACTGTAATTGCATTGTGGCTAGATCCAGGCTTCACCGCAGATGCCTCTGAGCACAGAAACTACCAATTTCAACCTCAATCTTTTACTCACTCTTAAGAAACGGTGCGCTCTGCTGTGATTGCAGGCCCCACTGATCACACTCTTTAGGACTAGGAACCCCTCTCCTGCAAATCTTGTTTCTTTAATGCGTTTCCTGCACCCAGGTATTCTGAAGAGCTATGTCAATCCTCTGACAATGACCCTCTGATCACTTTCAGCCATACTTTTTCCAGAGGCCATTTATTATTTTGGAATGTATATCCCCTCTTTTTCTGGCTAAGTTGTTCTAGCTGCTGTTACAATGGTTGTGTCATGGTTATTCGCAGCCTTTGTTTTTCTACGTTTTTGGTTTCCTTTTTGGCGTCGTCAGGACGCTCTATCTGATTTTTTCCGCCTCCGTTCCGATATTTGTATCTTGCCCGACAATTATTCCCTTCACCTGTTTTGCGTTTCCTGCCGGCTATAAATACCTCAGGACTTCCGCATTTCCGCACTTCGATATTGTCTTTGCTATGTTGACAGACGAAGTCGGTAAGGTATAGGAATTTCGGTCGCTGCATTTCTGGTTTGTACAATTAGGAAACGCAGCAAGTCAAGTTATAAGATTTAGGATTAGATTGGTTTTCTCTTTCCTTTCCAATCTTTATCCTTTATTTTTTTTACCTGTTGCCAGCTGTGTTCAGCTGTTTTGCCACAAGAGCTTTGGCTAACAGGTCTTTTCTATTCTTTTCCTTCAATCGTTTTATCGAGTTTTGTATTGTTTAACCACCTCTTGTTATACCTAATTATTTAGTGTGTGAGGTTCTTTTGTTAGTTATTCTCACTGTTTATTAAGATTGCCTCAGTTTTTGGAGGTTGCTTTGTTTTGCCTTGGGCTAGGGAAGTTTTGCTCCCGATCCTGTGTTATCTCAGTCCTAGTGCGGCTACTTCCGCGTTTGGTGGCGTATCTCTCTAGATACGCTTTTAGAAATCCTTATCGGTCGCATTTGGTTCTCCAAACCTTACATTCCCCCTTACAGGTTGGGTGTAAGTATAATCAGTCTACAGTATTGGTCTCTTCTTACAAATAATTATTGTGAGACACACCTGGAACCATCATTATTATCTGAAGCAAAAGTGAATCTCTAATAGAAAATTGATTTGTGACACCCCCACCCCTCTGAAATAGTGTATTCCAATAATACCCTGACTCAGAGCTATAATCACCACACCTGTTCCCAAGTTGAGTACCAGATGGTGAGTCACATGCATAAATGAAAAAGACTAATCATGTTGAAGCTTTCTCACAGTACTCTGCCATTACAGTAAGCGACACCTAAAAAATGGTTTTGCTTTTTGAAAGAACGCACAGCTCTACCTTGTCTATAAAGTGTGGAGACAAAACTTTTCCACACGGGTCTTTCAAGGATTTAACAATGGGAAAAAAAGAAGAAAATCTGCTGTCATAATTATATTTTTCAGCACTTTGGGAACTCTCTCAGCATTTGTAAACTGCGAGTGCTTGCTGGCACCACAGAGACATCCCTTTTGTGATAAAGGCAGGCAGCTCCTGCACCTTTGCAATCACTGAGGTTTGCAAAGGGTGCAGGAAAAAGTGCAATACCCACGAGAACAGCGGCCTGTAGAAAAGGACCACCTATTACCCCACACTCAGTGATGCTGCCAATAACTGAGAGTCTAAGTGTATGCATTTATCTCCCACCAGCCATGACCAACTGTTGTCTGCTTGACTAGTCATTTCAACAGAATTTTTATTACATAGAAGATCAGCTGACTTTAAGATAGACACGTTTGTTAAGGACGCAACATACCATGAAGTCAAGCACATGGGGAGGAGCTGAGCTTATGTTGAGGCACCGTCCCACATTTCTGGTTTTAAACTTTTTTGTGATTAGATTCAACATTTCAGTAGTCTTTTTAACATACGCATGTCTCATCTATGAGCAGTGCCTTAGAACTCCTTTCTGTTTCATGTTTGTTTATCAACTGACATGCATCAAATAAATGAAAACACATGCTTGTGTCCATCTACTTAAGTGCAAAGGATTTTGTTGTGCTGGCAATGATAACCATTGCCAGAGGTTATGAAACTGAGCTGAATCAGCTCCTTAATCAAAACATATGAAGTGAGCCTGAAGGAACATTCAGCCGACATCTGCAAATAATTAACCTGCTTAAAGACATTACATTACATTACATTCATTTAGCAGACGCTTTTATCCAAAGCGACGTACAGTAAGTGCATACAGAGACATCATCAAGATCACTACAGAACAGACAAGACAAAGCACATCCTTCCCATAATGTAGCAGCTATCCCTAGTAATGAACGTTGACTGTAGTTCACAGTAAGCTGTGGGTAAATCAGCAATACTACACTTCTATTCTAAATACTATTATAAACTATAATAAACAGACAGGAAAACACAGGGAACTAGTAAACACAGGGAACTGATATTCCTAGGTTAGGATATCAGTCAAGGTGGAGTCTGAAGAGGTGTGTCTTCAGGCCTCGACGGAATGCAGGCAGGGTTAGAGTAGAACGTAGGGGAATGGGAAGTTCATTCCACCACTGAGGAGCTAAGGTGGAAAAACTCCGCAGTCGGAGCGGAGACTTGATGAGGTATAAAAAAAGATGATGTGGGAAACATAAACTTGGAAAAAATCACATCAGGCCAGATTTCAGTGTGTGATCCAGGGTTTTTTCTAAATTGCAAGATGAGAAAAGTCACATTTTGTTAAGTAGGCCACACAACTTTTCAAAGGCCAAAGGATGCTGTCCCCATAATCTTTGAAAGGGGTTCACATTGAAGGTCTTAGAGTTAAAAAATGCAGAGTCACCCCACACACAATTAATCTGCTGTTATAATAATAATGTGTATTATTGTTATTAGTTATTAATATTATTATTAATAATGTCCTAATGTTATGGTGAAGGGGCCCCCAGAACTGATGAACGGAAACCTTTGTGTGAGCGAATTGATGCACATGGTGACATTTGAATTACAGCATTTTAAAAAGTGAGTGTAATGCTGTACAACTAAAATGAAACTAGAGATGTATTGAGTGGAGAATGGCTTACTGAAAAGCTAAATGAGCTTTTCATTCGGTTTTTAAACATTGCATTGTCAATATTTTCAAACTAACATTGTTCCAAGATTCATGGTGTCATTGTGTGATCATTGGATGATGTTTGCAGAAACATCATAATGTGTAACATTAGTGCAAGCTGGAGGAGATGGCGGAGTGGCTGGGGGCATTGCTGTTAGAGGGGACAAGCTCACAACCTGCACCCCCCTGGGGCTATGACCACGCCAGAGACCCAGATTTGGTGATGTGGAGCTGCTGCGGAGCCGGAGAGGTGGGGGCGGGCTCAGTGGGAGGGGCGCTCAGCTGACTCCACACACTCCCTACAAGACACCACAAATGACAATAATGTCAAGTGTCAAAACTGGCCAGCAGTGGACACAGGGTCTGCTGATTTTTGTTTTCAATTTAGACCCATGAAACCATGTGACGAATATTAACTACAACCGACAGTTATAATTGATCAATAAACAATGAAAATCAGCAGAGTTTGTGACTCAGGAACAGGGAAAGTGACTCCTGAAGTACTGTAATTTAACAATTAATAACTAAAATACTCTATATACTAAAAGCTCAATTTAAAATAGACACAATTCCTCAAAGAAATGCACCTCTCGCCAAAGCATGCCGATTACTCAAATAGAAATAGATGTTCAAATAGATTAATTTGTGTTTTAAACGATTTACCATATCAAATGTATACCTGAGCCTGAAACCCTTAGACTACTATTTACACTATGTAAGAGTTACACTCCCCCATGGTAAGCACAGCTGTGACAAAACATACTAAGTTTCATCCCATTCTTTTTGGTAAGCCTCACATGACACCAGCAGAATGGACCTCACAATTTGAAGGGGTTGCCAAAGTGAATCATGGGATTAACAGATCATCATTTGACAAAGACATTCAAAGCAAGAATGAGCTTCTATGACAAAAAAAAGAAAAATATGATCTCATGGAGGTTTCAAGGGTTCCTTTCAATCAGAGCTCCCAGGTTGAGCGTGACAGGAGACATTAATATTCCGCACACTCCTGACATTCACAGATGGCCTCTTAGCTCTTCCTGAAGTACTGTAATTTAACAATTAATAACTAAAATACTCTATATACTAAAAGCTCAATTTAAAATAGATACAATTCCTCAAAGAAATGCACCTCTCGCCAAAGCATGCCGATTACTCAAATAGAAATAGATGTTCAAATAGATTAATTTGTGTTTTAAACGATTTACCATATCAAATGTATACCTGAGCCTGAAACCCTTAGACTACTATTTACACTATGTAAGAGTTACACTCCCCCATGGTAAGCACAGCTGTGACAAAACATACTAAGTTTCATCCCATTCTTTTTGGTAAGCCTCACATGACACCAGCAGAATGGACCTCACAATTTGAAGGGGTTGCCAAAGTGAATCATGGGATTATCATGAATCACAGATCATCATTTGACAAAGACATTCAAAGCAAGAATGAGCTTCTATGACAAAAAAAAGAAAAATATGATCTCATGGAGGTTTCAAGGGTTCCTTTCAATCAGAGTTCCCAGGTTGAGCGTGACAGGAGACATTAATATTCCGCACACTCCTGACATTCACAGATGGCCTCTTAGCTCTTCCTGGAGCCGATTTACATTTGTAATTGTGAGGAGCAGAAGCGTATTTAGGAAAGGTGAAGCAGACGAGGGATGACCGTTGGTAAAAAGCCAATTTCAGCGGAGAGAAGCGGATATGATCCCTGCTCTGAAATCCGCAAAAATGACTCTACGCTAGACGTAAACAAAGTGTGCTGTAGCGGTGATGGAGCTGGCCTTGTCACCAGCGGGGACTAATCCAGGGTGGAGCCCCACTGTTAGGCCCTTGGGTGAGGTGTTGCTTTGGTAATTACCCTGCTGAAAGAGAGGATAATATGCAACTGTGCACTGTGTAAATTGTCATGCATTAGAGTGTCTGCTGAGTAAGTCATTAATTATAATAATATCACTGTGCTTTCTTTGTTATGGCTTGAACCCCCCCCCCCCCCCCCCACACACACACAGAAATTGTTTCTAAATGTGAAGTACGTTATGTAGATGTGATAAGAAAACGGTGATCTTTTGCTGCAAAATGTTCTCATTAATCCATGGTTTAATCCTATTTCTCTGCTCGGCAGGCCATCCTGCACCCCTTGTGTTTGCCCTGTTTGGGGGACCTGCTGATGTCAGCAGTGTTTCAGGGCTCTCCAAATTTGGAAGTGCTTAATCAAGCCTTCCCTCCTCCACTGTTGCTGGAGCCAAACCGTAGCACCAGCTCTACCGATCGGATACCATGACTCATATTCCTGGGCCCAGATCCGCCATCGATCATGTGAATTGTAATCAAAATTAGGTCCAAATATCGTGTGTGTACGTGTGTGCACGTGTGCGCGTGTGTGTGTATGAGTGTGAGTATGTCAGCAAATACGTGCAATCACTTGTGCTTTGGTGTGAGTACCATTCACATGTGTCAGTGTGTGTGTGTGTGTGTGTGTGTGTGTGTGTGTGTGCATGTAGGCTGAGTAAATACAAGGTCTAAGACATCTGTGAATTTGGGGCTGTATAACTGGTCTCAAATAAAGAATTAAAATGTGTGTGTGTCTATTTTCTTAGTGTGGCTTGTATTCATATGCACTGCGGATCATGCTAATGCTGTAATGCTAAGCCCTATATAGTCACCTTTGTAGTCCAGGATAGCAGCAGTTACGGTCAATTGTTTAACTGTTTAAATGTACATCAGCCATAATTATGGTTCTTAACCTGCATCATCAGCAATTACATTCACACATAATTATGAAGTTCTGGGTGAAAAAGTTCTGACAGTAAGCCTACGCTGCTTGTTGATTTTGCCTTTAAAAAGCAGAATTTTTGTACTCTGAGTCACCCTGATTCATGGTTTCCTCACACATCCCAACCTCCCCCCTCACGAAGCAGTGTCTGTGGGAACAGAAAGGTCATCCTAGGGACCACACCTTCGCACCATGAATGGAGGAAGCCAAGTTGCTAGGCACCAGAATGGTAATCAGCCTGCTGATAGTTTCTCATCTAAAGCCAAGTATTGTGTTCTTCAAAAACATATAAAAATATGGGTAAACTAAAATGTTAATTTGCTGAGCTCACAAATGCGAAAAAATTCAATTTAGTGAACTGTGCCTATGATGAAAAAAAAAACATTTGCAAATAATACTGTCAAATTCAAACACAAAGTGTTGATTGAATCCAAGGCCTACATCTTGCACTGTTATCCACATGTTCATTTAAACGCACAATACATTTGTGGGTTTTTTTTCTCCTGTGTGGCCAAGAGCCCCTGACTGAAACATTCAACTCATGTGGGACCCGCTTCAGAAAAGATCCACTGACCTTTATATAACCTGCAGCTCATGAACGTCCGTAAGCACTTTAAGCAAGACCCACTCCAAAGTAAAGCAAACTGCTAAGAAAAGACTGCAAAAACGGTCCAAGATATGTGACTATGGGAGTCATTTTAACAATGACACAGATTGGGTCATCCCACAGGAGAAATGGTTTTCTGGTCACTTAACAAACTTGTATTTTAGGATATGTACGTATATTGAGCTGAGGACCAACTGCCTATTCTGGACACAAAATGTGTGTGTACCATATTGCATTAAATATTATCTACACAGAAGCACATATATGGATATGTACATATACCAGCATTCACGCATCAAAACACTCAACCCTTTTTGTTTAAATTTACTTATTTTCTTTATTTGCAACTCAATGCAGCACTTGAGAGCTAAAATAAATTGAGAGCTAAAATAAATAAAATAAATGTTGGCCATTCTGTTTTTAAAAAATGTATTATTAATGCATTTCTTTGACGTGTGCTCTAGTAAGGGGTTCACAGAAGGCTTCTCCTCACCCAACAGTGGGAGAGCTGCAATTTGTAGTGGTGTGAGAGTAAGGTTTCATGAAACTAAAAAGAGGCAGAGCTACCATACACTTGGTGAGTGGGTTGAATGAATGATAGTTTTGCTGTGGAGCAAAAAAACCTTTTGATTTGCTGAAACAAGTCAGGGATTGGCAGCTTAGTTCAGCCCCACAAGTAAATATGCTATTTGAATAAAATGCTCTGTATTTTAAAGGGGACCACATATTGCATAGAGGAAGTGTTAATTTAGAGAACAAATTGCAACAATTCACATCACTCAAAAATTTGGCTTTTTACGTTCGTGGAATTGTATCAGCTAATTTCATTGTGAGGACAGGGAAGTAGCAGGATCTAATTTATGGATATGTACTGGCTCTGGGGACTAAGAAAAAGTCTGAACATGACCTGCAACAAATGAAATGGTACAGTCTGGTCATATTTATAAAAAGAACATACAAAACACCCATTTGTCCTTAACAATCCCTGAAAAATAAATAAGTGGTAGTCTTTCATTCTTTATTCCTCACAAATAATTGGTGATTACTGGATCGAAACTTCCTGTGAAGATAAGACCTGACATTTGTTTTTACTTGTGAGTTAAGGGCAAACGTTGATTGACTCAAAGCCAATGTCCCCAGAAGGGATTGATTTTTGACACTCAGAACTCACACTGGGCTCCAGTTTATGAGAAAACTGAGAGAGCCACAGACATAAACTTTCACCCACCACAGAAATAAATTACCCTGGATTTCCAAATAGGAGGCTCTTAAAATAGTATTCTCACATCAACTTGAAAATTCCTTCTCACCTTGTCTCTATGCCCTGGGACATAACTAATCGCAGACCTTTTCCAAGGGATGGCTCATTATATCGCAGCAATCTGTTTGAATTTCTGCATGATACTAAACACAAAGCCTCGAGGTGTGCAGTCAATCAAAGGCCCTGAAAGAGGTGTTTACCAGGAAACGGTGGAATCGGATCCTATGTCCTAGGTTTGACTCTCATTTGTGCTGTATTTTCATGGATAACAGGACAGAGGTCTTTACTGGTGTCTTGTTCTCATGTATCACTTTTCTGCATTTTCAAATGATGTCAGATCCCCCCTAAAACCATACGTGTAAAGACATCTTTTAATGCCAAAAATAAAAAGGATTTTAAGATGCCTAATGGATTTATTCATACTCTGATTTAAAATAATCTTTAGTGTTGTGAAAATCCAATCAAATATATTTGTAATTAATTAACCTTGGTGGCATCTTTGTGTGCTTTACTTGATAGGATGTCTTGTCTTGCATGACTGGATTAAGGAACCCAAAGCTGAAACGATTTAGAATGCATCAGTGTGAAAAAATTACACCAGATTTTGAGAGGGAATTATACAAATGTAAAAAATGTATACAGACATGCAGTGCTCCAGGAATGGATAGAATATTACTGTAGTAAAATACATTATACTTCATATATTCCACAGAGTGTAATACTTCATGGTATTGCATACTTTTAGAATTGCCACAATAGAAACCGGATAGACATCCATCTATCAACACATTCTTTGTATCCATATTGTGCTATTCTGTAAGAAATCATCTAAACTTACAATGACCGCAACACTATCATGACAGCAGCCATACCTATGGAAGCATATCTGTACCAAAATTCGAATGAAAATGCAAATCGCAATTGCATTTTGTTTTCATTCAATGTGCACAAAAACCATAAAATAATTCAAATGAAAATGCAAAAGGACAGGTTGGGTTTTCATTTTCAAGTTAATGTACGCACTGCACTGTATCTGACAATTTGAAAATGTTAATGCAAATGCATTTCACATTTAATTTTTCTCGCCCTCTACGACACCACCCTGCCATAATTTAAATGAAAATGAAAAACCACATATGCATTAGCAGTTTCTTATTGTAATCTCATGATCCATGACAAAAAGGAAATGATAATTCAATTCAACATTAAACATTTCGTTTTGATGCTTTTGTGGTACAAGAGTGACATATATCAAATGCAATGGCATTGAATCCATTTACATTACCGCAATGGTCCACCAAAACTACAAACTGAAAATGCAAAACGTCAAACCTGCACATCAACGTGGGACCTCGAAGAAAGGGGCGTGACAGGGATCCGCTCAAAGCCAACCCAACAAAAAAGTCAAAACAGTGTGGTGTCTGAGGCAGTTGCCAGGCTAGATAGTGATATTTCCTAGTTCTCTGTGTTTGGGGATTGATCACATATGGCTAAATGATGAGAACTAGAAGGGAAACGAGGTAGCCTAAACATTACGACGAGCCATAGTCAGCCCAATGTTAACTAACTTAACAGTTTGTATGTTCCCCTGCTTTTGTGGTAACTAGCCGATTATTTATTTTTTTAGATAGCTTTAGGCTGTGTGCAGAGCAAAGCTAGTCCACGGAAAGCCTGAGACAGCGGTCGGGACGGGACACAGCCTGAGCCTAGCCTACCAAAGATGGTGGATTGTTTTGTATAGTGTATAGGCTAATTAAATAAAAATATCATTTAAAAAAACTATTCCGCATACTCACAGGCTCATCAACCTTGGCAATGTTACCTGTAGCCTCAGCTATTGTTATAATCTATAGTCATGAAGCAACATACAAATTAAAACAAACGGACATTTACAGGATTTCTGTCAGGATCTGCTCTATGTACTTCTATCAAACAGGGATCACGACACATATCCCCTACTAAGAAAAATGAAATGAGCCTAGAGTAAGATCCGAAACATACCTTAACCAAATACGCGAACGTGGACACTTCAAGCTACACAAAGTCGATTTCATGTGTTGCTGCGCTCTAAAATGTGTCACCTGAAATTCTTAACGTGACGCAAGCGCGAACAGAGGCAACTCAACGGGACAGGCAAGGCAGGCAATTGCCTGGGGCCTCAAGCTTTGAGGGGGCCCCCGATGGCTGATCACATTAGTCCTATGACAATGACAATCTAAAAATGTGGGAACCCCCCTGAAACATCCAATGGGCAGTGCAGTGTGTACTCGGAAACCCCCCTAGACGGGGAGCGTTGAGGGGGTCCCCGAAGGCTGATGACATTAGTCCTTCGGCAATGACAATATAAAAATGAGGGAACCCCCTTGAAACGTCCGATGGGCAGTACAGTGTGTAGCCTACTCGGAAACCCCTCTAGACGGGGACCCATGTCGTTAGTAGCATGACAGTTTGTTTGAATGAATAGGTGGCTGTCAAAACGAAAAGGATTTACCCCACCGGTTATCAGAAGAGAAGGAAAAAAACAATAAGATTTAAATGACCGCTACGAGAGTAAGTTGTAGAAGTTAATGTTCTAATGCTGCTGTAACAATCACTACTGGACTGGTACTTGAGCTCGGGGAGTTCAGTAACAACATAAACTACTTAACTAACGGAATGTCAGTAGGCTAACGTTCGTGTAAGCACACATTCTAGAGGGTTAAAACATTCAGGGTCTGTTAACGTTAGCTACGAAGGCATTTGCTCCATAGGTTTACTCTCATGTGCTACTGCTAGCTGGAGCCATACCATAGACTAGAACAAAAAGTAAGTTCAAACTAAACGTGCATGCTCCTTGTAGGCTATTCATCATTGTACACATGCCACTATTTAGTCATATGTTGACCAGCCAGAGTCTGGTACTGTTGACTGTAATAAATATGTGAAAAACAACTCGACTTTGTATCAAGTAAAATCATGCTTTAATTCTTATTCGTATATGTATTATGGGTATAACTGGGTTGAAAATATGACTGTAAACCCTTTAATTTGGTAGAAAAACGCAAGAGTTTCTAATGGGAACCATATTAATGTTAGTTGCTGAAACGGCTCCTCTCGCCTGTCCAGTTCCTATAGCCTAATGTTACTAGTTAATTTTTAGGTTTATATGAGATAGACTATTAGTTATTCCCCTAAAATGCCTAAACAGAATTTGTGAAGCTTGCAGGTTATAGTTATAAATACATTTTGAAACGGAACCCATTACCCAACTCTCTGGTTTTATGTTCGCAGTTGGCTAATGCGATACGATAGCCTGGATAATACAGACAGATAATAGTTTACAGCTACATAGGTAACTTAATTGACTCTAAAAGTTAGGATATTTTGATAAAGCTACAAAAGTGCAAGGATTTCGTCTAATGATAGGGAGAAGCTGATACGAGAGTAATGTTATAACTCTGAGAGAATCCCCCATCTCAACATGATTTCCTGCTCATGAAGGGTGATCACAAGTGAAAATTGAATCAATGTGTACGTGAACATTTAGATGCTATGGTATGCTATGGAATCTGGTTTTTAATTTCAATAAAAACCAAATTGCTGGTTAAATTGAATCTACAGGCCAGGCCTAAATGAATTCTGCTGGCATAAGGCAATTTGCTCTAAGCTGTCAAACTAGAATGCACATTGCCATTGTCTTTCTGTAAGGGTTGTGTTAAGGTTCGGAGAACCAGACGCGACCGGTAAGGATTCTAAAAGCGTATCTTAGAAAGATACGCCACAAACATGGAAGTAGCCGCACCAGAGGAGAGGAAAACAAAAGAACATGGAGCAAAACTTCCCTAGTACAAGCCAAATCAAAGCAACCTCAAAAGGAGGTGAGTCTCGATAAACAGCAAAAATGAATAACAAAAGAACCTTACGCACTAAATCATTAGGCGTAACAGGAGGTAAAGAAACAAAGCAAAACTCGATAGAACGAGTGAAGGAAAAGAACAGAAAAGAAAACCTGTTATCCAAAGCTCTTGTAGCGAAAGAGCTGAACACAAAAGGTAACAGGTAAAAAGAATAAAAAAAGATTTAAAAAGGATAAAGAGAAAGATTGGAAATAAAAGAGAAAAAAAATCTAATCCTAATTCTATAACAGGACTTGCTGCGTTTCTTATTCGTACGAACCAGAAATGCAGTGACTGAATTTCCTATACCTTACCGACTTCGTTGTCACCATAGCAAAGACAATATTGAAGTGCCAGAGGGCGGAAGTCCTGAGCTATATATAGCCGACAGGAAACCGAAAACAGGTGAGAGGAATAATGACCGGGCGAGATCCAAACACTGGGACGGAGGCGGAAAAAATCCGACAACACCAAATCGAATAAAGACCGCAGAAACAACAGAGGCTGCCAATAACCATGACACTTTCGGCATCACCGATGGGCATACATTTTAGTTGACAATGGTATTGTAGCTACATCAGCCTGACCCTATTTCTGTATATCCAAGCAATTAAAGAAATATTCAACAACAATGCCAAATTATTTATTGAATTTAGGCCTTTTGCTGCTCTCAAAACTCATGGCGAATGACCATTTTGTGGCAGTGGTGGAGCCAGAGGGGTGTCTGGGGTGGCACTGGACACCCCTGATATATGATTGGCCACCCTGGGTGCCACCCTAAAATTTAATTCGCTATCACTGGCAGTTTGATGCTGATTGACATCTCATTTCACCTCTTGTTGAAAGAAGCGTTTATTTTGACATCCAGCTGTGCCTTTTTCAAATCGAGGACGAGGAAGAGAGAATATTTCCACAGCTCACGAGTCACACGAGCGACTGACACAACTATGGCAGACCCGTGGCGAAAGCACTACATTGAAAGGTTTAAGGTTTAGCATCGGGTTTAGGTTTCCTGAACAACTTTTACGAAAGTTGAGTCGCTGTGTAGATGCATATTTGCAATTTGGCTCCATAACAGTAAGAGAGATCGGTTCCCAATTTAGCCTAACATTATGTTTACATTTGTGCTAGTAATACACGCCATGCATATACAGTGCAGTGTCGTAAGTTACAGCATACGAGTGTTTAGCTAATGTGGGGTAACTAGTACAGCTGTCAGTGTTCAGCAAGTTAACATTTAGCAATTTGAAATCCATTAACTCAGTTAGATTTTCGTACTTGAACTCAAAACGAACAATTGTTATTATCAATCTGTTAACGTTACTCAAAAGATTACCACAATTTTCAGATAGCCTGTTTGCTATCGTAAAGGTGTAAGAAATTATAGCTACTTACTACAGAGTAGAGCTAGCCATGATCTAACTAGTAACGTAGGCTGGTAGTTGATTTTAAGGTACAGTTATGATAATGGGGATTTGTAATTAAGATTGAGATTGGACTAAAATGTGGGTAATTGGATACTTAGATGTAACTATTTTTGCATAGGGTCAATTAAAACAATCACAGAAAGAAAGGGATAGATATCAGACTTCTTTTTCAAGAAGAACAAACATCAGGTGCAAACAGATCCCAGCCCTTGCATCATCAGTGTGTTTTTTTGTACTTATTTACTTCCATAAATAAACTATGCAAATTATGTCACACACAAATGCTATCTTATCTCCTTGGTACTTGACCTTTATTTTCTGAAAATATTTTGGATGTTCAACACACAAGGCAGATTATATATTCATGAAAACAGAGTGACCCAAGTCTCTCCAGTATGTGTGTGTGTGTGTGTGTGTGTGTGTGTGTGTGTGTGTGTGTGTGTGTGTGTGTGTGTGTGTGTGTGTGTGTGTGTGTGTGTGTGTGTGTGTGTGTGTGTGTGAGAAAGAAATTTAGCTGCAGTTCCAAGGTAGAGACACTGGCTATTCATAGTATGTTAAAGAATTCTAGTGAAGTAACCCTAGTGGACCACACTATCTGCCACATTGAAGAACTTCGGGTTAAGTGAATTATCACTTCTAGCTCTGATTGGCAATCATAGGATTCATTCATGCTCCTTAGATGCCAGGGTAGGGTTACACACTAATTTTCTGTCATGGTCTATGGACCCCCTGAAGTAGCCCATGTATAAAACTTTAGTTCCGCCACTGCTACTTGGTACTTGATGTTTATCATTTTTGTGGTTTTGGTGCAGGAACTATTTGAGAAAAGCAGAGTTGATGTTATTATTTGAAGTGCTGGTTGCTGTAACTGATACTCACTTTATTTTCACTCACTGGTCCATGAGTCCTGCTTGTGACAGAGATGATAACCTTCTCATTAAAATACCCACAGATGTTAATTATCCAGTCGTGTTTCCAACACAGTAACCTTTTCAGAAGGATTACTTTGTGATGGAGGCAGTTAACCAAATACCACAAAAATTCCCCTGCTCCATAAATGTGGCCTCCAATTTCTTTTTTGAACATTGAGCATTCAATGAAATATCAAGGGTGGATGAATTCAGCAACAAAATTATAGCAGTGCTACCTTTCCTAATTTAAAATAAATGGTAGATTTAGTCTAGCTTGAAATAATAGAAAAATATTATGTACAAAAGGGAATGCAGCCTTAAATAGATTACCGACACATTCAGTGAGACCCCTGAGCAGGGCCGTCTTTTGGGGTGGGCAACTGGTGTGACCGCCACAGGCCCGCACTTCACAGGGCCCCGCAGTGACAGGGGAAATTAATTTAAATAACAACCATTTCTTTTTTCTTCTTTTTTTCTAAAATAATATTTATCTAAAATAGCCTATATATCTTCATGAAGCACACCCAGACACACGGAAATACATTTAGCCTAAATGGTGTTGTGGAAAGTGGACATTATGTGGGAAGTAGCTATAGGCTTATGTCCCTACGCCCTACGCTACATAGCTACGTGCAGCTATGATATTTTCACGTTCGCTTAAAGTAGTTTTTTTTTCAGAGTCGGGTGGCAACTGGCGAAGTGGCAAGCTCAAACAGCATAGACCGAGGCTGCATTCGAATCCAATTTAACACGCTCCTTTCACTTGCTGTCTTCCCTCGAGGGAGCTATCTTGTGGCGCAATTTGCTTAACGAAAAACAAACAAAAACAGACACGAACCGCCCTCGCAACATTTCGGAAGTGCAACACTATAGAGTACTCAAGTGAGTACGTAAGATGTGGGCGGAGTCTTCAGAGACTATCGACTATTTCTTGAAATCTGATTTATAGAATGAGCCGAAACGTTCCTGGATTAGCCTGTGTGGTATAAGGTTATAGACTATATTAAATGTTCCAATTTTTATTTTTTAAAGTAACGGATTAATGATTGAAGTTCGACTTGTAGTCCACTTTAGACCAATAAGATATCATCATCTCGTCTGTCTGGACATTTTTGGCAGATGGGAGTACTGCCGCTGAGTTGAGAATCAGCTTTCTGTGGGCGTCCATGTTTTTTGCCGCTGACCATTTTAAAACCTTTACAGTAAGGAATGGGACCACCGTCACAGCAAACATCACGCACGATCCTCCCGATTTGGCCACTTGAATACACCAATAGTTCTATTATAGATACTATTTAAGCCTACGACGGGTTAGCTATGATGTCATCTCGTTAACAGCTGGGCCCCGCGTAAGTTGACTCGCCCACCCTTGAGAAGGCCCTGCCCCTGAGCACTTTGGGCCCTATCTTAGCGATCTTAGCGCTTCGTCTAAGCGCATGGTGTTAAGTGCATTTAGGGTGTGTCCAAGTCCACTTTTGCTATTTTGACAGCGTGTTTTTTGAGCGCTAAGCACGGTGCAACGTGCAAATGGGCTGAACCTAGTCGCTTCATTAATTATAGGTGTCTTGTGCGTGACATGCAATAAACCAATCAAAATGTAATATCCCATTCCCTTTAAAAGCCTGCTTTTCCACCTTGGCGGATTGCTTATATGATGGTGAAAAATACACGCTCATGCGTGTTTAGTGCGACTAGGTTATATGGATCAATAGTATGATCAATATTATTCGGACTAACCATTATGCGTTCCCGGTAATTCCCGACAGTGCTGTTATAATACAAAGTATATGCGGTTAAAAGCACCTGTAACAGCTGATAATAAGCTACCAATGGCTTCCATCTCACCTGAGAAAACGCCAAATTAGCCTGCTTGTTTAACAAATTTTGTTTGATTATGCAATAAAACATTGTCAAACATCAATTCCATGACGCTGTTCTCATGCAGTTCTCGAAGTTCAAGCTTCATCCAAAGTTCATTACCTGCATTCTAATATTGATTAATAACACAAATACCGTTATGTTGCCTTCATGATGACACTAAATATAATAAAGCTGTCAGGTCCACGCATATTTTCCCTTGTTTTATCATTTATAAAACAATATATAGAAATGTGATCAACGTGTTTTACTAGCAGCTAATGCTTTAAAAACAAAACTTTCCCGGGAAGTGCAAAAGTGAAAAGTGCAATTTAAAGCATGCAGGTGAAACAGACCTGCTCCTCTATGAATTTAAAGCGCACATGCAGAGAATGGCATTAAAATGAATTGTGAATTAATTGTTCTCTTTAAAATCGTTTTGTTTAGTTATGGTATAACAGGTGAAATCAGCAGGGTTTTAATATGCTGAGAGTATGGAAGCCTGGTCACTGTAATTAAAAAAATATGAAGGATGAAAACTAAGGCTAAAATTCAGTTAACATGGTAATATTTATCTCAGTTTTTTAACCATAGGCTGTCGAAAAAACCTTATGCACAGCAAATCCCGGGGACTGTAGCCTAGGCTATTTGAAAAACAATAAATGCAATATTCACTGGACAAGGTTTTCAACTTTATTCAGTCAAAACCATTATATTTACTTACAGGCTGTAGGCCAAGATGAACAGAGCTGTATTGTAATGACGCATCTGAAGCGCATTTTCAGAACTCAAATGTCCGTTTATTGCAGTGCACGTGTTTTCCATTGAATGACAATTTGCGCATTAGACTTGATATAGGTGTTATCAGCAACGTTTTTAACGTTTTAGCCATTGTCCCGTAACAAGATTGTAATCTTGATATTTTTAGTCATGCTTGTGCGCGTCCCTGGGCAGGGGCGCCACCAGGGATTTTGGTGGCCAACCCTGCGCAATTGCTGTAACCACACACCTCCAGAACCCAATCGACCCATTCAAATCAACATAAATATTGTGCTTAAAACGTCAGTTTAACCTTAAATAAACGTATTATGGACAATAACTGTCCTTATATGTAATTTAATGCGATATAAGGACTGTTTTTGCGGCTTTTAAAGTCACATTTTCCCAACATTCGATCAATGATAAGAGTAGGACTCGGAGGGCACCAGATCAGCGCAGCCAATATTCCATTCTATTCAGTAGTCTCGCGGTCATTTCAAATTGTTGTAAGATTAATGATTGAGATTAAAGATCTAACACTGTTATTATGGCTATGGGTTGTTTCGACATAGGTGGTCTGGTCTCCAGAACAAAACAGATAAATTATACCAGCAATTAAGCAAAGAGAACATTTTCAGAATATTTATTTCACACAATATGGTGACATTCACAAAAGGTAAATAAACTGTAGAACTATTCCCCTTTTTGACAATCAGTTGACTTGATCAACTGTCAGAATTCTGAAAGATTGTCAGGTCTATATTTTCGCTGGTCACTTGGTATATCCCGCCTTATAACTTAAAAGTCGAAGGGTTTAAAACGGATTTTGAATATTGACATGTCAGGCTCCAATCACGTTTAGTATGACAAGCGTGCCATAACGATTAATTAGCAAATAACAATGCTGAATACTTGTGACGTAATTTACATAGCAACTGTATGCACAGATCACACGGCCTCATTGACAGTGGCCAAGGGAAATCGATGACAATTCAGAAAATATATAACTTTTAAAGATTTAATTCCATCTTCTACTGGGACTTTTGTCGTTTATCGAGGGTGTGTCAGAAACTTTCGGTGCCACTGACCACAATCGAACAATTTCACTTTTGCCATTCGATTGAACGAGTAATGTTAGAAATCTATTTTGTATGGGTTAATGCTATTGCTTTCTGCTAGCTACATCATTCTAGCCTCTTATGGGGATCAATAAAGGCTAACAATACACTAGCACTTACTTTTTGTAAGTTTTATCACCACTGCAGTGAAGCAAAAAAGTCAACAAACTCCTTTTTCTATCAGGAATGTATTGTCAAGCTCAAGTGAATTCACTGCTGTCTACGTTCTAAAGCTCCGGTTTGCCCTCCCTAATATTAAAGGGTATTTTGGACCTTGGACCCTATTTGCGGTCCGTCTTCCATGAACCGGACCCATGAAGTCCATTTTTTCGCTGATCGGTCCAGTATTGAGTTCGCTACAGATTTCCTGTAGGCTCTCACTGGGCTACAATAGAAGTCAACGGGGCAATTAGAAATGTTCGATAAATGTGCTTTCATGTACAATAAATGAGACGGGAAGCTCAGGGTGTATTGTTACCGGTGTCAGTATGCTCTCCTGTGAAATGTATCTCAATCCGAACATTTTTACGTGCTTGGCATGGCTTGGAAGTAAGCATTTCTCTTTTGCTTGTTTTCGCTGCTCCCGCGGAGTACTATGTGTCGGGGGTAGGGGAGCGGGAAGGTGTGCCGGCCGTTTACGAAACTATCTAGTTGAGCAGTCTGCGTTTGTTTACCTGCAGCAACGTAGGCTACAATTTCCACAAAAAAACTTGGATGATGGATGACTATAATGATTACGAAGACGAAGAATTCGATTTTGACTTTGACGTTACTGGCTACAGATTTGAGCCAGAATACACGGACACGGAACTACAAGAGATGGATGATAAGAGAGCAAGAGAAGAGAGAGAGGCTGAAGTTGCGCAGGTAATGTTATCCGAAGTCAGTGCGAGGTAGTGCGGTCGGAGAAATAGTTCTGTTTCAAATGGAACTGTTGTTTCAATGTTCGGTTTGCGTTTGCGATAGCCTACATTTCACAGGAGAGCATACTGAGACCGTAAGAATACACACTGAGCTATAAAAGCACATTTATCGTTGTTTTTACATAACATTTCTAATTGCCCCGTTGACTTCAATTGTAGCCCAGTGAGAGCCTACAGGAAATCTGTAGCGAACTCAATACTGGACCGATCAGCGAAAAAATGGACTTCATGGGTCAGGTTCATGGAAGACGGACCGCAAATAGGGTCCAAGGTCCAAAATAGCGAACTTACCCTTTAAGTAACTAATGTTACGGGAGCAAAAGTAGCCTATTTCACTTTGGACTAAGGCTAGCTAACAGGTTCATTTCCACCACTCACGGACTACTACACCCACTTTCCTTTGTGAAAAATTGGGTGACATACTGTCGCCCTTTCTTTTCTCTCTCCTGTCTTTCTTTTCTTTCTTTTTGTTTTTGGAAGCCAGATTTTTTTTTTAGGAAGCTGAGATGCTCCACCGGCACTCCTCACTCGCAATTTTCACTGCTAAGCTAGCAAGTACTGTTCGCTCGCGCCTGGTTTAGGGGCAGGACCGAACCATTTCAATAAAGTGGGCAATAAAGAGGCTCTCTGGATGATTACTTTTTGCCAAAAACAAGAGAAGAAAAAGAAACCGTTTGTTTTATTAGTACATTGTAAATAAAATATTCTATTAATGATGATAGGTTAATAATTTAATATTGAAAAAAAATTACCAAATGTTCTAATCATTTTTTAGGACCCCTGTCAGACCCTTAGAATCGTCCTAACCTTCCCCCCCCCCCATATGGCGCCCCTGCCCCTGGGTGTAACAGACAGGAGGGTGTACGCGCCTTGTGCACACGCCTATGTAGACCAACTTATATGCACCGCTAAAATAACATGTAAACTATTGCAATATGACTTTAGACCAGGTTTGTGGTTGTTACATCCCAGTGTATTATAGAACACATTTATTATTAAAGGATGTTACTGTTTTGGGTTTTTGGCTGGGTACTGCCGCTTGTTTGTGTTCCTCTATACAGGAGGAGGTTTTAGCGCAAGCGCTTTCTGCTGGCTCAAGATAGCAATACGATTTCCCAGGATTTTACACTACCAAACAACATGCTGCATAACAGCACATCCACAAATATGAACGTCCACCACAAGTAGAGGAAAAAATATACTATATCTCATTTCTGCAAACCAACATGGGTGTGTATAGTAATTAAATGTAATTTAATGTCTGGGTTTGTAAACCAATTTTACATTGTGGCATCATACGCTGAAATTCCTCAGTGGCACAGAAGAGTAAAGTTGCATAACTTTATTATTCTGCTTTCACATTTGTGTCAATGCCAAAATTCTATTGTTTCATAACTGAATCTGTCAAAGAAGGCTGTGCCAATAAAAGGAGCAATTGTCATTTCAAAGCAATAGTCTAAATTAAAACTACATATAGTGAATAGGGTACTTCACAAACAAGGCTTAGCCCAAATCTGATACCATCAAATGTAAACTCAAGGTGGCAAACACTTGTCTTTCAATAACAGCTTTTATACTAGCTTTACTCTTTGCCGTAATTTACTTTATTACATTCAGATCTTGCCTTAGTAACAAAAAAGTGTTTCTTCCTCTGAAGTTTTACTGAATCCAAAGCCAAGAGGCCTGCTTCTTACACTGAATAACCTAAAATCAACCTTCTAACTGGGCATTCATGAACAACGTGCGCATTCATGAACAACGTGCGCTTGGGCTGCTACAGCTGGGAAGTATTGGTTATTTCTCAGCGAGTAATCACCTAAAAATCACACTTTTGCATTGTGAATGTGAGATTTAAGTACAGAACAAAAATAGTCACATACGTATGTCAGCTTAGGATGGGCAGTATGTACAGTGTATTTCATGACAGACTACTGGTTGACAAACTTTATTTCTTCTGGATGGGCTGAGAGGTAAGACTGATGAGTAAAGCATCTGTGTAATATACATACGCGTTTATTTTTGCATGACTGAAAACTCCTAAAATGTGATTATACACATTTTAAGAAGTTGGAGTGAGGTTCTGATTGCAGTACAAATCTGAGGAAAACAGATATATGGTCATGTTAAAACTGGGCAACTTGATGTTTGTATGCACACATGAGTGCGTTTGTGTGTCTGTGTGTGTTTTGTTGTGGGGGGTTGTAGACGGGGTTGCAGCACCAGCTGGAAACCATTATCTCTCGTGTGGAAAAATGAGCCAGTGGTCTTAAACCAGATGCAGCTACACTGCATTGTCTGCTACTTTTTAAATGGAGAACATTTTTCTGAGACCAACCAGAGAAGCAACCTCAAAAAAATGATTGCAGGTAAGAGCATATGTGCATCATAAACATAATTAAGTATCGCTAATTATAGCGTTTCATGCAAAAGGGAACCAGACTCCTAAGCAGTGGGTTAATGACGTAACGTATGCGGTCATTGGGTAATTATATGACACTTAGCTTCGTTTCGGTCTGGACTGCAGTATCTGTTCAATCCTAATGAAGTCACAAGGTCCCTGACCCTTAGCGTGTGTGACACACTTCCTTTGCTCAGACAGTGGCATTCAGTAGATAATTAAGTATGATTCATATATGTATTTTTTGAATAACAGTGTCTGTTTTACATTACTTGCAGTTACATCCTTTTAGACATATGCGGTGTCAAAACAGTCAGGAAAACTGTTTAGGTTTTGAGAGACTATGTCCACACTGCATGCAGACTTTCAAGTGGAATAATTTTAGAAACTACAATTTAAATGTACTGCCAATGTTTCCTCTGGATGTACATTTAGGGTGTGTACGTAGTTTGTACCAAGCTAAAGCACAAAACAAGCAAATGGTGAAATTTGGCAGGACACAAAGTGCTGGAGTCCCCAGTCTTGGGCTAGTAGTCAGTAATAACTTAAAGCCCAAAAGAATGTGCATTTGAATTTGTCCTGCCCTAACCCTCCTCCCCCTCGTGTCTGTGCCAGCCCCCTGCTGCAACGGAATTTCCCAGATCCTATATCGCAGGCTTATATGCTTCCTCGTTGCCGGAGCAGGCAGTTCAGCACCCCACTACAAATTGGCAGGCAAGAGCAGGACTCTCTCAATAACTCCAGGGACACTAGGCACAGCTGCCACTGACTTAAAAAACTGTGGCCTGCAGGCAAGAGGAATCCATGATTATTTAACTGTAGAACTGTTTTCTTTGGAAAGGATTAAGTACGTGCAGTTTTTAAAAAATCTATATTGATCTGGTAAAAGTATATATATTGATCATAGTTGTGATCTGTAAAATCTATTTTGTCTTGTTCATTCTCTGTGGATATAATAGAATACTGGCTTATACAGGCATATAGGCTTATATATCTATTAATGCCAGAGAATTAGCTATATACCTTGATTGTGACTGTGTTGCCTTTTTCAGATATGACCAATAACTCCTATGCTATGCCGATGCACGAACCAGGCTTTCAGCGCAAGCTTGGGACCATTTGCATCTTTGGGACGGGTGACTTTGGGCGTTCTCTGGGCCTGCGGCTGCTGCAGGCTGGGTACGGGGTGGTTTTTGGGAGCCGGAATCCAAGGAAGTCCAGCCTCCTGCCCAAGGGGGCCAAGGTGCTGAGCCACAAGGAGGCAGCCCAGACTTCCAAGCTCATCTTTGTGGCTGTGCACCGGGAAAACTATGATTTCCTCCGTCAAGCAGGGGGAGAGATGCTGGCAGGGAAATTCCTGGTGGATGTTAGCAACAACCTGAAGCGGAATCAGTACCCTGAGTCCAACGCAGAGCACCTTAGCAAGCTGGTTCCAGCTGCTTCCGTGGTCAAAGCGTTCAACACAGTCTCTGCGTGGGCGCTGCAGTCTGGCGGGCTGGATGCGAACCGGCAGGTAAAAGTTGTTGTTAAATTGTTGTAAAACTAAATGACCAGAATGTGGAATGAATGAAGGCGTCATTCAGTGAGGCATTAGTATGAATGCCTTTTCCAGAAAGAATATATTTAAAAAGTTTTTGTTTTTGCCAAAATAAATCATGGTGTGTGTACATTGCAGTGATATTACCATTTAAATCTGGCTTAAAGAGGGAACAAAACCATGAAAAGGACTCAAAGCATGAAATTTGGAGTTAAAGAACCGCATCACACACAGACACACACACTCACCCGAGATATCACATGACAGAATAAATCACAGTTTCATACAGATATGCTTTTTACCCTGCATGTTTCCTGGCATCCTCTACAATGAGGGGTGACCCCATTCTTTTTGAGGGACATGCACTGTAGCCAGCTATCCAGGGCAAATATGAGAAATCCATTGTCTACAGATGGTACCGTATAGTCACCAGGAGTGTGGATTTCCTCTCTATCTGCTCCGAAATTCTCTTCCTCGCTGTGTACTTGAAACAACAAACAGATGTGTGATGGCGAGAAGGGACGGTGTTTGTTGACCGGTACATACCAGCCCAAGAAAATGATCAGATTCTAATCCATAAAATAATTTCATTCAAATGGACGTGTTAAATTTTCTGCTCCAATTTCAAGCTGTACAAACAGTTTAACACACCAACATAAATGCGTCACTGAGGTGTTTGGGTTATTATATCCCACATTTGCCTGGCTGTGGCATTTACATCTAGATATCTCTTACATGACTCAGTGCAAGTGTTCTTGGAATGTAAATGATGTAATGTATATTAAAAAACAGTAATCTGTCCCTAATGAAGACATTTATACAGCTCTGTTGCAAAATAATTTACCCACCACAGGATACTGAGGGCTGTTCCTTTAAAGCAATCAGTATGTTGCTATTAAATTTTCATCATCATATCTAGGGGAAAATATTTTAAAAGTCAGAAGGATTGTTAAATCGAGGGACAGCAGGTTTTCTGCCCCTGACCTAGATATACTGTATATATTTTTTTTAATTGTATATTAACTCTTCCTATTACTAGTGATATAGTTCTGAAATGATATTACACAATAATAGAAATTATCCCATAATGGCTAATTATGACTGATAGCCTGGAGGCTATTGTCATTTCAATGCAGTTTGTTCCTCGCATACTCCTTTTTAGGGGCCCTGACTTGCAGGAGATGGGGGAGGGGCTTGCCTAGTGCCTAAGAAACAGTAGCACTAAATAATAGACCAATTTCGTGTTTGTAAACGAAAGAGAATGCACATGCTACCCTGGAGATAAAGTGTATCACATCAGGATATCACAATCAATACGGCGGACTTGATCATCAATGATTTAACGTAAAAAAAACATACAAAATATAGCTGTTACTACAACTTTATTGTAACTTTTTTGACATACCAAACACTCTTAATCAATGGCTATGGAAATTTGTGTGGGTACATACAACTAAGCACTTTTCACTTCTTAACAAGCTTGCCTAGGCTGCATTCATAACCAGCTGTTTCCTGGTCACCTGGGTTCATTTTCTCAACCAAAATTTACTGATGTGTTTTTTCTCTCTAACCACCCAGGTCTTACTCTGTGGAGATAACAGCGAGGCCAAGCAGATGGTGGTGGACATCGCCCACAGCCTCGGCCTCACTGCACTGGACAAGGGTTCTCTCCGGGCAGCTGGAGAGATTGAAGACTACCCCCTACAGCTCTTCCCTATGTGGAAGTTCCCTGTCGCCGTGGCCACTGGCCTCACTGCCTTCTTCTTCTTCTACGTTCTTGCCCGTCTTGTCATCTACACTGCCGTCACTGACGGGAAGGACATCTCCTACCGGATCATGGTTTCCCTGGCTAATAAGGTGTTCCCAATCGTCTCACTGAACATGCTGGCACTGTGCTACCTTCCTGGTGTGATGGCGGGATTCTTGCAGCTTTACAATGGCACCAAGTACCGCCGTTTCCCCAACTGGCTGGACAGGTGGATGCTGTGTCGTAAGCAGCTGGGCCTGATTGCCCTGGCTCTGGCCTTCCTCCATGTCCTCTACACCTTAATCATTCCCATTAGGTCCTATGTCAGGTATTGGGCCAACACCTGGACCATCTCTCAGGTGATTCAATTAAACTAATATTTGTCATTAACTTAAACTCACAATTAAATTGAAGTTCTTCATAAGCAGAGTTTGGTGAGTTAAATTTGGTGACCACTAAGCCCATCAAACTGTATTTCCTTGTAAAAAGGTTACTTATAACATGCATTTAAGTCAATAAATGCCTGGATTCAATAAACATTTTGTTGAACATAATGGTTGACTAACAAATAAATGCTATTTGTGCCCATATTTTTTCAGATGTAGGTTGGCAATTTAATTTTGATGATTGTTTTACTCACCAAGCAGTTTTTGTGAAGACGGAAAGTAACAATTGCATTTGTCAGACAAATTTAAGGACTAACACTGATAGAATCCAGCCCCAAGTCTCTGTTATAGTGCCATTATTGCCACATATTTCCTGAAAAAAGGCTACATTTTTACAGAAAATGTTTTTGCTTATAATTTACTCATGTTGTGTAGATGATCCCTTTGTACAGACAATTACTGACTGTAGCTTTAAAAAAACAACAACAACACAAAGCAGTACGCTTGGAACCACTATGCTAACTAACTTTTTCCTGCTTTTAAGATCAAAGCAAACAAAACAGATGCATTTGACACCACCAACGCCTGGCGTACCGACTCGTATTACTCGATTGGGATCGTGGGATTTCTCTTTTACATCCTCTTGGGAATAACTTCTCTTCCCTCTGTCAGCAACACCATTAACTGGCGGGAATTCCAATTCATACAGGTACAGTATTATACCTCCGTGAGCACTGTTTACAGCATGGAGATTGCAATCCCATGAATGAATAGAAGATTAGATCTTGGCACTGTAATATGCCTCTATCCATGTGTTATGGAAGATACATGTATTAGTTTGAAAAGAACTGCATTTAGCGAAATATAGGCCAAAAATGTAACTCTAAATGGTCAAATGGTTACCTTTTTATGTTACAGAAATAGTATATTGTCATTGTTCTGGTTGTCACAAACTGATAATTTGCACTTTTGCCCACTGTATGTGACTGAAAGCTTCATACCAAGTGTGTGCTATAGTGTCCAATGTTTGGAAGAATGTAAACACGTCAGCAGTTTGCACAGATGGTGTCTGCACCGAAGCGGATTGCCCGTTTTGCATTATTATGACATTTCTGTCACCATTCAACCCGGGAGAGAGATTTGTTGATGAGAAAGGTTGATAGGGAAGGCACAATCTCACTGGCATAAGAGCCATTTTCCAGACGTGTCCATCTTCTAACCTCTAAAATGAATGTATCATAAAATATGTAATTTCTGTTTGCATTTGGTTTTCTCCACGGAACAGCAGGGTGGACTATTAGAATAGTTCATCTCACACATGGAAGGTACTTTGTGACAGGCTACATTTTTTATTTTAGCTTCATTAATTCTATATTTATTGCCATATTTACACAATTACAGTTCAGTGCAAAATTCGTTATTCAGTTTAATGAGTGTGATGCCACGCCACCTAAAAAGAACAGAAGCTTGGTGCACAGTGGTTTCTTGCCACTTTTATTTTTGCACAAGGGAACACCCGCCTTATCCAGTGTACTCTCATTGATGATGCCAGTGATAGTGCCAGTGCACAGCCTCAGTGCATGGTAATAATATTTCATAAATATTGGTAATACAATATTTATTTTCCCTTATGCACACAATACACAATATGCCAGGAGCACAATATGCTGTAACAAACTCAGGTCAATGAGTGAGATACCATTGAAGCAAAGCCAGATGCTTGTGCAGCACAGTGTCGCACATGTGCAGTATCAAGCTCACTTACTGTCAATCAGTGAAGATGCCACCTATGCACAGCAGAAATACTTGGTGCCTGGTGTTTCTTCCTTATTTTTATTAGTTTTTCGGGAACAGGGGGACGTCAAGGGAACATTGCTCTAATAATAATGTAAGGCTTATTTTGTTCATTCCCTCTTGTGCACATTATACACTGCAACAAACTCGAGTGAAGAGATTTTACCAATGATCAAAGTCCTCCGGAGCAAATTAAGCCCGTACAAATTAATGTAAATGGGCAGGCAGACACTAGCACTTACCGTAACTAATGACTGAAGGAAGAGAATTCGCCCAGCTATCGCAGCTTTCCCACTGATTCTCTGCTCCTAGCGAGTGGACTGATGTTGCTGCGAGTGGACTGATGTTCCCGTTTGAAAAACAGCACACGCTCCTGGAGTAGATAAGCACACTTATTGGAGTAATGCACCGTGTACTGTTCCAGTTGCTTGAAGAAAGTTAAAGCTAATAAAGCAAAGCTAATAACAGAACATTGGTTTACAGTTGTACCAGTCATGTACGTATACACAGAAAAGAGGCTAAATAGCAGGCTCTCCCCTGAATATAGCTCATGCTAGCCTGGGCCTATGCCAAATTTTAGGCAGTTGTCTAGCTAATCCAGTCATTTGACAGGGGAAATCCCACCCCCTGTCAATCCATTCCAACATGAAAGGGAACTAGCTTTTTGATAAAGTGTCTTATAGAAGAGTTTTCATGAAGCCTGAAATGAATTGCATATTTCAGCAAATCATTGCGCTTCGCTGTTGAATATTTTGTAACACCTTGGTTTTCTGATATTTATTTTCCAGGCAACCGACTGTGTGGCTACAGCCCACCCTCAACTCTCATTCATATTCTTCTCTCTTCCCCACCACAGTCCAAACTGGGCCACCTGACTCTGTTCCTGTGCACGTTGCACACCTTCCTCTATGGCTGGGACAAATTCCTGAGGCCGTCCCTGTACAAGTGGTACCTTCCTCCCGCGTACATGCTGGCACTGGTCGTCCCCTGCATCGTCCTTGTCCTCAAGTTTGTGCTCATCACTCCCTGTGTGGACAGAGCCATTACCAGGATACGGCAGGGCTGGGAAAGGAACCCCACAGTGTCGATGGGCAATGGTGATGCCCAAGGCAGGCGACTACTCATACTTTAGACTCTGTTTATTCTCAACTCCTGTCTGGACATACCAATGTTCTGTGCACCCCTGTAAACACACATTTTTATGAACTACAACAGTGGTGTCCACTTAACTTACATAGGGTCAAGATGTAGGGCAACATTCTGTGTTTATTGCATGGAACTTATCTGTCTCTTAAGCAGGTATGAGTAATTAAGATGTGAATAATGCAATATGACAAAACCAACCTTTGCATTAAAAAGGTGAATAAACATATGTAATGAAATCTGCCCATTCACAATAAGCTATGACGAGTGAGAGGATCCCAGTTTGATATCCAGTCTTCTAGGAGGATTTTGCTTCCAAAAAGACCACGTTGAAAGCTATTTTTGTACATTTCTTTTTCCATTTCAGTTTTATATTTTAAGAAGCCTGTAAAATACAAAAGTTATCAGTAATAATTTTGTTTATATTCTCCAAATATATCTATGTTCTCTCCTACAAAACATAATATTTTAACATTTTGAATTTTATATATATTTTTATATACTGCCATATCTCTAAATTTCTAAAAAATCAGGTGAAAAGGGTCCAAGGACATAAATGGCTCTATTTTCCAGCAGGCGCATGGCATGTGGCAATCCATCGCACTGGTGAAGTGTCATGGATTTTGATGCGCCAAGCCCATTTGGCAATTTGGTGACTGACCGTGCACCGAAGTGGGAGGAGCGGCACTGTTTGGTGTGTGTCAGTAAAGATCAAGCAGCGCACTGTTATTTTACAAATCATGGAATTTGTATTCTTTATGCATGACACAAAACACTTATGAATCTCAAGTTCAAAAAGTTACATCGTGATGTGCCTCTAATCTAATCATTTTATGTCACACTGGTGTTGTGCATGTAGAAAATATACCTTATGCTGCATTGTATGTTTACTCTCTCGATTGGTTTGACTGACTGACTGACTGGCCTGATAACGCTAATTAAGTCTGTGCGCATTACGATTGATTTATGTGATGTCCATTGGTAGATAAATCGGTCAGCTAAAATCTTTGACATTTCAGATATGCTATTGCAAATACGCTCTGAAAGAAATTTGTCTATACATGCATCCTTGTTATTTGAGGCAAATAACACACTGCCCACTGTGTTCTGAAATGTATTGTCGGATATGTTGTTCTTTATATACTGTATATTATATTATATATACAGATGGGGGGCAAATTAAAGGAAAAACCAATATAAAGGCCATGACTGAATATGATCCCTTCACCCCTTTGAGGGCACATATCTGAGTGAACTTCGACAAAAACTCATTCAATGCCAGAGTGTTCTGGAACACTCCAGATTCAGAGATGGTCAACTTAAGTCATGCGCTTAAGTGCCTCTCCTGCGTGGATTTAACGCGGACTGAGATACGCCGTATTCTAACCTACGCTACGCGGGTGTGTTTCTCAAAATGTGGGTGGGACAGGGCATGATATTCTAATGACCTGTTTCTTGTACCTGCCCCCTGGGTTGCCAGCTTTCTACTAAAAAAATGTTTGTGGGGGTATACATTTTCAACGTGTCAGTGACAGTGCCTTTAATAACCACATTTGCCTTTCTAAAATCCTGCCTTTGCGCATCATAGTTGCTCTTGCTTGACAGCGTTGGCAGTGAATGTTTTAATACATCGCATTGATAAAATGATCATAGCTTCTATTGATGACTGGGATATACCCATCACACAATCAAAAAAAATAATTGCTGAACAGTGGTTGCATGCAATATTACTAAGTAAACAAATAAATCATTGGATTTACTTAAAAAAAGATTTAAAAATATATTTTTTACGATTTACCTAATAAAGTAATGTACGGTTGAACATAATAGCCTATATGCAACGTCTTCAACTTAACCAGTTGAAGTCACATATACTTAATAATAGCCCATTAGTTGCAACCACTGTCCAAAGATTTATTTTTTGAGTGCATCTGTCACATGCTGGTATAGTATTATACTGTATACCAGGCGGTCAATCATAGCCTACTTTTACATATTTTTCTTTTTATGACAGCTCTTTGATAATTATAAGTAGGCTTGGCAAAGGAAAATGAGACAAATATTATTTTCAAAGAACATGCACTCATTCTAATATCAATTTTTGCCAAAGATGCTGTATTTTTCATAATCATCTATAGGCGGCGCTAGACTTAAACCACTTTTTATTTCCCAAACAAAAATGATTCAGTGAAATCTCTGAATACGTGCATCTAGCAGACACACCTCATTTTCATCAAATCTCCACCCCGCACGCGTAATGCCGCGTATATACTGGAGAAACGCTGAAAACAGCGGATAAGTCAAATATCTGAATCACAAATAGCTTAAGCTACGCGGAATTTCAGGAGTAAGTCCCATTTGCGCGTGCTTATCTAAACTTTGAATCTGGCCCTAAGCCTCAGCAGTGCCAAGCCAATATGGCTGCCGAGGGGATACAGGAGCACACTCATCCGACAATTTCAGGAAAAAAACTACAACTTGTAGTACAAGACATAGAGTGTATATGCATGCCTATGGTACAAGAGTGAGACATATTACAAAACTATTTCCTCACTAGTTTGGAAAGAGTCTTGCAGGATTTATTTTGCACACTGCTTGTAAAGTGAGGGGAGAGGGCACATAGTAGACAAGGGTCTGAGTGGACAGGGAGCAAGGAACAGGGATCATATTCGGTCACTCCCACCAGGAGACCACTCATTACATTACATTACATTACATTTATTTAGCAGACGCTTTTATCCAAAGCGACGTACAGTAAGTGCGTACAGAGACATCATCATCATTACAGAACAGACAAGGCAAAGCACATCCTTTGCATAATGTAGCAGCTATCCCTAGCAATGAACGTTGACTGTAGTTCACAGTAAGCTGTGGGCAAATCAGCAACACCACACTTTCATTCCAAATACTATTATAAACTATACTATTATAAACCATTCCAAATACTATTATAAACTATGCTATTATAAACCATTCCAAATACTATTATAAACTATACTATTATAAACCATTCCAAATACTATTATAAACCATTCCAAATACTATTATAAACTATACTATTATAAACCATTCCAAATACTATTATAAACTATAATAAACAGACAGGAAAACACAGGGAACAGGGAACTGATATTCCTAGGTGAGGATATCAGTCAAGGTGGAGTCTGAAGAGGTGTGTCTTCAGGCCTCGACGGAATGCAGGCAGGGTTGGAGTAGAACGTAGGGGAATGGGAAGTTCATTCCACCACTGAGGTGTTAATGTGGAAAAACTCCGCAGTCGGGACAAGCGAGAGCCTTTGACACGGAGGGGGGGAAGTGCCAGTCGCCCTGCTGTAGAAGAGCGAAGTGGTCGAGCAGGAACATAGTTCTGGATTAAGTCCTGCAGGTAGGCGGGGCCTGTCCTATTTGCTGCAGTGTAGGCCAGGGTCAGAACACTCCCATCCGGGTAGAAATGTTTCATCAAAGGGTAAAGGTGATTACCCAGAATAACTTTGTATTGATTTGCAGTGACCCTTCCCTCTAAGGGGGCAAGTGGACCCAAACCATGCCGTGAAAATCCCGTTATGTTTCTCCACTCATTTATTCAGGTTTTTCCTTTAAATTGTCACCCGTCTGTGTGTATATATTACTGCCTGTTTCTCCCTCTCTCTCTCTCTCTCTCTCTCTGTCCCTCCCCTCCCCACCCCCTCCATCAAAGGAAAGGTCCTGAGCTCATTATCTGTGCACAGATCTAGGATGGCAATACTGCGAGTTTTATTACCTCACACAGGACAGGAAACTATTTAGGGCCCAACATGGCTTAGAATACCATAGGGTCCATGGTTTCCTTTTTGATTTTAAGTTTTAATGCCAGTCTGTGACATTTAATTGAAAGTCTAAATGTCTATGCAGATAATGGTTGGTGGGGGGAGGGCTGTGGCTGCCCATTTGTAGTTTACCTTTTTACCTCCAGTTTCAATCGGAGGCCAGGGTGTTACCAAAGGCGTTGCCCAAAGGATCGTACGGCAATCAATCAACTTCCATTCTTAAAAGCAGGAGCAAATGTCTCTTTTTGTAGAGGTTTTCAGTAATTGATCTGAATTGTTTGTCCTAACCCATGTGTGTTTGGTCTTTCTGCAAAGATGTTGAAACCCTGAATCTTTTGGTAATAATATCATGGTGCTTTCAACAACATAAGATTATTTAATGAAGTTTATTTATTAATTAAAGTTGTCAGCTTTCAGATAAGCTAGTCCTTGCCATAAAGTAGTCTGATGCCCCCCACCTACTCTTCCCTTCCTTCCACACCTTACCTCAGCATAACGCAATCAGGACACAAATGCTCAATGCTTGGGGGGAAAGGCATTTATGGGGGGCCAAAGGAGAAGCTTCTCACTTTTTTACTTTATTTACTTTTGCTTTTGGTGTGAAATGATGGGAGTTTGAGCTGTGAAGTTCCATGGAGTTTTTGAGTTTGGCGCTGCAGCAGTTCCTGGAGTCTTGGAGAAGAAGTTTTTCCTTGGTGTAAACCCGCAACATCTGAGTTTTTATAGCTGGCTTTTCTTTTGAAACTGGAATATTCTGGCAAGGTCTGGCTTATCGGTCGGTCTCTCTCGATACTGGTAATTTCAATTTAACATCTGGTATAATGTCTTCCTTTTTGTAAATTATAAGCAGTGAGCCTATTAATTAATGTATGATTCCAATTCATTATTCAATTGAAAGCTTTTCCTGTAATAAAATGATTTAATCTTAAAACCTGATTTAAACTTTGTTTTGACTTGGTTGATCCACCAGGTTACTGTTTGACTGACCTATCAACGAATTTGGTGATTTAATTGATGATTCTCATTTTAAGTAATAAATATGAAATTAAATCCATTAAATATAATTAAATGTAGGTTAAGTGAGGGGTTTTAGCATACAATGCTGCATGTGTTCAGTATTCAGAGTGCTGGACATTTTAACAAGGGCATTTAGTGATGGAACTTCTGGATTCAGGATATAAACATTTTTACTTAATCCTCACTTCCCCCACAGTATACTGCTAACTGCTCTAGGGCAGGGGTTCCCAAACCGGTCCTGGGGGACCCCTGTGTACGCTGGTTTTCGTTGAAACCACAGTTGCAATCCCAGAATTTTAACAAGCTGTTAATTTTTCTTAATTAGGTGCTTTTCATGTTTGGAGGAATTATTCGCCCTCTTAAGACACATTATGTCAGAAATAGCTATGCATGCCATGTAGAACAAACTCCCCATGTTCACGTTGTGCTTATTGTGCTATATTGCAACAATTACATAAAAAGAGGTTACAAAATAATGTATTTTCACTCAAAGTAAAGAGTGAAGTGAATCAATAGGCTCCTAATTAGGTTGTTGAACACGTGTTGAACTCAATTTTTTTCTTTAAGCTTATTAACACAATGCAGGTTTGGCTTGTTATCATTTTCTTTGTGTTTGAATTCTTCATTATCTACCAAATGGTTAGTTTTAGTGGCCATGTGTCCACACTTTAGGAGCCTATTGATTCAAATCAGTCTTTAAATGGATCTGTTAAATAATTTTCTTATCTTTTTTAAATAATATAGCACAATAAGCACAATGTGAACATGGGGTGTTTATTCTACATGGCATCCATAGCTATTTCTGATATAATGTGGCTTAAGAGGGTGAATAATTCCTCCAATCATGAAAAGCACCTAATTAACAGCTTGTTAAAATTCTGGGATTGCAACTGTGGTTGCAACGAAAACCAACATATACAGGGGTCCCCCAGGACCGGTTTGGGAACCCCTGCTCTAGGGTAGGTCTTTTAAAGGAAATTGAAGATGTGTGTGGTAAAGTCCAATTTTCTTTAAAAGAACCACAATATTATTGTAACATTTTTTTAAATTACACCTATCACCTTTATAAGCCTTACCAACCGAAAATACAGTAGGAAATCATTGATATTAACTGTTTGGGAATTTTGGAAGTGCGAAATGTTGGTAACTTTGAATAATTCACTGAAATTGCTTGCTTTTTTTTTTAACATGCTCTAATTTTGCACATGGCAAATCACCAAAAAAAGATGCATGATTCAGCACCAAAATTACTCATTTTATGCAAATGGAGTTCAATACTGAGCTTGCCTGATTCACAAAGATGATTGCAAATTACCACTCGGCATAAGAATGGATAGTTTAAGAAAATCTGGAACCTGGTGGTAATGTGATAGTCTTGTATAAATTTGTCAATGGCAGCTGTCATGGTTGCAAGAGGAAGACACCACTAACATGCTAGGCATGCAAGAGTGCAGATCGCCCATACAAGGGCATCCCTATTAAGGGTTAATAGAGACAGAAACTATTCATCATTACAGGCTGAGTCATTTAACACTAGAATTGATTGACAACACAGATGACGTTGAACTTGTAACTGTAAAACAATGTACCACCTGCAATTGTTAATTCTGCAATAACTTAAGCAGGCTATTTCATTCAGAGATAAATTCTAAAATGTTGTTCCAAGACATATTGAAGAGATCCATTTGCTGTTCATTCAGCTGATCTTCTCTGTGCCTCAGTGATTCCTGTTTTAATCATTATTATTCTGACACCATTATTTGTGTGCCAAATAAAAATTAATTGCTTATTAAATAGCAGGCAAGTTTCCAATTTTTGTTATTAATTCAGTGCTTGCTCAACCTCAGAAATAAGTGTGAGCAAAACCAGCCTTTTACTTTAATTGACCGTTCAGGGATAGCTTGACATGAAAAACCATTTCTTGAGTAAAAAGAATTGCACCCCGATAACTGAATTGAAACGTAGCCTCAAATGTGAACTAATGGAGCAGAGAAGATGGAACTTGGCACGACCCTCGCTCTTATGAAGGCTGACCTGATGGCCAGAACATCATGTTTCACAACTAAAAATGTAACCCATTATTGTACTTGTCATGTAGTGTCATGCCCCCTTCCTCTTCTAAGCCCCATTTATTGTAAGTGGTCAGATAAAACTGTAGGCGGTAGCAGTACAACATGGATAGCGGTCGGGTTCAGACCATTGGACAGCACCTGTAAACACTACCTTAAAGGTAGTGGCAATGGAATTCTCCAAGGTGTTAAATCAGATTTAAGCCATGGTAAGATCATTCCATATTTTGTTTGTGTTGAGCAGAATTTAATGCATTTACTTCCAGTGATTTGCTTCTCTCCTCAGATTGTAGTTTTATTTTCATACTTATCCGACTTAACTTAAGGGCTGCCTTTGATACAAAGGACCACCATATTCACCTTCACAGGCTAGAAAATTCAGTTGGGAAAGTTCTCACTGGGCAAGCTCTTTTGTTGTTCATATCCCATCTTTCTGGAAGATATCAGTTTATCATGGTAAATAATTAGTTGTCTGTTCAAGGGTAAGCTATGGAGTACCACAAGGATCTGTACTGGATCTCTTACTCTTTTCTCAGTATATTCTACCCTTGGGAGACATTATAACCAACATGGCATTAATTACCACTCCTATGCAGATGACACACAACTTTTTCATGGAGCAGCTGGAAAAGACTGAATTCAACAGAGGGAAATTGATATGTTACATTTTTGTTGAAATTTTGATGGCTTGACAGTTATTGCAGTTGTTAAAACCATTGGTGTGACTATTGACTCACATCTCTATTTTCAGGCCCACATTAATAATATCACAATTTTCACCTTGGGATTATATCTAAATTGAGGAGGATACTGTCCTTGCATGATGCCAAAAATGGCTTGTGCTTTAATAACCTCTTAGCTGAACTACTGTAAAACTTTACTATCTGGATGCACTCAACTGACCTTGAAAGGTTTCCAACTGGTACAGAATGCAGCTCCATACAAGAACCAAGAAATGTGAACATATCAGTCCGGTGCTTTTTTTCTCTTCATTAGGTTGCTTGTTTATGTTCAAATTGACTACAATTTTCTTCTACTTCCTTATCAGACTTTAAATGGTCTTGGTCATATTCTAATTAAAATTACAATGTGAGGCAGAGCCTTCTACAGAGCTCCTGTCTTATGGACTAATCTCCATTTGAATGTTCAGGCTTCAGACACATTCTCTATTTTTAAGCATGAGCTATAAAATTCACTTTTTTTGTCAGCCCTGCAGTTAAAGATGTGTGAGAAGGGTGGATTAGAACATAGAGCTGTCAGGTGAACTGAGCTGAAGTTGCTGCCATAGCATAGTACCCTGGGGCTTTTCCATACTACACTTAGGCCCCTACATGTGCAATATATAACATCATGTTTCTAATATATCTATTTCCTAACCCATTTGCATTTCTGTTCTCTGCCCTTGGCCTTCTGTCCCTTTCCCCCACCCATTCCAGCCGCGACACTCTCCTGGTTCAGGCCCCATGCTATGATGCAACCTGGAGGCTGAGGTGAATCACCTCACTCCCTTAACTGGCATAATATACATTTATTTGCATTGACTTTCTATTTTACAGGCTAGTTTAATACCTCAGGTTGTAATCTGCCCAGCCAATTTGTATATTTGCTCTGAAAGACTCCCCATTACCTTGGTATTAGCATTTAGCTACAGACAATGGGCTGACCAGCGGAGGATGGGCAGATCTGGCATACCCCTGAGAGTTTTTTTAACCGCACTTGCTGGATTTTTGGGGGTTCAGGCTCGGTTTTGCCCAGTTTTTTCCATTTCCCATTTTTTATTTAATTAAAAAATCTATCTTTATTGCATTCTCTAAAACAATATACATACAAGTAGTTGATTGATCTGATAGGACTGGACAAAGGTCAGGCCAAAGTCAGGCCTACATAAGACTAATACCCCTGAACTAAGACCTGGGCTGCATTCGGATCCAATTCAACACACTCCCTTCCCTTGCTCACTTCCCTCGAGGGAGCTATCTTGTGACGCAATTTGCTACATGCAGCAAGCGAACTTAAATGGTGCCCTGCAAGGGAGGGTTGACGAGAAACCAACAAAAATGGCACTGAACCACCCTCGCAACATTTCGGAAGTGCAGCACCATAGAGTTGAAATGTGACCGCCGCACAGTTGCATGGGATTCCCTTCTTACTGGAAGCTTGCATTTTATACCCTCCAAAATGTATCCTTTCTTCCTGTCGTTCCCTTCCCTTGTTTCAAGGAGGGAATCCCCAAAATGCCAGGATGAAATGGCAGCCACACCAAGGGCCCTATCTTGGCGATCTTGGCGCTTAGTCTAAGCGCATGGCGCTAAGTCCATTTAGGGCGTGTCCAAGTCTACTTTTGCTATTTTAACGGCGTGTTTTTTTGGCGCTAAGCACGGCGCATGGCGCAACTGGGCTGAACCTAGTCGCTTCATTAATTATAGGTGTGTCTTGGGCGTGACATTCAATAAACCAATCAAAATGTCATATCCCATTCCCTTTAAAAGCCTGCTTTTCCACCTTGGCGGATTGCTTATGATGGCGAAACAGACATGCTCGTGCGTGTTTAGTGTGATCAAGGAATAGGCTAAATGGAGTATGATCAATATTATTCGGACTAACCATTAGCCTATGAGTTCCCGGTAATTCCAGACAGGGCTGTTATTTTACAAAATATGTGCGGTTAAATTTCGTTAAAAGGACCTGCAACAGCTGAGAATAAGCTATCAATGGCTTCAGTCTCACCTTAGAAAACGCCAAATTAGCCTGCTTGTTCAGCTAATTTCGTTTGATTATGCAATGAAAGTGTCAAACATCAATTCCAAGAGGCTGTTCTCATGGAGTTCTCGAAGTTCAAGCTTCATCCAAAGTTAATTAGGCTACCTGCATAGTAGGCTAATATTGATTAATAACATACATATCGTTATTTTGCCTTAATGATGACACTAAATAGCCTACAATAAAGCTGTCAGGTTCGCAACCCATAAGTTCACGCATATTTCCCCTTGTTTAATAATGTCCTGTTTATGGAAATGTGACCAACCTGTTTTACTCGTAGCGTAATCCTTTAAAACAATCCACTTTCCCAGGAAGACCGTGAAACGTGCGACTTACAGCAGGGGAAACAGAGAACATGCAGCTCACGTGCAGAGAATGGCATTAAAATTAATTGTGAATTAATTTTGTAACGTGCTGCCAATTTGTTTTAGTTTCTAATTAGACGCTTAGTTCTCTTTAAAATCGTTTTGTTCAGTTAAGGAATAACGGGTGAAATCAGCTGGGTTTTAAACGGTGAGAGTATGGAAACCTGGACACTGTAATTAAAAAAAATATGAAGGACAAAGAATAGCTAAGGTTACAATTTAGTTAACATGGTGACATCTCCGTTTTTTAACCATAGGCTATCGAAAAAAACCTTATGCACAGCGAATCCGCTGTAGCCTAGGCTATTTGAAAAACAATAAATGCAATATTCACTGGACAAGGTTTTGAACTTTTTTCAGTCACAAACCATTCTATTTACTTACAGGCTGTATTCATAGATAAACAGAGCTGTATTGTAATGACATCTGAAGTGCATTTTCAGAACTTAAATGTCCGTCTATTGCCGTGCGCGAGTTTTCCATTGAATGACAATTCACGCATTAGGTGCAAAGACAATTTGCGCATTAGGCTTGATAGCTATAGGTGTTATCAGCTCCTTTTTAATGGATAGCCATTGTCCCGTACCATCGCACATCGCCTGGATGTTGATGGAGTGGGCTGAGAGCAATGTAATGTGGCATTGTTTCCCTTCGCTGAGGGAAAGGTATGTGGACCTATGGAACCTTTTATTATTATGCATTTTTGATATAGCCTACACAATAATAATATTTCACATTGTGATCTAGATATTTTAGTCATGCTTGTGCACGCCCCTGTGTGTAACAGACAGGAGGGTATGCGCGTTGTGCACACGCCTATGTAGACGCACTTATATGCACCGTTAAAATAGCATGTAAACAACTGCGACATGACTTTAGACCAGGTTTGTGGTGGTTCTAGCGCAAGCGCTTTCTGCTGGCTCAAGATAGCAATACGCCAAAAAGAATCCTGGCCACTCCTCATCTTAAGACCAACACGCCCAGTTCACTAATGATGGCGCAAGAGTACATGGTAGTTAAACGGCGTAAGCGTTAGGCGTTATTATGGACCTAGCGCCGGGTGTAAGATAGCAAAGACACTTGCGTTTGCGTTATAAAATGCAAGCTTCCAGCAAGAAGGGAATCCCACAATGCAATGCTTCACATGGAAAAAGAGGGCGGTCACATTTCAACTCTATGGTGTTGCACTTCCGAAATGTTGCGAGGGCGGCTCGGTTCTGTTTTTGTTTGTTTCTCATCAATCATCCCTTGCAGAGCACTTTTTAAGTTTGCTTGCTGCACATAGCAAATTGTGTCACAAAACAGCTCCCTCGAGGGAAGTGAGCAAGGGAAGGGAGTGTGTTAAATTGGATTTGAATGCAGCCCCGGGCTGTATCCGAATCAGCACCCTTCCATACTATTATGTAGGCTTTTTGAGTAGACAGGGCGAAAAAGTTGTTAAATAGGCAAAATTTTCTCTAAATATAGTATTTAAACCCCCGTATGATACACTTACTTCTAGGGTTTTGCGGAGCACACTTTTCAAGAAGTACACAAACATTTTGGTCGCTTAAATGATGTGAAGCGTCTTTTAAAAAAATGAGGTGCAGCTTCGCTGATGTTTTCCTTCAAACACAACAAAAACAACACGTGATATGGCCGTGCAAAGGGTGGGCACAGGTTTGGCAGATCTTGCAAGACTTTCCAGCCAAATGGCAACTCAAAACTAGCCCAAAATATATTTTCAACCGAAACCAACGTATTTTAAATAGAAATGATCATATTTTAACTTTTAAAAATAAGTGTGTGCCTTGCGACTTTCATTTTAACCTGTGACTGCACTTTGAAAGTAGCCCAATTTAGCTGTAAAACCGCGGACATGGCAACACTGGTGGGACGCCTTACGACCTGCTTACGACACTTCCACAGTATGGCTGGAAAATAGTATGGCGGATATTTTTTGCAGACTGCACGTCGCATGCTACACAATGCACATTAAACAGCACACTTCTGTATGCAGGAGACAGGGCGCAGTAGATAGGGCTTTGATTTGGACACAAACCAGTAGTTAATCTTCCTCCATAGGAAAAACAAAATGGTGAGTCTTCCACATATTTCCTACTAACAAAAACGTGCACATGAAAGAAAATGAACACTAACTGCCCACGCAACACCAAAAACATAAAAGAAACACCAGGCTGTGAACACAAAAACCACCAAAAGTCAAGCTACAAAACAATCTGTTTCAAACGGCAGATTCAAGCCACAAAAGTCTGCTCAACAGATTAGCATTTCTTTCAGCTGCAGCAGGGCTTGTGCAGGGCCACAGGCAGGTGAAGCAGCTCATCAAGGTGGGGATCCAAATCTCCAGGAGAGAGAGAGCCCAAATGAATGTAGCTTGCATATCCATCTTTTGGTAATCCCTTACGCTGATTGTCTTTTTAGGAATAAAAAAACTTTAAAAAGGTTAAAAAGGTTAAATCAACATGTGAAAAAAGGGAGAAAAGAGAAGCCCAGGATTACCAGCAGGGGGTAGTAAAGTCACCAGTATGTAATGCCCTGCACATCAGGAGATGCACACATTTTCATGACTGTATCTCAAATCGGGAATGAGATATGCCTGATTAAATTCTAGCCACTCGTAAACATTTAGTCGGTTATTGCAACACCATGTGGCCAATCAGCAATATATTTGGTCAGTGGCCAGAAATAAGTTCTCCAGCACCCCTTGCTGATAGACAGGCAGAAGTTGCATGCATTTTTGTGAGAATCCACACCCCCACCCCCTTGGCCAATTGGTGTGCAAAGTTAATCAGTTCTTTCTTGCCCCCTGATCAACCTTTCCACAAAGGTTTGTGGTGTTACGTAAATCCATTCTGAAGTTGTATGCCTTTTTGTGAAAAGCCACACCCACTGTTACACACCCACCCACACTTTGGCCAATCTGCGTGAAAAGTTATTCAGTTCTTCCTTGCCCCATGACCAAGCTTTAATAAAACTTTAATGCAAATTCGTTCATATTATTTGGAGATATACTGCTAACAGACAGGCAAACAGATGGAAGGAATGGGGCGAAAACATAACCCCAGTCAACTCGGTTGGTGGAGGTAATAAATTGAAACATTAGAATAAATGAAAGCGGCATTAAATTATTATTTTTTGGCTTTCTAAAAAACATTGCATAAGCTGCTTCAGAACAATAATTTTGTAATTTACAACTGTTATAAAAAAACTACCCGTCTTGTGGTCTCAAAAATGAAAATGTAAACCATTACAAACTGTGAGCTGAAGTGTCATAAAAAGGTATGTGCCTCAATTAAAGAGAAACTTAACACTATTTATCAAGAAAATAGTTAGATTGAAGGGTACACTAGGAAAAGAGCTAAATAAGAGATAAATGTGAGTTGGAAGTCGTATTGTCAAAGACATGGCATCGGGGAGGGTGATTTGCTGACAAGATGCTTTGAGTTTTAACTATCCAGCTCAATTTACACTGCTTCTACCACTGTTAATGAAAGCGTCCATCAATGTGTCTAGCAACACATTAAATCTCTGTTATATTGTACACAAGAAGGTACCATTATTTTCTGCTGTCAACGCTCATTGCAGGGAATTCAAAACTGAAATGACCACCAAGCTGTGGGCCCTCACCATAATTAAATGGTATCCCATCTGACTACAGTCTTCTATTCAACCTGTGCAAATACAAATCAGTTGGGGGGTGGTGTGTTGTCAGACACTACACCATCACCCCGCCACTGCTCTGTTAAGGCTCAAATAAAGTTAGCGGGGCCAAATCGTTTAGCCTCCATTCGTATCCATAAGTTCGAGGCTTGTGAAGAGCATGTTGGTTTACGAGAGAGAATATTGGATTTAACTCATTAACTTTACCGACCCTTCCAGCACAGAGGCAGTTACCCAGAATGCATTGCTGTCTAAATCCGGTGATGAAAAAGTATATGTGAAATTATCTGGAAATGGATAACTGGGGCTCCATTTTCCCAGTTTTCTGAGGTCAAAGGTAAAAACTACTGGATAATACCCTCTGATCTTCCCTTGCAAAATATTTCTCCCAAAGGAAAAAAATTATTATGCATTACAGCTTATGTACAAAGAAACATACAGTACAAGAGAATGTGTCTGCTTAGATACTGTATATTCCTTTCTGACATTTCTCAACCAGTTAGTGTGATGACAAATAACTACAGGAAATCAAATATGATTCATTTTCATAGTTCTTGGGATAATTTTAGTTTTGTATCTACAGTTCATGCTGCATGAAACATTCTGTAAAGCAGAACATTACCTGGCACAGCTTTACCCATGTACCCGTTGATTTGGTTCCAAGGCTGTTCACTTGGGCTTAGAGCATTTCTGTTTCCAAAATCTGCAGCCGTAAAGGTCTAAACACAATTTGGTTAGTCAAAGCAGGGACCAGAGTCAGAATGGTTTGTTGACTCTAAAGGGCAATAAGCTGCCAGGCATTCATTAAAACACATCCAGGTCAAACAGCATACAAGTGCAAATTTATGGGAAGGGTTTAGTCTAGGACAAATTCTGGAGTAAACAAAAACAGGGAGAGGGAAAAAATCTACAGAGCCTTTCAAAGAGGAAATGCACCACCATTCGAGTTGCTGAAGCTAAAGTTTAATCTTACAGGTCATGTGGCTCAATTATTATATAAATCATTGTACCATAGTGTAATAGGGAAATGAGCCATTTCAATCCAGTTTGTTTTGTGTGTGACCTCAAGTGCAATCTCATACTACTTTGATTCCCATGAAAGGCATTTCAGTGATTCATTGCTCACATACCCTGTCAGTTTAGAACATGCATTGTAATTACTTCATTATTACAGTGCAGTTTATCTAGTAACTTAATTACACTTCAAGTATCAGTAATAGCCAAGGACCGAATGAAGCCTGGTCACCATTGATAGCATTGGCAGAGTCTGCTTCTAAGTTTTTGTTCAGCCAGATTATACAGGCTGTCCATTTTGAATTATTTCCCCACCTTTTCTCCCCAGTTTGGAATACACATTTGTATTTATCAGTACTCATTGCTACAACCTCTGCTATCAATTGGGAAAAATTCAGACTGGCATTTGCTCTCCTCCAAAGCGGGTGACGTCAGCTGCTGCTTCTTATCACAGGTCTGGCTCGCACAAACATGAGTTGGGGAAGACAATTAGTGCACAGTGTGGGGGTCACTCTCAAGTTACCCTGGCCAAGTGAAGCTCTCCCATCCCTGTGCGATGCAAGACCTAATTCTGTACTAGTACAGTCCTGATTCAGTACTAGACTGTGAGGCTCATCCATGCAATAGTAGTGTTTTTACAGGATGGACCACCCAGCAGTCCCCAGGCCTGATATTGATTAATGCCGCTATTATGCATTCAGTGCTATGAAAACACTATACTATATATTTACTATGTATGTAGTACAGTGTTGTAATGGAAAGGTGTGGTATGGAAGAGTCCATCAAGAAAATCAGGATGATGTATTGCACTGAAGCAATATACAGTGCCCTCCACTATTATTGGCACCCCTGGTAAATATTTTATTAAAAAAATTAACCGTTTGGTGAATTCGCTTAATGTCACACTGAAAAAATGAGAAAAATCCAACCTTTAATTGAAGTAATTTATTATGAGAAAAAAAATCCCCTCATCAAGAAATTTTTAACAAAACCACGTGTGCCACAATTATTGGCACCCCTGCATTTATATATAGAATAAAGTAATAATTTTTAATATTTGGTCGTATATCCTTTGCATGCCATGACTTAGGTCTGTGACACAACAACATCAAAAGACTCTTGATATCTTATTTTCTGGTACTCTTACAAGCGATACTATAACGTCTCTGCATTTGAATGGATCTCTATGGTAATTGGGGGGTGGGACTAGATTTAGCTGTAAATCACACTGGAACAGTATGGAACACATGGTTGGCTAAATGGCTCTAAGTCATCAAGGGTCTGATGTATCAAACCAGCCTTAAATCATCACTCGTGTATTTATCCCTTCTACACCACAACAATACAAATAGTTATACAACGCCACTTTAAATAATGAGCCACAAAAGTCTGCTCAACAGATTAGACAAAGGCATGTAACAAAATTGAGCCCAGTTCTCTTATTTCCAATAAGAAATTTGTCAAGATTATTCATGAGGGCATTTTGAAAAGCACTGTCCAAATTGAACAGAATGCACATCTTCACAACTTCAGACCGAAGAATGTATTACCTGTATGTACTCTTCAAGAATATATTACTTATCCACAACGTGTCATTTAAACCAGAAAATTGACAAAATTATGAATCTGGTTGACAACTGCCCTATGCCAAGTGCAAAAAAAGTCTATTTTCCCTGTTATGTCACAACCATTTAAATTATGATGTGAAAAGCTACTGCTTTATCATAGTAGAGGACTGCTAAAAAGTAATGAATCGCACGTGAGATTCAGCGATGCAGTCTCATTCCTCTACTGTGAAACCGGCAATTATTTTTTCCCCCTATTAAACATGAAGCTTTTGGGAATCTCTCCTTTTGATTTTCTGCATTTCCCTGTCTGGTTAAAACAATACATTTATCTTCTGTTTGTACCTCCGTGATGCGAGGGAACTCTTACAACAGTCTTCGGTGTGCTTAAAAACATTTAACGAGATCACAAAAAAGGCCTACCTATGTCATAAGGGAGGCCTTTGATGTCATATTTTCAGAGAAGTGAAAAGATGAAGACCTCAAGGAGTCACTCACTCCTGTACGTGGAGGAGTGTCCGCACCATGATGGAGGACATTAAAGTTTAAACAGCCAGCAGAGAAGAAAGGGAAAATACAGCTTAGTGTCAGAAATCACTGTGGCAAAAACATATTGCCAGTTAACTTTCAGTCTCAAATGGATTTGTATCAGTCTTGTTCCAAGGCAGATGTACCACATGACAAAGCAGATACAATGTGAAATTTTGACATAATGAGTGCATTTTGGGTTACATTATTTTCACCCTCAGGGGCCAATTTAGATAATTTGCTGTGATCTCTAAATGCATTTTAAGGAAGCTAGACAAGAGAAAAATAGACTAGCTCAGGTGTACTGTCTCAAACAAATATACAGTGTTTATCCTTCTGTCTGAAAAAAGACAAGTTAAAATAAATGTTTAAAAGGTTCTGCCTTTTAAGTTCTATTTTATAGTAGATATTTTGAATTTCTAAGTGCCATTGCTGTCAAGAGGCAAGGGGTAAAATGTTTATTATAAGTGAGCTGAAAAGAGAAAAGGAATTCAAAATCCCAGTGAGAACAATGATAAATCATGATTCAGTGACATTGCGGATGAGGTAATCCAGAAGTATTAATAAATGCTGTAATCTGGAGGGTAAAGAAACAACACTATCTGTACCTGCAGCTGCTCAGCCAACACATTTTCTGTATCTGTACTTGGATAGAAAACTGCAATTGGGTGTGGTTTAAACCCATGATTTAACACTGACATATCATTAATCACAATGTTTTAAATAATTGATGTACATTTGTATTATGTACATTTTATAATAGTCTCCAACTGAACAGTATTAAGCCCTATTCGGACGGGAGAAGATTTCAGGACAATGTCTGTAAAGTATTTATTACCACAGGACGTCTGTAATGTCAATGGCCGATTCAGACGGGATAAAGAATCTCCGTAATCAGCGTCTAGAATTACAGAGATGGGAGTGTCTACTCCATGTTGTCGTCACACCGAAAATGTTCCCCACGAGTCATACAACGTAACACATCCTGGGCCCTATCTTGGCGCTTGGTCTAAGCGCATGTCGCTAAGTCCATTTAGGGCGTGTCTAAGTCCACTTTTGCTATTTTAGCGGCATGTTTTTTGGGCGCTAAGCACGGCGCAAGGTGCAACTGGGCTGAACCTAATCTCTTCATTAATTATAGGTGTGTCTTGGGCGTGACATGCTATAAACCAATCAAAATGTCATATCCCATTCCCTTTAAAAGCCTGCTTTTCCACCTTGGCGGATTGCTTATGATGGCGAAACAGACATGCTCATGCGTGTTTAGTGCGATCAAGGAATAGGCTATATGGATCAATAGTAGCCTATGATCAATATTATTCGGGCTAACCATTATGAGTTCCCGATAATTCCTGACAGTGCTGTTTACAAAATATATGCGGTTAAATTTCGTTAAAAGCACCTGCAACAGCTGAGAATAAGCGACCAATTGCTTCCGTCTCACCTTAGAAAACGCCAAATTAGCCTGCTTGTTTAACGAATTTCATTTGATTATGCAATGAACTCATGTTCGAGCTTCATCCGAAGTTCATTAGGCTACCTGCATTCTAATTTTGATTAATAACATAAATAACGTTATTTAGCCTTTATGACACTAAATACAATAAATCTGTCAGGTTGGCAACCCATAGGTTCAGCATATTTTCCCTTGTTTTATAATGTCCTGCTTATGGAAATGTGACCAACCTGTTTTACTGGTAGCGTAATACGATCCACTTTCCCAGGAAGACCGTGAAAAGTACGATTTACAGCAGGGGAAACAGATCTGCTCCCGTAAAGCGCACATGCAGATAATGGAATTAAAATTAATTGTAAATGAATTGTGTAACGTGCTGCAAATTTCGTTTCTAATTAGACGCTTAGTTCTCTTTAAAATCTTTTGTTCAGTTATGGAATAACAGGTGAAATCAGCTGGGTTTTAATAAGCTGAGGGTATGGAAACCTTGTCACTGTAATTTAAAAAATGTGAAGGACGAAGAATAGCTAATTGGTTACAATTCAGTTAATATGATGACATTTATCTCCGTTTTTTAACCATAGGCTATCGAAAAAAACCTTATGCACAGCGAATCCGCTGTAGCCTAGGCTATTTGAAAAACAATAAAAGCAATATTCACTGGACAAGGTTTTTAACTTTTTTCAGTCACAAACCATTCTATTTACTTACAGGCTGTATTCCTAGATAAACAGCTGTATTGTAATGACGTCTGAAGTGCATTTTCAGAACTCAAATGTCCGTCAATTGCAGTGCGCGAGTTTTCCATTGAATGACAATTCACGCATTAGGCTTGATATAGGTGTTATCAGCTCCTTTTTAATGTATAGCCATTGTCCCGTACCATCGCACATCGCCTGGATATTGATGGAGTGGGCTGAGAGAAATGTAATGTGGCATCGTTTCCCTTCGCTGAGGGAAAGGTATGTGGACCTATGGAACCTTTTATTATTATGCATTTTTGATATAGCCTACACAATAATAATATTTCACATTGTGATCTAGATATTTTAGTCATGCTTGTGCGCGCCCCTGTGTGTAACAGACAGGAGGCTACGCGCATTGTGCACACGCCTATGTAGACGCACTTATATGCGCCGTTAAAATAACATGTAAACAACTGCGACATGACTTTAGACCAGGTTTGTGGTGGTTCTAGCGCAAGCGCTTTCTGCTGGCTCAAGATAGCAATACGCCAAAAAGAATCCTGGCCACTCCTCATCTTAAGACCAACACGCCCAGTTCACTTGTAATGGGCGCAAGAATACATGCTAGTTAAAGGACGTAAGCGCTAGGCGTTATTTATGAACCTAGCGCCGGGTGTAAGATAGCAAAGACACTTGCCGTTTTGGGTAAGCGCCGCTTTGCGCCGGGTGTAAGATAGGGCCCCCTATCTTCACTGCAAACTGATTGCTTCTGGTAGAAAATCGCTGTCAGGGAGCAATTGAAGAGATGAAGGTGCCAAAAAAAACAACTATGTGGAGACAATGTTGGCATGGCAAACATGTCCACAAAAAGCTTGAGGAATCCTACATTACACCTCTTTATTAACGTTAGCTTGAGAAAAATAGTGTTAGGCCATGACATGTAGGGGAGAACCGGGATGAAAGAATAACATCGATTTTCGCGAAAACTACAGAAACCCGAATGCCGTAGATCAGTCATGTGTAATCATTTCACTCTGCAAAAAAAACAATGATCCCGTTTTGGCGGAGTGCTAGACCAAAGTTATTTTTGACCGCTGAAAGTAAAATATCGAAACCGGAAGTGTTTTTCGGAAGTGTGTTTATGTTTTGAATTTTCGTAATTTTCTTAACACAACTGTTGACTAAAGACAGCATAGGTTTCGAATGGCATGCTTGCGAGACTTAGCTGCTAACCAAGTTGAAAGCAAGCGAGACACGAGCGGGACGAAAGACACACTGTTAAGGCCGTGGTGAAAATCAATGCACAAGCTTGGAGTGTGTATTGACCCCATCAGAACCGAGTATTCAACAATGCCGTGGTATAATAAGCATCAATAAATTATATCTAGTAGCTATTAATAAAGGTGAGTTGCTATTAAATCATCAATTTCAGACCGTTTAACGTTGCGATGCAAAATTCTATTCATTATGCAACATTATGCTCTTGACGCATGGTTGATTTTCATGGATTTTAAATTTATACCATTATTCATTGACTCGTCCCTAACATGGCATTTTGCCTGACAGTACATTTGTTGAAAGGAATGAGCATAAAAAACAACAAGACAGAGATAAGACCGCTAAAGCACACTTTTCCTCACGTGATTCTTTCGTCCCGATTCAGTGTGTTTTTCGTCCCGCACGGCAGGGACGAAAGACACATTGCACTCATCCTGTTTGAGGCCAATTTATATCCGACTTGTTTATGCTGGTAACAAAATTCCTGTTACTATTAGTGAGGGACACATACAAGTTGTTTGTCAGAAAATATGGCCTCTCTAGCTCTATTGACTTACGAGTAAACCGGATGAATGTAAAAAGTTAATCTTTCGACCCAGTTCTCCCCTATGTAAGGCTATAGCTAGGCTATAATAGCTTACCTAAAGCTGCCACAAGCGTTGCCCCACTGTAGCCTACTTTTGAGCCGGTTTTTTTTTTTTTTTTTGCTCTCTGTCTTCTAATTTAATGTAAGGTTACATTCATTTAGAGGTCGGCCAATAGTTGTTGCTTGCACTTGGACGGAAGAGAGCACAACCAAAGGCGTCCTCGAGTGCTTACGTGAAAAAACAAGAGAAAAGACTGGGGAAAACTAATTTCTCACAGGAAATAACATAATTTTACCGGACATGTGAATTCGCACAGGATTGCTTTAACCTGGGGTAATTTTTATCGGACATTTAACAGTAGGTAAAAGACTCCGGAATCTTTACTGGCGCGGGAGCACGCAGTCTGTAAAAGTTACGGACATGGCAGATTCAGACAGGACTAAAATAGCGGAGCTCCTCCGGTAATTATTACATTACCCCACCTCCCCCTGTAAAACGTATCCCGTCCGAATAGAGCTTTAGTGTTGGCTCTTGAAGCACAGAACACTAGATGTTGTGGGATCAGGCAGCTCTGTCAAATCTCTACCAACCTCAAATATTTTATCTTCTGAGTCCATTGCTAACAGTCAGAACAACAACAAAAAAAAAACGATATTAGGCTGTTGCTAGTAGCTGTGGCCACTACAAGTCTCCCGAAACACTTGCTCCCTCCCACAAATTATGTTTGTGCTGGATCTGGATGGTTTATGGCAAGAGTAGGCTAGATAACTAAACGTGGACAGTAACACTGCTGAATTTATTTATTTTTACTTTCTCTTTTTTTTAGCAAAAGTGCATTTGCACATTATCTTTCTCCCTCCGGAGTGGGTTTTTGTGTGTGTGTGTGTGTGTGTATGGAGACCCATCAATGTCAAAAATAACGAACACATGCGCAGCAACGTTTGTGTGCCTGCGTGATTAACTTGGTAAATTTTGGTACGCGTGCGTGCGTGCGTTGTTACGTGCGCATTGTATTTCACGCGTGACAAGATGATGCGTACTGCACTCAAAGCGTGTACACGTTCGTCTGTCACTGTTACAGAAATTTTGTTATGCGTTCACACACACACCCGTTCGCATTTTTGATGCTACGCAACCGGAAGTTTTATGGAGACCCATACGTCTCATAATGCGCAGCATCCGCGTACATGAACGCCTCGCATAGTTCGCTTCCATTTGATTATATTCTATGATCCAGCAGAGACACTTGGACACACAGGACTTTTGTTCCAATTTTCATTAGATGTAATTCAAAAGAAGGACACAAAGTTAGTAGCCTAGACACACTTTACATTTATTTATTTTTTTGTATTCTGGAAGAAAGTATTTACGTGACATATTTGTAGTAGTGGGACTACAACTATAATATATAAAGGGGTGGAAAAGGAATTATAGCATTTTGATTGACTATTACAAGCAGGGCAAACATTAGCTAACCAGATGTCAATATAAATGTATGACGTTATGACACCTGCTGAATAGATCTAATATTTACACATTTCCCTGAGGAATGTAAGGTGGGAGTAGTTACTGTACCTACTAACTATTTTCCATAACAGCACGGAAGTTACCATATATAGTTCTTCGCCCTATTAAGCCCCTCCATAACATTAACTGACGTTAAAAAAAACTTAACTATGCGAGGCGTTCATGTACGCGGATGCTGCGCATTATGAGACGTATGGGTCTCCAAACTTCCGGTTGCGTAGCATCAAAAATGCGAACGGGTGTGTGTGTGAACGCATAACAAAATTTCTCTAACAGTGCCAGACGAACGTGTACACGCTTTGAGTGCAGTACGCATCATCTTGTCACGCGTGATGTAGTTTGCGCACGTCATAGTGCGGGTGCGCGTGAACGTGTGACAAAAATGTTCTATTATCTTAATGCGTGCGTTTATGCGTGCGTTTGCGAAAAATGCATGCATGTTACACGTAGTCACTCCGTGTCATGTCATTACGTGGTGCGCAACAGTCATTACGCGTGAACGTGCGCGTGCACGCGTGACCGTTATAAGTCAATGGGGAAATTACATGACAGGTCAGGCGTTGCTTTGCTGCACAGGCATCAAAGCAGGTGTGTGTGACACGTTCAGTCGATAGTTGCGCACGCATTATGAGACGTATGTGTGTGTGTGTGTGTGTGTGCGCGCGCGTGCGGGCGTGCATGTGTGTGTGTGTGTGTGCACTTGTGCCTATAGCAGACCTGCCCCTTAGCCTCCCCCTACAATATCCTCAGGGATACAAATCCTTCATGAATGAAGGTTGATCTGAAAATGTCCATAACTTTGAAAATGAAGTCAAATGACACTTATGTTGATTAGAATTGTTTATGCAGCATAATAAAATGCAGCTTATAACTGCTAATGAAAAATGGAGCCCTTCTTGAATTCAAGTTTCAAGTATAATTCAGTTTAAACGACATTTACAAACAAGGTCTCAACACACTTTACAAATCAACAGGTAAAGCTAAGAATAAAAGAGGCAGACTCAAAAGATTTCGGAACATGTAGGCTATAAAAAGGTATTAAATATACAAGGATGGAATAAAACCGTAAATGATCATAATTATAAAACTGAACATGCAAATACTGATCAAAGTTAAGGCAATAAATTGGCAGGTGTATTAAAAGACTAAGGTTAGTGGGGGAAGTTAGGTGTGTTTTCAGTTGTGATTTAAAAATAGCGACTGTTTCTGACTCCCGAAATATGGCAGAAAGATCATGGATCAAGTGGGAGCTCTGTAAGAGAAGGACCTACCGCCCACTGACTTTTTGTAAATGCTGGGAATAGTCAATAGGCCGGCATCGCTGGAACAACGGGCTGGAATATAGGGCTTGAGGAAGTCGGTCAAGTAGGATGGGGCTAAACCATATAATGCCTTGTTATATAGGTCAGTAAGAGGACTTTAAAGTTAAACCGTTTTTTTATCTGGAGGCAATGCAGTGATGCCAGGATGGGAGTAATGTGCTCTGACCTTCTGGTTCCAGACAGGATTGTAGCTGCAGAGTTTTGGATGAGTAGCCAGACAGTAGTGCATTACAATAGTCTAACAGGGATGTGATAAATGCATGAACCAAGGTTTCATAATACTGTACGGAGAAGACACTTTTTTTTAAAATGTTGCGCAAGTGATAGAAGGCACTTTGGAAATGTTCTTAATATGGGCATCCACAGAGAGATCAGATTCAAGAGTCACTCCAAGGTTTTTTGGAATGACTTGAATTCTCAGAAACAAAAACATTACAAACAGTAGGCTTAGTTAATGTCATACTGAATGTTGCCTATCGGTGTTGATTGAAGAGACAGGTGGTTAGAAGGATACGTGGAGTGAACTGAGACTTCAGAGCAAGCTAGGGATGGCTCTTCACATACCATAAAATACAAGGCATCAGTGAGGGGACATTGAAAGGTGAGCAGCAGTCTGCAGACACAAAGGCCGACTTAAACTCTTTCTAGCACTGCTAAATATCCTAATAAATGCACCTGCCATTCTGATGAGAAATGCATTACATTGTGTGTTTTATTTAGAGTTGTTTGCACTTTCCTAAGGAGCAGCATGATAAAAGATGGACTCAACATCCCCTTATAGAGCCAGACATGTTTTTCCAGGCTTTTATCATTGGGATGTGTGACTCATTTCCATTTAATGCTCACTTTTTGTGGAAATATCTTGTTTTATGTTTTTCACATTTGCTATTAGGTTATGCCATTACTCCATATGGGAGCAATTGCAGATGAGGATGCATTTAAATTCAGACATTTCAGATGTCCGGTCATGTAAATTTTCTAACAATGCGCAGGTATGCTCAAATACTATTAGATGGATTTCTGCATTCTAGTGGCTCATGTGACTGGGCCCCGTGCAACATTCTCTCAGCTTTTCCTATTATTTGCGTATATGTCTACTCCGATGTCCACTGGAATTTCAGTGCTGACACAACAATCGGAATATTAGACAAGCTAATCCATCAAACCATGCTTTAGAATTTTCGGAAACAGACATTTTGTTTATCCCTTCTAGTGCACTTACATCCAAGCCCCCATGGGAGGGGGCCATACAATGATTCTGAGAGATGATATCAGCTAGGCAGAGTGGACATATTTATATTTTGCCATCAAAAACGGCCAATTTACAATGAAATCCTGACGGGGGAACCAGAACTGGGTCCAGCCATTAGGGGCAGAAATAGACAACAGAATTCTTTACTCTTCAATTATGATGGGAAATATATTTTCATTGAGCAAAGTCATGGCTATTAGACCCTGTCAAGGAGCCAAGCTAGTTTTGCTAAATAAATAAAGCATGTGTTTCAGCTAGAAAAAACTATTTATTAAGGCTAATTCCAATAACATGATTCAATTATTAAAGAGAATTGACCTCCGTCAGCATAGATGTCAACTCCATTAGATAAAATAATGGTTGTATATAATAATGAATGTTATATATTATTTCCAACATAAAACACTTAAATGTATTTTCACCAGAAAATGTTTGGATTTCATTTGTTGTTGTAAGTAATAATTGTAAGATGTTTTGGTAGGCCGGATTTGTCCCAATTATGAAGAATGGGTGATATACTAATTTATCATTTTCCATAATAATAACTGTACATGTTACATGCTCTGCACTAGTTACAGTGTATATGAATTCTTATACATATATTAAAATCATACTTTAGTTCCATATTTGAATATACAGTGCAGTCCATAAGTATTTGGACAGTGACACAATTGCTGTTGTTTTGGCTCTGTACTCCAGCACATTGGATTTGGAATGGAACAGTGACTATGAGGTTAAAGTGCAGACTTTCAGCTTTAATTTGAGGGTTTTTAAATCCATATCATGTGAACCGCGTAGCAATTGTAGCCATTTTTATACATAGTCCCCCACCATACATATCCTTTGCATGCCATGACTTCCTGATGTCTGTGACCCAACAATACCAAAAGTATTTTTGTAATAATACCAAAACCAAAAATACCAAAACTCTTAATATCTTATTTTCAGGTACTCTTACATGCGATGCTATAACCTTTCTGCATTTGAATGGATCTCTATGGGAATTGGGGGGTTGGACTATATTAAGCTGTAAACTTCACGGGAATAGTATGGAACACATGGTTGGCTAAATGGTTGTAAGTCATCAAGGGTCTGAGGTATCAAACGAGCCTCAAACCATCACTCTGCTGCCAGATATGCAGTAGATATGGATGGATCACTTTAAGGGTTGTTTCTCCTGACTTAGTGTTCCATGGAGTTCAATAGGAAAATGAGAGCACGATTTCCCCACCTCATTGCCTTCTAGTCAGTTGGGTGCCTGTATGTAGTCTGCTTGAATTGCAGAGGGAAAAGAAGTGCCGGCTGGTAGCACACCCATCAGAGGATGCACAAGTTAGTCTGCGTTCTCAGTAATTGATGAGAAAGCATTGTGGTGCCCATCACAAAAATTTAAAATTCTAAATGTCAGAAACTGGTATTGAGTGAAGATCAGGCCCAAAACTAAAAACAGTGTTATATCAACTAAAAAAACAAACGTGCAGGAGTTTATTCACTATATAAAAACATCAATTGTATATCCAAATTTATCATTGCAATGTGTTGGCTGAAAATTAACTCACCGGAGTGCTTCTCTTCACATCATCCCATCCAAAGTTACTGAAAGGTCCCCTCATTATTCTGCTATCTGTCTTTCAATGGACAGCATGGAGCCTCTGTCACAAAAATATTAATTGTCCACATATGTCATCCAAAAATCCCAAGGATTGTATATCTTTTATGATTACATCAAAGTATCTAAGATGGCAATAATTAAATAGTGACCCTCTCCATTCCCGTCCCCATTGTGCTCCTTGTTTTACCTTTTCACTCACCTGTCGTGTTATGTTTTCATATTTCCTGTTTGTTTCCCTCGTGCTGCAGGCTGGGCGTGGGTTTCCCTCTTTGTGTCACTCATTTCCCTTGCATTGTCTCCGCCTATCTCATTCTTTTCCCCGCTTGCATTCCTCACGCTCTCTGCTCAGCTAATCACTCTCGCATACATTCTCACGCTGCACGCAATCATTGCTCATTAACTCTCTTATATATTCTCCCGGTGTTCTTTGTCTTGTGCCAGTTCATTAAGTCTCGTTGTGGAATTAACTCTTGTCTTGTCTCGCTTCGTGTTTTGAATTCTAGCCTTGTCTTGCCTTGCTTTTGCTGCCTCTAGTCTTGCCTAGCCCAGCGTATTACGCTGCCTGTTTTGTTCTGCTTGCTGTCATTAATGCCTTGTTCTGCTTTGCATGTCCGCCAGCCTGCAGCTGTCCTAGCCCACTCCACGCAGCCCCTGTCTCCGCATCCCGCTCCTCCTCTGTTACACCAGCCCAGGATTCTGCCACCATCCAGCCCCTTGCCTACTCCCACTCCCGTTCAACCCCCTGCTAACGCCATTCCAGGATCCAGTCCTGTCATTAATTATCTCCCTATACTTCTGGAGATGTGGACGAAGTAATAAATTATTGAATTATTGAAATTCCTGTCTGTGAGTCGTGCGTTTCAGTCCAGTCCCTTCTTGGAATCATAACATAAATCATAGAACATACAACTATTGGAAAATGCAATGTCATTTTCATGACATATTATAAAATGAGAAATGAGACATATTATGAGACATATTATGAAAACCAGAGAAATTAAACCTCATCACGTAAGGAGATCATTACAAGCCAGTAGTCCTCATTTTCTAACATAACCCTTTTTTGACATGTTGATTTAACCTTAAATCCTAAATTTTAAGTTTTCTTTTTTCCTCAAAAGACAATCAGCGTAAGGGATTACCAAAACAGATATCCTGTGAGCAACATTAAATTGGCGCTCTCTCTCTCTGTCTCTGTCTAGCTTTGTGTAAGGCCACAATATTGCATTTTCCCAGATGAGGTTCACTGTTTCTTCTCTGTCATGCTGTGTAGTTATGTGCCACGTGTTTTTGCGCAGTCAACATATTTTGAGTAATTTTCAGTGAGTAGTAAATGTGCTTGCAGTTGTATGTTTTGTTAATTAAGACAAACCATCACTTCAAATTAAATTTAAAATGATTACATTACAATGGTGCACTCCAATAACTGCGTCAGAACAGCAGCTGCTGAATCGGAGCTTTGTACGTTACATGCATCATACGCTGTCATAATCCATGGAGTGAGCTTGTGAATTGAAATGAACAAGTAAACACTGCTACAACAGCTCACAGAAGGTGTGGTGATATGGGGTACCCCCAACCCTGTTAGCAAATCCCCTGAGCTCCAACAATAATCCCTTTTAAAATGACGAATATTTAAAAAAAAATACATATTCGTCATTTTAAAAGGGATTATTGTTGGAGCTTTTAATGCTAATTAAAAGTTACCAGCAACTGACCTTCTACTGAAAACCAAAAAGGTTATGCAGACAGCCGCGTTCAGTATCTACATAGGTGCCATGCCTGAATTAGACTGCAGTCAATTTGATTAATGGTTTAAGGACTTACTATGTACTTAACAATTTGTAATCACAGCAGTTTGAAAGATATGTGATCAAGATATAATACTGGGTGTACATTTAAGGAATATCACATGAGAGGGACTGCTGTTATACTGTATATACGGCTGTCCAAGTGCCGAAGATAATCACAGCTGTGCTGATATGCAGTATAACAGCACAACCTTGAGCGTGATACTGCTTTTATACAATGGTTCCACTAGCCTATAGACTATTTATGATTGAGTCAACAGATCATAATTTTGTCATTTATTTGGCAGAACTAACTGTTGTATAGCTAGATTACAATTTGCCATTTACTAGTCTGTATGCTGTTTTCAAAATATTCTGGCTGAATGGCTTTTTGTCTGGTAAAATGAATTGAGATCTGCAGTAGCAGACCCCTGTTCCCAAACTGACAGGGGCAGTTCAGTAAAAGCAATTGGTTTGGAGAAGTTAATACAACCCCCCTGGCTTACTTGAATCCACCCAGGCACTATCAAACAGGACAAAGACAGGTGTGGCCCACCACTGTGGAATCATAGTCGTAGTCAGCTAATGGCATAGCCTACACTCAAAAAGCCTTGTGGCCTGGCCCAGCCCAGTGCTTTTAATGCATTTTATACCTCTTGAATCGGTTGTACACACATCCATTTTGTATCTTGCATCATAACAAAGAAGCATAGAATTATATGGGTCACACAACATGTCTCTGAATCCCTTTGCATAAATGGTACAAACAACCAGCCTTTCAGCACCTTACGAATAATAGTCTGTGTTTGCCCCTCAGCTTCGTATTTGGGCTGGTAGGGGAGTAGGCATGAGTAAAAACCCAGATACCCTATTTGGAAATGCACAGATAATGTATTTTACACAGATGTATATTCTTCCTGCAGTTTCCCAATGATATTCAGAAGATTTTCTCTGTATTTATTTGTGAGTTGTGGAAATGCCATGTTTCTACAGAAAATAACTTTTGATTTGTGCAAAAAGGTGAGCATGTGGGAAATGAGTCATGCTTTCCAATAATATAAATGTCTCTTTATGACTGCATGTTGTGTGTTCATCTAAAATCAGCTATACTTCTGAAGGAGCAGCATAATGAAAAGGGAACTATCATAGTTTGTGCGCACACAGAACACAATCTAATGCAGTTGTCGAAGCATTGACACATGCATGTTATTAACTGTGCTTCTAGCAGTTTAAGTTGAGCTCGGTTGTCAGGAGCTGCCTTTGTGTCTGCAGACTCCTGATCAACCTTCAATGTCCCATCACTGATGCCTTGTATTTTGGCATAAACCATCGCTAGCTTACTTTGTTCAACCCATGCATCCTTCTAGCACGACTTCCAGTTTCTCAGTAATCAGCACATATCGGCTACATTCTTGGTGAAATTAGCCTACAGTTTGTCATTTTTTCGGTTTTGAGATTAGTTTCGCTAGCAGTTGTCAACTATAGAGAGATTATTATGCTGAGTCTTATTATATTCTTATTATTCTGAAAAGGACGTTATAAGGTATTAACTCATATAACAAATTAAAGCTATAAAAGAGAGCCTATTACAACAATACAGTAATGCAAGAAACAAAATAGAAATTTGTAATTAGGGGTGCGGCTAAAGCTAGCACAAGTGTCGCTCTGAAACTATTATAAAAGGGAGCTGTGTAGTACATAATGGCTAATTATGTAAAACATTTAGGTCAATGTTGTTTGTAAAATACAGCTTTAAAAATAATCTGTTATTATACTTTATGATTACTGATATGTCGACGCACAATAACTGCAATACCAAAGTACATTAGGCTAGAAATTGACAGTTTGTCTTATATATACAATGGTCCACAATGGCTTGTTTTATATATACACAATGGGTCACAATGGTTTGTCTTATATATACACAATGGTTCACAATGGACTTATATATACACAGCTTCCAGTCTAAGCCATGGCCACTTTTTCTTTCCGAATACAGATACATGTAGTGTCATCTCTAAACAGCCTTAGTCGGGAGCTTCCCAGTTTGAGCGCATGGTGTTGGCTCGGGGTGAGCGGTCTGATTGGGATTCCTGCAGTGCAGCCAGTGCTTTTTTCTCCATAGCCTTTGCAGAAACAGAGCTCTCTGTTTGTCAGCGCTTGTCATCTCTTCAGGGTTACGAGCATCACATTCGCTCCCTCAGATAGATTCTCCTCTGCAGTCCCATCACTTCTGGGGAAAATCTGAGAGCCGTTTTCAGTCCAGGCTCATGTTATCCGTCTCGGAGATCTCATTTCCGCTCCTGAAAAGTGAGCCGACACTGTGTGTCGACTTCTTTTTTCCTCAAATGAAGGCCATTTCCCTGCTTTCCAAATGAATGTGCAAAATGGTGGAGTTCTTTTTTAAGCTTTTCTTGAAACCTGAGCAAGGGCATGTTTTTCTCAGAATTTCAGCTACCTTCCTGTCATTTAAAAATAATAATAATAATACTGGATGAATGTTATTGCATTTCGCTGTTGCTATGGTTGACACGGATTAATTAATTCACCCAGGTTCATTTATAAATTATTTTGTTAAATATAATGCCTTATTATTAAACTACATCCAAGACAACCCTACATTAAAGATTGTTTTATACCAATTTAAAGCTCCTTGTGCATGCAATATTTAAAGGTCAAAAGCTCAAAATAAATGTCTTCCAGCTACCTCACTTTAAGTCTAAATGATGCACCATGGTGGTATTTGGTTTTCATTTTTATTCTCCTGTGCTGTTAATGAATTCTGTATATAACTGTAAATGGCACGGTAAAAAAGGCATACAATAAATGTGACACACAGTACGATCTGGCATGTTATGGGTGATGATGAGGAAAGCAATGATGGGAAAAATTAGAAAGGAAAAGGTTTTAAAAATTTTCTAAAAATAACACTTTATTATCCGCATACTGTCTTGTACAATATGCATGAGTGCTTTTTTATTAGTGTCCGTCCATCCATCATCAGCAACCGCTTTCACCTGTAGAGAGTTAAGCTAATGTTCTAGGTACTGGACAAGATAGCAGTCTATCTAAACAGGATAGCAGTCTATCAGAAGATAGTTTACAGTTAGCGGCAGCATCTAACTCAAACTGGGTTTAAGGAGGCACAGCCTGTCAACAGCACGACTCGGCACAATCTTTATTTTTGTACAGAATACAGAACCATTTACAAACAAATCATCTGGCAGCTCTTCATAATAGCAGCATGGTCCTGAGGGAATAAAAACAGAAGAATTTCTGAAAGCGTGAAAAACAGGTTAAAAGAAAACTCCCCAGTCCTCTTAAAGGTGATCAAGTTGAAATGGTGGGATATAGAAAATAATAGCTCAATAAACAATTTCTGTATTTCTCGCATTTTAGAGAAAACAGGCCTACACAAGGGTGACAGTGCATCACAGGGTCTGACATGGCCAGCTCTTTACATCCATACATACTGACAGAACTGGATTTGAATCTTATTTAACATAATTTCCTCTTATTTCTCCCCAATTTTGAATCATCACAAATTGCCACATGTAAGTTCTGCAACCGAAGGGTGTCCTCTAATACAATTTCTTGTGAACCGCTGGTAGCCTGTGGTCATTATTGGGAGGAACTAATACAGCGATAACTCCAGCAACCTTGAGTACTAGATGACAAAGAACATAACAATGGGCTTCAATGGCATATAAGGCTCTGGTATGAAAATGTGTTGCACTGGGACCTGCTTTGCGGGACCCGCGCAATTACTGCTGCAGGGCGGACAGACTCAGTCTTGCCCTCGACAATTCATCACCTGTGACAGGACCATTGTTTGCCATGCAGAGGGGCTGTCCTGTATATTGTTGGGGGGATTCAGGAGGGGATTCGGCAGGATAGGTAAAGCAAGCATTTCAGGATGTATGTACACGCAATGGGCCTTAAGTCAATCAGAAGTCTGCCAAAGCAGCAATAACCAAAATGGGCCTAGACCAACATGGTCCCACTTCTTCCGCACCGACAAAGATCGCTCTCTGTGTGTTAGGAGGAGAGAGGAGCGCAGGAGCACCGAGTCTGACGGATCAGTTAAGAGCGGCACGTATGGCTGGGATTATTTTTTCGGATGAGGTGGCACACCCAGCGGCCTGTCAGAAAATTATAACTCTGTCTGTCTCTCTGGCACAGTTTCATTTTGATTTTTTCCCTGCCAGGGCACATTAGAAATGAGTGGCCAGGTCCCTGCACTGCAAGAGCTGACTGACAGTCCCATTTCAGGAAGATAGGAGAGCAGTCCCGGAGAGTTTTCGAGAAGTTTGCATCTTGTGAAAACCGCAGCTCTTTATAACCTTCATCATACAGCATGACAAAAGCATTTACTTGCCTCACAGCATGTTACAACAAGCCTTTTTTATTTATGTGACCCTGTCTGGAAGACAAGGCATGAGAATCAATCTGTGTCAATCTACACGCCTCTCTTTTAGGGACAATGGCTTGTCAAACTGCTGTGCTGTGCGTGGAAGGACAGGGTAATTTTTGCAAGATGGTATTTCATTCAGCCTTTTAATTAACTTCACTTTAAAGACGCTGAGCAAAATGTCAGAGCCAGTGGACTCCTTCACCCAAACTACTTTGTTTCTTGTGATTAGGCCAGGATTCTCACGTCTTGAGAGGACAGAGCTGTTCTTGCCAAGCACTGCACACTGACAGAAAAGAGCGGGCTGTTGACCGTAAGACCATTGAAACTTTGTGTTAATCTTATTCTAAATAAACAAGGAGTTATCCCAGGCTAATGGATGAGTGACAAATATTAAAATGTCAAATGCCTTCACAGGGAAGTGCATAAAATGCACATCATAGGAGAAAGACAATTACAGGCACCTAAAAGCAACCATAAAATATAGCTATTGCATACGGTGTTAGTTTAAGCATAATAATTATCCTTAACAGTTCACAGTGAAAGCCATATGCCTATGTGATGCTAATGTGAACACAGTGTAAGAAAGGCCATTGGCATAACCGAGGCAGGATAAACCATTGAGAGGACCAAGCATCGAACCTGTCCCTGGGGGAATCTTCCACTCAGACAATTGTTACTCTTGTTTAGACTAAGATGTCAAGTTGGAGCTTCCCCAGGGGTAACAAGTGTCTGAGAGGTGCTGTAGGACATAAACCAGCACAGGAAAGTGCCTAAAGAATCTCCACTAGGGTGGATATGAGAATCTCATGATTTACTGCGGTCAAATGCTCCATGGAAAGGTTTCCGGACCCAGGTCCTGGAGATTCACAGGGTCAGCTTGGTTTCGTGTCACATGAAAATCATCAACCAATTGCATGCTGGTTGTAGTGGCATGCGAAAGGGCAGGGACTACAACATAAAAAGGGCACTGCATACCAAAAAAATTTTTTTAACTACATACATATACTGTTGTAACGATTACCACCATTCTATTTCCATCAAAATTCTAATGATACAATGAGATCCATCATGTGCTTTATGGATCACAACAGGACAATATTAATGCTTTTCGTGAATTATTATTATTATTGCCAGGGATTTTGGATCCCATGAAAAGATCTCGCATTGGGCCCCACCACCCCATCCCGCCATGATTACAGCATAATTTTTTCAGGGATCCTGTCAGTCAGAGCTTTTGGAATAGTCCTAACTTCCACCCCACTGATTATAGCTTACATTTAAATTGAACTTTATCATTAGTGCTCACCATCAGGTGAGTAATTAACTGTAGTCATCAGACAGTTAATTGGTGATCCAAGATGTGTATCATGTGAACTTTTTTTTTATTTTTTTTTTACTTATTTCAGAGATTATGTTTAATGTCAAATGTATATATGTTTATGTGGATAGATTATCTTATGTTCTATTAGGCTCACTCACTTTATAACAATTCAACTTACTATACTTATTATTATACTTATCGCAAAGAGTAGGGGTTTCCCCCGATGTCCTGGCTAAACTCCCAACCCGGCTCTTTCAATGATGAGCATTCTGGCGCAAAATGGCTGCCGTTGCATCACCCAGGTGGTGTGCTACACATTGGTGGTGGTAGAGGCGAGTTTCACCCTCATCATTGTAAAGTGCTTTGAGTGTGAGAAAGGCGCTATATAAATGCCAGGCATTATCATTATCATTAAAGAGTTGGTTTGCTTTGGTGAAAAAGATCATTAGACATTGGTGGATCCTTTTTTATACACACAAAATACGACTCTCGTTCATGTTATACATGTTAGTGAAGGCTTCACTTTTGCATTCAAGATAGTACAAAGATTATTATCTGGTTAAAGCATCCTACTACATTCATATTTTGAGTGGCATTTTCTGACAATAATACTTCCTAGCTATAGGCATTAAATAATGACTAACCATTTTTTAATGTTTCAGAGAGAATTATTTTCTATTGTGCAAGCAACCTGAGAACAAAACGACTACTGGCACAATAAAAAAACTACTCAGGTTTAATTGCAAAAAAACACTATAAAATAATTTTTTTCATATGTGCAACCCCTGGAAACATCACTGTACAAACTGCTCTTTGTAGTTACTTGAAAGGTCATGTGTCTGCTTTATACCACAAACCTGTTGGCTGCCAGCAGGTCCTCAGAAACTTCTGTAAACATTTAAATTATCCATCATTGGAAGTAAAAAAAAAAAAAAGAAAACTGTCTGAGCCAATCAAAAACATATATTAAAACTGGAATAATATCATAAAACACCAGAAAGTGAACAATTACTGAGACAAAAAGGAAAAGGACTTAAGCGTAGCCCAACACCCCCAGTCCCCATGCTGTGCATAGTAGTGTCACCATGAGTTCACGTGATGCATGTCAGTTTGGAGGTTACAACAGAACTGACCAAAGGAAAGGGAGACATAATAGAGGGAAAAGGCACAAGTGTAAGGAAAGCCGAAAAGGACAGATTGTTTGAAAGAGGCAAAAGCGGATAGGATCCTGACGGCAGGTGGTTCACCTGAATCAGCAGCAGCCAAGAGATAACAGAATGTGTAAGTGAGGAGAAAATGGAGGCCAGAAACAGATGGCGGAGGAAGATGTACACATGACTGGAAGGCTTAAGGACCCATGGTTGCAATATTCAATATCAATGAAACATAAAAATTGTAACCTGTCTTCACATTATGCCTGAATTTTTTTCATGGATTCTGTATATTTCTTCCTGTGTATGAAGCATGAGCCTAATGATTTTGCAATTTATTTCTGACCAAAGAGCTTATTTATTTTCTCAAAGTGAATGCAATCATTTTTCCAAATCATTCATAAATTCTTATTCATGAATGCTTCGCTTCAAGGGACATGAGTTGCTCGCGGCTGCTCACCAAAAATACCCACTCAGATTTCCATGTCATTACTTTTATTGAGGAACTGAAAGCACAGTGAGGTCCCACGCGCTCACAGCTAGGCTTCAGTCATCATGCAAATTCCTCCCAATACCAACTGGGCATGTTTTACAGTTTACACGCCCTGTGCTGGTTGTTAAAATTAATTTAGATGTTCAAGACCCCAATATTGTGAATATTTCCATCTGGAAATTAAATAATATGCATGAAACTTTGCTGTATGAGTCTGGGTGAAGCTGTGTTAAACTAGTATTCCACTGGGGAGACCAGGGAGAAAAGGTATATTGGCTTAGAGGGGTTTCAGTTGTCATTTAGGGCCCCTGAGTGACCACACCATCTGGGATTCCGCATATGCTTGCTCACTGGAAAAGTAAGCAGGCTGTATTAATTTGGGGTGGGATGACTGGCAGCCTCAGAATATTCCTGGGTGCACTGGGAGGATGCACAGACAGCTGGAGTGGAGGGGAGAGAGGCACATGATTAGCTCCAGTGGATAACTGCTCACAACTAAGCCTGTGAGCAAGAACCAGAGCATAGGAAGAGACAGTGCAAGTGGAATGTAACTCTTACACAGTGCCAATACAGGCACTGAGATTGATACCTAACTCCTACACAGTGCAATACAGGCACTGTGAGTGATACCTAACTCCGACACAGTGCCAACACAGACATTGAGAGTGATACTTAATGCTGCACAGTGTCTACACTGGCACTGAGAGTGATACCTAACTCCTACACAGTGCCATCACAGGCATTGAGGGTGATACTTAACTCCTACACAGTGCCAAAACAGATATTGAGAGTGTAACTAACTCCTACACAGTGCCAACACAGGCATTGAGAGTGAAACCTGACTCCAACACAATGCCAAAGCAGGCAGTGTGGGCTTGGTAACCAACTAGTATAGAGTGCTGAGTAACATATGTCTGGATTCAATAAACATTTCCTTAACTTTGCTTCACTTTGACCACAAGTAAATGCAAGTACAGTAGAGCATGAAATATACAAACCTGAATTACGGACTGACCGATAAACAGAACAGGGTATGGACACAGAAGTAGCATAAGCGATTACATCTTTTGAAGCTCGTTATTGATACTTTGGGTCAGAATGCCTACACTATAACTAGTTATTTTATCCATATTATATGTCTGTTTTCTAGCTTACTAACACAAGCTCTTCTGTATCCAGTTATAGGTATTGGCTGTCTAACTTGTTAGATGACCATAATTGCATGACTTTTTCAGATTGTTTTTCTCATATATTGCAGTTTATACTTGTGTTCAACGACTGTAACACATGTTTTCTGGGAACAGTTGCATAATTCCCATACCTTATGAATACATTTTTTATTCATTTGAAAAGGTGAATAAAATGTAGTTCTAACATGTAGGCTATATAATGGCTAGTCATTGAGAACATCTGGGTTAATGTTGTTCGTAAAAAAATAATATGCTATTATTCTTCATGATTAATGATATGTCAGTGTAAACTTGTGGGTGTGATGCTTTGAAAGCACAAATACAATGCCAGAAGACATCGCACTAAACACGCCATCATACACTGCCTGGCCAAAAAAACAGTTGCAGTTGCACCAGTCATGCATAGTGCCCACTGTACAAGCCTCTGGAGGCAGTGTTATGATCTGGGGTTGCTTCAATTGGTCAGGTCTAGGCTCAGCAACGTTATGCAGCAATAAAATGAAGTCAGCTGAGTACCTGAATGTACTGAATGACCAGGTTATCCCATCAATGGGCATATTCCAGGACGACAATGCCAAGATTCATCGGGCTCAAATTGTGAAAGAGTGGTTCAGGGAGCATGAGGAATCATTTTCACACATGAATTGGCCACCAGAGTCCTGACCTTAACCCCATTGAAAGTCTTTGGGGTGTGCTGGAGAAGACTTCACGGAGTGGTTCGACTCTCCCTATTTTGGACCTTGGACCCTATTTGCGGTCTGTCTTCCATGAACCTGACACATTGAATCCATATTTTCGCTGATCGGTCCAGTATTGAGCTAGCTACAGATTTCCTGTAGGCTCTCACTGGGCTACAATAGAAGTCAACGGGGCAATTAGAAATGTTATGGAAAAACAACGATAAATGTGCTTTTATAGCTCAGTGTGTATTCTTACGGTCTCAGTATGCTCTCCTGTGAAATGTAGGCTATCGCAAACGCAAACCGAACGTTGAAACAACAGTTCCATTTGAAACAGAACTATTTTTCCGACCGCACTACCTCGCACTGTAAACTTCCGCAGTCTAGCTACGTTGTAGAGAGGCCGCTTGAAAAGCAGTTGATCACAAATCCTGACCTCCCGTTGGAGTTTACTAGCTAGTAGCCTACAGCAGAACTATTTGTAACGCAGTGTTTGTAATCATCATTTGTAATAATTTACATTACCTGCGCAACTTCAGCCTCTCTCTCTTCTCTTGCTCTCTTATCATCCATCTCTTGTAGTTCCGTGTCCGTGTATTCTGGCTCAAATCTGTAGCCAGTAACGTCAAAGTCAAAATCGAATTCTTCGTCTTCGTAATCATTATAGTCATCCATCATCCAAGTTTTTTTGTGGAAATTGTAGCCTACATTGCTGCAGGTAAACAAACGCAGACTGCTCACATAGATAGTTTCGTAAACGGCCGGCACACCTTCCCGCTCCCCCACCCCCGACACATAGTACTCCGCGGGAGCAGCGAAAACATGCAACAGAGAAATGCTTACTTCCAAGCCATGCCAAGCACGTAAAAATGTTCGGATTGAGATACATTTCACAGGAGAGCATACTGAGACCGGTAACAATACACCCTGAGCTTCCCGTCTCATTTATTGTACATGAAAGCACATTTATCGTTGTTTTTCCATAACATTTCTAATTGCCCCGTTGACTTCTATTGTAGCCCAGTGAGAGCCTACAGGAAATCTGTAGCTAGCTCAATACTGGACCGATCAGCGAAAATATGGACTCAATGTGTCAGGTTCATGGAAGACAGACCGCAAATAGGGTCCAAGGTCCAAAATAGCGAACTTATCCTTTAACTTAAAATTGGTAAAATAAATGTTCATTTTGAGAATAGGTTATTTTGATAGGGCATTCTTATGCTACAGTACATCTTGTTATGTTGCATTGCGTCATTTTTTGAACACGTTTATAAAGTCAGACTGTCCTTGACTGCTTGATTGGCTATTGTCTGTTAACTTATTAAAAAGTGTACTGCTACAATATGGGAGTCTGTTTAAAAAAATAAACCTAGAGTAATTCATGTAATCTTTCCAAGTAATGATTTAACTTAACCCTCATATTTTGTTCCTGGTCAATTTGACCCGATACAATGTGTGATGTCTCATAAAATTTTGAAAACCAGTTAACCTGATTTTTTTAATCTCCACATTATATGCCTTTTCTTAATTTGGATTAAATAGTAAACATGCAATAAACATAATGCTATGTTTTCAAAAGTCCTGTCCCAATTCTGTATACAAAGGTGTCATGTGTCATTTGTGGGGTAGCTGAATAAAATTTAAGAAAATATACTTTTTTTTATCTTTGACTTTTTGTGGGTGATTCTGGTGGCACTTTCCCATACAGGTTTTAAACTTCACAAACTTTCACTTGCCTCAGGCTCTAAAGTGAAATGTTTCAGCACTGATTTTTAATATGTATGGATAAAGGGGTAGTCAATTGAGAGACACATAAAAGGTGACACAGAAAGTGTCCAAATGTTTCTATTACAATATGTTTGTGTCAGTTTAAACTTTTGGGGTAAATTTGACCCCAAACATAAACAATACTTCACTTTCAAAGTTAAACACACTTGATCCATGCCATCCCAAAGGGTTCATATCTCTCAAGATATACTGTATTAAACTTTTTACACACACACACACACACACACACACACACACACACACACACACACACACACACACACACACACACACACACACACACACACACACACACACACAGATTTCAGTCACTCCTGAACAAACTGTGAAAAAATATTCATATTGAAAATGTGATATCCATTATTTTAAAAATCCTAATGGTTAGGCCAGTATTCCATCATGGAATAATACTTTTGTTATAAGGTATAAACACCAATAAAGTAACTGAACCAAAATATGAAAAAGTTGCTCGCAAAGAATGAACGGTTACGACGGTAACCATGTTCCATGAGTTCCGGATGACCATTAGGGTTGTCAATATGGATGGACCTTCTGGGGCCAGATGCATCGAGACTTTTATACCAGAATTTGTCATGGTACATGACCTCCGCGTAGTGACGTAATTCCTCCCATAAAGGGGGGAGCATCACTGCGGAAATCCTCTGAACAATTTTCTCGCCCTTAAAAGGTCCCAAGTGACTATGATCCCTAATGGTCATCCGGAACTCATAGAACATGGTTACCGTCATAACCGTTCGTTCTATTTCGTTCCTCCGACCATTAGGGTCGTCAATATGGATAACTAATACCCAAAATGTCAGGAGGGACCATCATCCTTACATGGATGCCGAGGCTGCAGGTAAGACAGATGCACCGACCGTTGAGCCTGGCGCCACTTTGACGTGATAAAACCTCACGAATGTGCAGGGGGACGCCCATGTCGCCGCCTCACTAAGGTACGCCTTCCAGCGCTGCCCATGATGTAGCCATACTTCTTGTGGATCGGCCCTGGATATCAATAGGCGAGGGATTAACGCTAGCCTCATAGGCCGGAGCTATCGCTTTCACTACCCATCGGGAGAGGCTCTGAGCCGAGAGCGCTGTCCCTTTGGCCTTGCCATAGCAAACAAAGAGCTGCCCTGTACATCTGATGGAAGCAGTAGCTTCGACATAGCATCGCAGTGCATGCACTGGACATATCAGGTGCGCGTCCCGCAGGTCCTCGCCTGGCGGGGGGCGAAGCGCAGTGAGCTCGATCGGCTGGTTGATGTGAAATGCAAAAACAAGTACACCTGCATTCGGGACCATAACCCCTGAGGTGGTGCTGGCAGACAGCCCACCAGCCGGTCAGTGAAGCCTCTGTCGTTAAGACCATGCATCATGAGGGTATAACCCCCATCCGAACCCCTTCTTTTAGGTGGCTCACTCGTTGCCATGGGCGGAGTAGCCGGCAAAATTGACCCGTTACCCTGATTCGGGTGTGACAGTCCCACCTGGGGTGCAGCGACTTGCCGTTCAACCAGCGTTGAAGTGGCCTAGCTGTCAGGAGTCCGAGAGGCACGACTAATAATCCCTAATTTTGAGGAACCAATTCACTCAGAACTGAGACACCGCGTCGAGTACAGTAGTTATGCGACGGGGCGTCAATGATGACTAGCGTTATCCTTCTGAGATTGTGGACCAAACCCAGGTTTCTCTTGTGAGGGCCTTCCAAATTGCCAGGTGGTCTTGGCAATATTGTCCCACCCTCTGCCCCATGGCATCATGCTTGCTTGGGGCCTTGTTTGGAGGGTTTGGGAGGGCAACGGTTTGGGAGGGCAACGGTTAACACTTATCAAGTGTTCTTCTCATATATGTATATATATGCCGACATAATGGGGTTATGTTGCGAGGCTGGTACCGGTACATCTCCCCTGCCATATGCGGGTTGTGGGGGTCCCTTCTGACCATTGGTTGGGACCAGCGCACACCAGAATGATGAGGGGGGGGCATCTGCCTCTCCCTGTGTTTAATGCCTCTACAGACCGTTCCAGTGCCCGTCTGGCTGCTTCAGAGAAAACCTGGCCGGGAACAACCGGCAGGTCTCTGATTGTTATTTTTGTGGTGTCTGGTAGGGGTGACTGAGCCAACCACACTGGATGCCGAGTCACTGTGAGAAGGATCATCTGCGACTGCGCGAGCATTAGCCATGACAGCGAATTACCAATTTGCGCTGCTCTGGCAGCCGCTCTATAAGCCTTACAGAGTAAATCATCCGTTGTTCTGCATTGTGACCTAGGGCAATGGGCATCTGCCCGGACCGCCTCTTGTGGGGACACTACTAATGCCGCAATAGCAGGTTCCACAGAAGGCATTTGGTCCAGCCCATGGACGCAAACGTCCTACAATCTTTGGCCATCCGATACATATCAGGGCATGGCCAGCCTTTATTTAGCTCTGCCAGAAAATCATTTGATGCTGGCATTGCAAATCGTGCCCCCTGAGGGGCCCATCAGTGAAACCTAGACGTCCCCGAAGTGCTAGCCTGAGGCATATCGCAACCCATGTGGCCAAGGCCGCATGGAGAATGGCTTCTAGAGAGGCAGAGTAACCCACTGAGCTAGAGGTGGAACCCGAGCCTCCTACCGACCCTCTGTCAGATTGGTCTGCTGTCCCGGACCGACTCTGAGTAAAGTAGGTGTTTGACGCAGCTGTAGAAAGGGCGTCAAAACTGTCACAGTCTGGATACCTGCACGGATCCTCGTCTGGGGAGCCGTTTCCACATTTTTGCGGTCTCCCAGCATTTCAGTCAGCTGTTGCACTGCCGCATGTAGCTGCGTAACTTCAGCAGACAGGTTGCCGCTCTTGCCAGCCTTGCCCTTCTTTCGCAAAGGGGCATCAGTGGCGGGAGTACCCTTACGTTTGGGCGCAACCTCTACTGCCGCTGGCGTTCTGCCCGAGGGAGGCATGTGGGCCATGAATGCATCCAATCGGGCCTGCTTATTCTCCAGCGACATATCCATACAGCAAGGGCGGGGGTCTGAGAAAGCTTCCTGCAGATGCCCTAGGCCGAGGCACAGATAACACCTGGTGTGCCCATCGGCCATGTCCATGGCTCCCCCACATTCAGTGCACAAGGCGCTCATGCCTTAGCAAAACAAAGAGCACTCGCAGACGATAAAACGTGGTGGTGGTCTTTAGTAGGGGAAGGCGAGGTAGACAGCGTAGCGAAGCACACATACTCTGCCTTATAAACCAATCGATATAGCACCGCTCTAACCGATTGGGAAGCCTTACTGGTGTGATTAGAATCAATCACCAGAGCTGTAGCTCGCAGATTGTATGGTAGCAGATCTCACTGGCGTACACTTTCCACGACCAGGTTCGATCAATGGAATCTCATACCATAGCAAAATGAAGAACACCCGCAGACGATAAAACTTGGCAATAAATTGCGCTAACCGATTGGGAAGACTTACTGGTGTGCTTAGAATCAATCACCAGAGCTGTAGCTCGCCGATTGTATGTTAGCAGATCTCACTGGGGTACACTTTCCACGTCCAGGTTCGCTCAATGGAATCTCACGCCATAGCAAAATAAAGAACACCCGCAGACAATAAAATGTGGCGGTGGTGTTTAGTAGGGGAAGTCCAGGCAGATAGTGTAGCGAAGCACGCATACTCTGCCTTATAATCACAGAAAGATACAAACCTGTACTTTACTGCATACAAACCTGTTCACCGCGTGATTTGTTTCGCTAGAGTGAACGCACATGTGCCTACCGCTGCAGTATCCAAGAAAACGATATCCGTGCAAGATAGCAAGGCTATCCGCGGATGTCGCTCGTAAGTGCTTATCACCGCCTTTCGAGGACGATAAGAATCGTGTTGAACGATAAGAATCGTAACCGCGACCGAAGTCACAAGACGCTGTGGGATTCACACAGGAAAAAAATTATCTCACGTCTCAATATGCATTGGCGAGAAAAATTAAGAGGATTTCCGCAGTGATGCTCCCCCCTTTATGAGAGGAATTACGTCACTACGCGGAGGTCATGTACCACGTCAAATTCTGGTGTAAAAGTCTCGATGCATATTGACGACCCTAATGGTCGGAGGAGCAAAACAGAACTGAATTTTTACCTGGCCTAAATGTAGTCCTGATCTTGACATTTAGACTTGCTTTATTTTATTTCATTTTCTGTTTCAAACCATGAAAGAAAACTGAACCTCCAAGGTTCAATGTTCAGGCTTAGAAAAGGAATGTTACAAACGTTTATTTATACACTCCCAGTAGATAACTCTCAGGTGTTTTGAATGAATGTGGAGATAATTTAATTTGAACACAAAGATGCTGTAGGTCACTAAGGCTAATATTAAACATTGACTCTGGCCTCCACTGGGGACTTAATTACTTTAAAGGGATTAGTAACTTTATTGAACGTCTTGGCCTTTTAAGCTATAAAGTTTTTTCTTTCATCTGCTGAAAGTCAAACACATATCAGAAACATGCCCTTATTTTAAACTGTGAATTCTATAATATAAATAATCAAGTATAATAATTATGTTTTAGTTTACATTGAAGGGTGGTTTCTGTAAATGATAATTCTTAAGGACTGAGTTTACAAAAGGAATATGTGAATATGAGTCAAAATAGATGTTCCTATTGTCTGCAATCTTAAATAATTTTCTGCCAGGTGGTTAAAGTACTTCAAAATATTTGACCAAGGTATGGTCACTTTCAGGTCTAGTCATTTTCCACTATTTCAAAATGTAGAAATTGTTGGACAATTATTTTAATATTGAGATCTTATAGCTTAGAGATGTTTGTTGGTCTTTCTTTCCAAGTCCATAATTCCAAAGAAATATCTGTTATACTATAGCACTAAATAGAAATATCTTATTCACTGTAATTCTTTTGCATATTATACACCTTTAGAAATTGAATTGTTAATAGAATTTAGCCGCATGTAGCATTAATTTCCGCACATCACTTTTTGTTTTTATTTCAATGGCGCCATCTTGTGGCTGTCTAAAGAAAACTGTATGAGAGAGCACCCATACTTGAAGTGAGTATCAGCCTTATACAGTCTATGGTATCAGCATAGAGAACTGTTGAGGACTGATGGGGGATAATTGTTACTGGGATACCTTACTGTATTACTTTAAATGGGTAAATGCATATGTAATCAGCCCACAGAGCTGTAAACCATAATTAATCAAGGATGGCCCAGAATCCATCCAAGTCAGTGCATCGCTTATTATTCAAATTCAAGGTGCACTAAGCTCCCACTGCCACTGACCAGTAAAGAGCACAAACTGTTTATTATTAGGAGGTGTGACAATTAACTGGATTAAACATTTTAACAAAGTTTTCTGTAGCATTGACAACGTTACAGTTTATTGGCTGTGTAAGGAACGTGGGAGTGACCAGACCGTTTCCCCCAGGATTGGTCTAGGTTGCATCCACGCTGCTACCCTGATAATTAAACTACGGAATGACTTACTGTAATTACCAAGACAACTGTCACAAGATTCGTTTTAACGAGCATTTACAAAGAACATCAGAGAACACAACAAGAGTCTATCTCACAGTTCTGTGACACAACTGTATAAGAAATGTGGGATAGACTCTTCATGCGTTCGTGTGGTCGATCCTGCTCCTGCATCGACTACCCTGCCTAGTGTCCCAATGCCTGACCACAATCACGTGACTTGACTGCAATAATGACGTAGATTTGTTGCGACTTCTGCTACAAGTTCCTCGCATGTGAATGTCGCCTGCAAGTATTATTGAAATAGCCTAATAGGGTGAGTTTAAATTTTAGTTTCAATTCCTTTACCTTAAGGCTAGCTAGCCAGGTACACACAACAAGAAGCGTGATTCTTTGTAAAAGCTGTCAACAGTTATTGACAGAGTGCTAAGTTTTTTCCCCACGTTGCTAACACTGCTAAGTTCTATCGAGTATTGCCGGCAAGGTCAGGATTCACGCTTGGCGATTATGGGTTCAGAAAATGTCTTGTAAGTAGCAAATGGCACTGTTATTCAGCGTCTGCTGTCGACACAATTCAGGATTAGCGACTTCCTTGCCATTCCGCGTAGCATTGTTTAAAGACATTACTGGCTTCTTGTTTCCGGGTGGAAGTTAACTTGCTGGCTAATTGGGTTAGCTAGTTCAGCAACATCACCTGCTAGTTACCAATGCTGTACGCATTGCATTTTTCTATAATGTAACGTTATCAGTTGATATAGTGGATTAATATAAGGAGAGTCCAGCGATTGATATTTTAACTATGTGCGATGTAACGTTACAGATAACTATACAAGTGATCTCTGATCTGATGTTTTCTGTGAAAGAACAACTCACTTCCAATAGACCACGGCAACGAGGTTATTTTCTGGTGGCCTGAGTTCCATACCTTTGTGCTTTAGTGTCCGGGTGCTCTGAGATGCGGGAGTTGGCATTCAGCTTGTGAGATCAGTGCTAGCCGCCGCCGCAACGTTCCTGATGACCACCAGATTCCTGGGCCGTTGGGCCCGACTCCTGGGGACGCGGTGCCCTATCACTGCCTTTTCAGGATCGACCCGCCTTCCTCCTCTGCCTGCACCGGTGGAGTCTGCGCGTGTTCAGTCCTTGGGGCTACAGCTGCATTCCCAGGTGCGGGCAATGTGTGAGGGCCGCAGCCTAATCAAAGAGGAGGACGACAGTAACCTGTGGTTCAAGCGCACAGAGTTAGAACAACTCGTTGATATGGCCGGCAGCCCAGAGGACGTCTTGAAGTTGTGGGCAGACAAGGGTGGCAGCGCCAACCAGGCTGCCAACAGCTTCATCAAGCTGTCAAAGCTCTCAATGCAAAAGGGTGGTTTGGACTGCACAGATATCCTACAGGATCCCAGACTGCTGGACATGCTAAGCAAGGTTTCCTCTGAGGTAAGGTGGACAACAGAGGTCCATTTACACCTGGGTGATCTAAACACTCATGCTCCTGCAGAGCCACCCTCTTGGTCAGTGGTTCCCAAAAAAAAAAAACACTGTATTGGGATAACAGGTGGCGGTATGCCGACCCTCTCAGGTTACACTTTCCATCCACATTCTCACATTACACTTTCCATCCACATTCATCCACCAGTCAAATTAATGAATGCACTGCAATAATTATAGTTTACATTCAGTTGTTTTTGTAGGTTTCAAACACTTGTTTGTTTCTCATGTTTGTACATATGGCAGAATACAATTCAATACAGGTGATTCAATACATTTTACAAGCCTCATGTAAAACTGCTGAGCCATTGGTTCCCATATAGGCCTAGCACTGAGTGTTTCGCCACTATCATAGATTGGCCTTGTAGTCACACAGGCTATGTCCAAGTGAGGGATTGTGCACAGCTGCAGTTGTTGCTGTGATTATGAATAATGAACTAATACAGGATTTTCTGCAGCCCATAGTAAAGGGGCAGTAAATAAAATCTGTGATAATTAAAAACCATTGTTAACTTGAGTTTGCACACTTGTACAGCAAGTATACAGTGGGGTGCAAAAGTTTGGGCACCCCTGGTCAAAATGCCTTTTACAATTAATATCCAAGTGAACAGAAGCTAACCTGACCTCTAACTGGTACAAAGTTAAACATGACACATTTCTTCAAATTTTAAAGCAAGATTAATTTTTATTTTAAATTTTTACAGTTTCAAAATAATAAAAAATAGGGAAAAGGCCCTGTGCCTTTGGGAACCCTTTTGGATTATTCTTTGTTACTTTTTAAAAAGATGATTACTAAGGCCCAGGTGATTTACTCGTTAGGGCTTCAATGAGTCAAGTGAATATACAGGGACAAAATATCGGAAACACCCCTGAAAAAATGGCTTTAACTTTGAAGCATCTAAACCACAATTACAAAAGCATCTACACAGGTGATTTCTATTAATGTAAATGCTAATTAGCAGCATGTGTCAGCTTAAAAGAGGTCTAACCAGCAGCACTTTGCTAGGCAAAGCAAGATGAGGATACTAACAGAGTTCCAAAGGGGCCAAATAGTGCCCGAATTGCAGGTGCGTCGGTCACAAAAACAGCAAAATTATTTAAGGTGGCAAGGGGAACAGTGTCGAAAATTGACAACATATACCCAACACCAAAAAAACAGCATCAGCAAAAAAGAACTGTGACTGCAATCAAAGCTCTCCGACAGGGACAGATGGACACTTGGTAGGATAGTTGCTAACCACAGAACTACAGCTCTAGAAATCACCACAGAATTGAATCAATCCATATCTGAAGCAGTCTGAACAAAGAGAGTACGTTGTGAGCTTCACAAAGCTGGTATTTATCGCAGGGCCGCCATTCGGAAACCATTTGTATCCAAGGCTAATGCACAAAAACGCATAACATGGTATAAGGAACACAAAACCTAGACCCCTGAACAATGGAGAAAAGTGATATGGTCTGATGAGTCATCTTTTACTCTTTTTAATGCATCTGGATGGGTTTATGTTTGGAGAAAGCTTAAGGAGGCATTCAATCCACAATGTCTGTTGCCGACCGTTAAGTATGGTGGTGGTTCTGTAATGGTATGGACAGCCATTTCATGGGACTCATTGGGTCCAATGATTGCTCTCCATGGACGTGTAACGGGCAAACAACATGAAACCATTTTACAAGACCAGGTGCACCTTATGGTGCAAACACTGTTCTCTCATGATGTCCCCATATTCCAACATGATAATGCCCCCATACACACTGCTAAAAACATTAAAGAATGGTTCCAAGAACACAAGTGTGACGTCAAATGCTTTCCATGGCCCGCACAATCACCAGATCTAAACAATTGAATCTTTATGGGAAGTTCTGGAGCGCGGAGTGCAAACTAGATTTCCACCTCCTTCATCCCTCAAAGAACTGGAGCCTGTCCTTCTTGGACAATGGGCCAATATCCCACTAAACACAGTTCAGAAATTGTATGACAGCATTCCTAGAAGGATGGAAACTAGGTGTTTCCGATATTTTGGAATTTGGTTTCCCTCTAATTCCAGGGCTGAACTATTTATTTTTAAGTAACTCCATACCTCCAACTTCGGTGGCTCTTCTGTCTGGTGTTAACAACCATGAGTTCCTCTAAACAGTTGTCCAAGGATGTCAGAATCAAGATGGTTCACTTCCACCAACAAGGAGAAGGCTACAAAATACTTATTTCCATTGTCAGAAACATTATCAGAAAAAGGAAGATAAATGGAAGAGTTGAAGTCAAGGCAAGATATGGAAGATCAAGAACAATTTCAGATAGAATGGCCCTGGTGAGAAATGCTCAGAAGAACCCATACATCACTGCAAAAGAGCTGAAAAAGAATAGCAGACCCAGGCCTAGTTGTTCACAGGACAACAATACAACATACTTTAAACAACAAAGACCTACATGGAAGAGTTGCCAGAAAGAAGCCTTTAAGCATCTGAAGTATGCAAAAAAAAACCTTGAGAAGCCTGAAGCCTTTTGGAACAATGTGCTTTGGACTGACAAAACCAAAATGGAACTTTTTGGCCACAACCAAAGAAGGTATGTTTGGAGAAAAAAGGGTGAAGCATTTGTAGAGAAGAACACCATGCCAACTGTTAAGCATGGAGGTGGATCCATTATGCTTTGGGGTTGTGTGGCAGTAGGGGGCACAGGAAATATTGTGCTGGTGGAATTAAGAATGGATTCCACCAAATATCAAGAAATTCTAGAGGCTAATGTTCGAAGGTCAGTCCAGACATTGAAGTTGAAGAGAGGTTGGGTATTCCAGCAAGACAATGATCCGACGCATACCACGATATCAACCATGAAGTACCTCTAGGAAAGATGGATTAAGGTTTTGGAATGGTCACCACAGTCCCCAGACTTGAATATTATTTAAAATCTGTGGCATTCAACATGCCGTGAATGCAAGGAGGCCGAAGAATATTTTAGAGCTAGAGTTCTGCCAGGAAGAATGGGTAAAAATGACAAAAGTAAGAATTGAAAGACTCTTAGCTGGCTACAGGAAGTGTTTGCAAGCTGTTATAGTTGCCTGAGGAGGAGTTATAAAGTACTAACTGACAGGGTTCCCAAACTTTTGCACAGGGTCTTTTTTCTTTTTTTATTATTTTGAAACTAAAAAATGAAAGTAAAAAGTAATCTAGCTTTAAAATTTGAAGAAATAGGTGTCCTGTTTCACTTTGTAGCTTTTAGAGGTCAGGTTCACTTCGGTTCACTTCAATATTAATTGTAAAAGGCATTTTGACAAGGGTTGCCCAAATTTTTTCACCCCACTGTAAGTTTGCCAGACATCCACTCTTGATCCTTAATGCCTCCTGCCACGGTCTCCATTCCCCTCCCAAGGTCGGAACGGTGTGGAACGGCAACCTGGTCTCCCTCCTGCGGGCACTGTCCCAGCTGGGTGTGGCCCCGGGAGCGGTGGTGATGCACACACTGCAGACAGAGGCCCTCTGGCGGGTACGACGGTTCACCTACAGGCAGCTGGTGTTCCTGGCAGACTGGGTCTGTGCCAGGCACAGCCCGCAGAGGCAGGAGCTCCAGAGCGGCGTGGTGAAGCAGCTGGAGCTGCGCTGGACAGAGCTGGCTGACGCCCGCACGGTCAGCGTGCTGATGGCCAAGGTGGGGCAACTGTCTCCTTTGCTCATGGACAAGCTGGAGGACAAGGTGAGGCCTGCAGCCGTTATCAGCCTGTCCACTGATGCTAAGCTTGTGGTTGTCAATTAAATATTGGCTTACAGAACGGGGAGGAGTTGACCTATATTCCAAATATTTACCAATTTCTTGGTAAGTCTTGGAGACCGCATGTTACTACAGACAATATCTTGTGATTCAGACAGAGGTGAGCACTCGACTGCAATGAGCCACACTTTCCATTAATAAAGTACTGAAATGCATGCCTAGCTTAATAATTGCCTGTTGGGGTAAATCTGAAATCATATACTTCCGAAGGAGCAGGATAATGAAAAGAAAACAACAGTTTGTTGTGCACTGTGAAATGCATGATTTAGTGTGTTTCGCAACTCATTGAAAGATGAATTTGTTAATCAACAGTGCTACAAGATGAACTGAGTTGTCAGACGTTGCCTTCATATCCGCAGACTCCTGCTCATCTTTCAGTGTCGCTGATGCTGTGCATAACTGATGCTGTGTCTTGCGTCTGCAGTGGCTTGTGCTGCTAGAGTTAGCAATAGCATTTCTCAGACAGAAACTATTATAAACTGTAGATAATGTTCTAGGTTAGTGTTGTTTGTAAAATACAGGTTTAAAAAGAAATGTTAACATACTTCATGTTAAATTAATAATATACTTAATGATTAAATGTGTCAGTGTTAAAGTGTTTGGTGGAAGTTTAGTTTTGAAAGTACACCAATTGCAATGGCAATGTACCTTAGGCTTATAAACTAGAATTGCCTCTCCTTTACATAACGTCCAATTTAAGCCACTCCCACTTCCATTTTTCTGTTCAGTTATGCATGCGGATCATTTTCTTGGCTGAACAGACACAGATAGTGTTCTACACACCCCTAGTGAAATGTTTTCTGTCTAGGCTGTGCCCAAATAATTTGGAGGGGTGTAGTTTCAGGAGCTCATCTTATTTACTGTTTGCTTGGGAAAATCCAATGACTTCCTGTCATGTGAAATTGCCCTGGCTAGGATTTTCAAATGAGATATTACATGCTGATATAGATATTGCTTTGGCAAAAATATGATAATATAACCATATTCATTTGCATACTTTATGACCTGAGGTATATCTAATCTGTGTCTCTCTGTTTTTTTCTCTCTATCTCTCTCTTTCTTGCTCCCTCCCTCCCTCCCTCCCTGCCTCAGGCACTGGAGCTTGCGGAGAAGTTTAATGCGGAGGACATCCGAAGGGTGGCGTTGTCATTGGCGTCTCAGGGCCGACGCTCTGTGTCCCTGCTGCGCGCGCTGTCCTACCACCTCCATCAGAAGCCGTCCAAGGAGCTGAACACTCCACTGCTTCTGGACGTTGCCTTTGCCTGTGGTAAATCGACTCAGATTAAGCCCTATTCGGACGGGATAAGTTTTCAGGACAATGTCTGTAAAGTAATGATTACCACAGGACGTCCGTAAAGTTAATGGCCGATTCAGACGGGATAAAGTATCTCCGTAAACAGCATCTAGAATTACAGAGATGGGAGTGTCTACTCCATGTTGTCGTCACACCGAAAATGTTCCCCACGAGTCATACAACGTTACACATCATATCTTCACTGCAAACTGATTGCTTCTGGTAGAAAATCGCTGTCAGGGAGCAATTGAAAAGATGCAGGCGCCAAAAAAAAAAACTACGTGGAGACAATGTTGGCATGGCAGACATGTCCACAAAAAGCGTGAGGAATCCTGAATTACACCTCTTTATTAACGTTAGTTTGAAAAAAACTATTAGGCCATAACATGTATGTTAGGCTATAGCTAGGCTACAACAGCTTACCTAAAGCTGCCACAAGCATTGCCCCACTGTAGCCTACTTTTGAGCCGTTTTTTTGCTCTCTGTGTTCTTATTTTAGGTAACGTTACATTCATTTAGAAGTCGGCCAATAGTTGTGGCTTGTACTTGGACGGAAGAGAGCACAACCAAAGGCGTCCTCGAGTGCTTACGTGAAAAAACAAGAGAAAAGACTGGGGAAAACTTAATTTCTCACAGGAAATAACAGAATTTTGCCGGACATGTCAATTCGCACGGGATTGCTTTAACCTGGGGTAATTTTTACCGGACATTTAACAGTAGGTAAAAGACTCCGGAATCTTTACTGGCGCGGGAGCGCGCAGTCCGTAAAAGTTACGGACATGGCAGATTCAGACGGGACTAAAATAGCGGAGCTCCTCCGGTAATTATTACATTACCCCACCTCCCCCTGTAAAACTTATCCCGTCCGAATAGGGCTTTAGTCTGTGACTGAATAGATTGTCTAGGTCGAGCACCGTATTAAGCATTTGGCAAATAAATAAATAAATATTTATACTATTTATATATATTTTTGTGCCTAAATGTAAATGGGGGAATCAACTGACCATTGTAGAGTGATAATAGAGCTTTCATTTTCCTGTATACTGTAGGTCTCTTCTAAAGAAGAGGCAAGATAGTGGGATCACACATGGTGCTGCCCAGGTGCTCCCTTACACCCACTTAGTTCAGAGGAGAATTTGCCGCTTTCAAACGTGCAATTGTGTGTTTAAGGAGTTTAGCCTGTAAATCAGTGGTTACAGGTTTAAATCCTTGGTGGGGCAAGGCTTGCACCTTGGGCTGCTTTAGCCATTTGCCTCACTAAATGTCTAGCCGTGTAAACGAATAGTTTAAAAATAGTTGTTAGCCCCACAAGTCACGCTGGATAAGGGTTCTGCTAAGCAAATAAATAATGGAGGGTGCTGTAATGTCTTTAAAATGCACTCGGAGTTGTTTTCTGCTAGTGCAGCTCAGGGCCATTGGCTTTGACTTTCCTGAAAATTTCAAGATTTCAATTATAAGATACGCTATATTAAATAATATATGAAGGTTAAAAAAACTTGTATTAAAAGATAAAGAAAGCATTGGTTCCTTTCTTGAGGCCCCAGGTGTGCCTTGTAATGTTCCTTTTTTGGATTTCCTTTATTTAACTCACCAATGTGTTTACTATTATTATAAGTGGGGGAGAAATGGTACCTGCCCACTGCAGCTGAACCCATATGTGATGATTTATTGTTTAAACCAAATATACTTGCACTATAGATCATCACATTTGAGAGCAAGTGCAGTCTGGCACTAAAACTTTCTATTTTTACCTTGCACCTATAATTTTATTGGTTGTGCATAGTCATCATTACAACAAGTGTCTATGGCCTGGGATGCATGCCCTTATGGAAATGTAATATAATGCAGTATATTTTAAATATGTTGTGATGATATTTGATATATTTAAAATATACTGCAGTATATTTTTCCATAAGGGTGGGTTTGAGCTAATGCAGCCAATAATATCTGGCTCGGTTTGTATATTTTGGTGGAACCTTTTGATAATGCTGATATTCTGCACGTTGTAACAGCCCACATTCAGGTGGTAGTGCCATTGGCTGTAATGTGCGATCCCCAGGCAGTTTTTATTTAAAATGATTCACAGTGTTTTCCATCCCTCCCTTCCTCAGTTAAGTGATTAATGTATAATGGCTGCAATTACATTAAGATTAAATGGGGAACAGTGAATTGTGGTGGCAACCACTTCAAAGATATTTCTAAATGTTTAGCATTGCAGTTTGTTTCATCATTTTGTCTTTGATGAGAAATACATAAGCTGCTCATTCTTAACTCCTTTGCGTAGAAGGTGACGCCGGCGGAACCTTTTTGCTCAACTGAAACATTCGTTGCTACTGCAGCCAAACTATTATTGGAAATCACAAACTCTGTGTTTTAAATTTATTGGTAGACGGTACGTGACGATTTATGCCAAATACGTAGTTTCTAAGTGTCACTATTTCCCCGTAGCAAGTCAATTTAACAAGCAACCCCCCACCTAGTCTATACCTACCCATGCGTGACATAGTGGACAATAGCGTCTATGTTTGAGTTCATAAATATATTTATTCATCATATAAAATTAGAATAACGTCATAGCAACGAGATAAACCCAACAATAGCCTGATCGTATGCCAGAAAAGCCCTGCTCACTCAAATGCAAAATAAACTCTGAAAGTACTGTCTCATTCTACCATGTATTCTACTAGCAATATATGCTACTAAATATGAAATAAATATACAATCCTACCATTGGTTTTACACATCGAGATGTTCCTTTCAAAATTCAGTGGTAATTTATTGTCTGGTACAATCGGTTTGAGAAATATACAACACTTCATACCGCTATTACACTATCTGAAACGTCGATGCGTAATACCCCCATGCCCTGTAAGCCTGTCTCATTCATTACAGTTCATTCTGGTTTAACCCTATTTACTTTGCCCTTCAGAGGCAATTTCCTCCTGGTTTCTACTAGTTTTATTTAAATGTCAATATCTAAAAAAATATTCCCTGCACATCCATGGTTTTAAGTTCGAACTGAAGAAGAAGCTGTATCATTCAGACATTTGCTACAGAATACATTTATTTCAGAATAGTCACATACAGTATATATATAATAACCATAACATACGCCGCCTAATGTATTTAAATACATTTAAAAAAGAACGTACGAAAGCGCGTGTGTATTCACACAAGTACAGCAACGTATTTCAGCCCTAAGTGCGAGGGGTGGTCGCTGCGGAAATGTCGACTGTACCGGACTTTGGCGAAATATAACAAGATAAACTCTTCAGGGTTCATCACAAAACAGCTGTAGCTGAATATACTGGTAAGTACTTGGTTTCTTAAACACATTTATACGAGAGATTTTGGAGAAAAAAATTAGGTGTCTTCTAAACCGAAAGTGCATCAGGTACTGTATATAGTACAGTAAGCAAGGGAAAACGGCGATTGCTCATTTGTACAACGTTTTTAAAAAATATTATTGTTTCTATACGTGAACATGATTTTCTTACCGTGCATAAACGATGCATTTTACAGTCTGTGGCTGTAGCCAGAGGAGGGTCGTAAGTGCTTTGAGCTATTAATAACGCCCTCCTAATTTATTGCACTGCAGTGTAACTGGAGGTTTTCGCAAGAGGCTACCCTTTTAAAAAATACTGCGTCAAAATTTACGGGGTTTTCTTAAAGCTGTAGTTTATATTTTCAGATGAACATGAATACTGTAATTGAGACGCATGCGTCTCAACCACTAGGGGTGAAGTTTATAGAGTTAATTGTCGGCTTTTTTATCCAATAGAGTACATTATAATCTTAGCAACGGTATATGCCACGTCTTTTTGGGTGCTTTGAGCAATTTACTACAGCCCAGCGTAACGGCAGTTTTCGTTTTAACTGTCTAGTATTAAGCAAGCTCTATAGAATACGCATTTGGGAGGGGAGTTTCCCTTTTCCGATATGTAAGTATTTTTGTGTCTAAAATGGCGTTGGTCTCGCTGGCTACATATGTACGTTTGTGTTTCTGTGTGAGGTAGGAGGAGCCAAAAGCAGCAAGGGGATTCTTTAAGCCCTAGGGCCACTAAGGCGGGAAACCCCGCAGTTAAGGGAGGAGACAAGACAAGGAACACACACACCAAAGCTACAGACCGGCTCACTGTTACACACCAATGAGTAGAAGCACAAACGCCTGGTTTCACAACAAGAAAACCAAACAAGGCGAAAGGGAACAAAGAACTGCTACCCCATGCTTCTACGAGCTAAGTAACTAAAAATAGAGCCGGAAATAACAAACGCCCCGTCTCGGCAACGAGACGCATAAGAACAGGCGAGTAGCATAATGGCACAAATACACACCAACGTACCGAAGCTACGAACCGGCACACTGTAACACGCAAATGAGTAGAAGCACAAACGCCTGGTTTCACAGCAAGAAATCCAAACAAGGCGAAAGGGAACAAAGAACTGCTACCCCATACTTCCACGTGCTAAGAAATTAAAAGGCCAGCAAATAATAAATGCCCTGCCTCAGTAATGAGGCGTAAGAATAGGCGAGTAGCATAATAGGTACACATAAAACACACAACCAACAAACACTGCAAACTAATACGAATTAGTATACCAGGAGGCGAAAGGAATGGAGATCTAACGTTCCAAGGCTACTCTCAGACCCGCAGTCAAACGCAAACCTGTCAACAAAAACGCCCAGTCTTCCCCATAGGAAGACATGCACCGAAAGATGAAACCGGACCATAGTTCCGAACAAAATCGTCAAACTCCATGTACGGAGACAGGTACAAAAAGGAACGAACAGGACAGGCTGCACCGGACAGTTACCGGCTAAAAGACCAAAACGAGTTAGTAGAAAATAAAAGCCCTACCTCTTGGTAAAGAGGAATGCAAGGAGGAGGCGAAGGAACAGAGATAACGTTCCGTGGCTACTTTCATAAGCTCGCAGTCACATGCAGAACATAAAGGGGTAAACGCTCGATCTCCCAGGAGGGAGAAACATTTTACAGGCGAGCCGACGGAGCACCGTCGTCCCTTAACTTTACTAGCAGAATGACTAATGCAAAATAGAAAACACACGCCCTAGCCTCTCAGTAAAGGGAAATGTAACGAGGCGAAGGAACCGAGAATGAATGTTCCAAGGCTACATAGAGACCCGCAGTCACACGCAAACATGTCCACAACATCGCCCGGTCTCCCCATGGGAAGACATGTACCGAAGGGCGAACAGAACCATATCTCCGAACAAAATCGCCCAAAACTCCATATACGGAGAAAGGCACAGAAAGATGAAAGGACAGCTGCACCGGAATTATCGGCTATCAGACTAGCGCAAGCTCAAACACAAATACACGCCCTGCCTCTCAGTAAGGGGAAATGTAATGAGGCAAAGGAACCGAGAACAGACGTTCAAATGCTACGCGCAGTCACACACAAACATGTCCTCAACCTCGCCCAAACTCCACACAAGGAGAAACATACCCGGAGAACGAACAGAACAACAGTTCCGAACAAAATCGTCCCGTAGGTAAAAAGGACGGACAAAAAAAAGACCAACGCAAAAATAGAAAATAGCACGTACAGCCTCTCAATATGAACAAAAACCCTGACTCACAACAAAGGGGAACGTAGTCCACGAGAAGGAGACAAAACAGGGAATAAACGTACCAAAGCTACTAACTGGCTCACTGTAACACGGACATGAGTAGAAGCTAAAACGCCAGGTCTCAGTAAGAAAACCAATCAAAGGCGAAAATGGAACAAAGAACTGCTACTCTATACTTCTACAAGCTAAGTAACTAAGTAGAAGCGAAACGCCCGATCTCCCAGGAGAGAGATTTTACAGGCGAAATAGAGCAGAGATCTGCGGTCCCATACTTCTACGAGACAAGTAACTAAAGAGCCAGCAAGAAATAAGCCCTGCCTCAGCAACGAGACGTAAAAATAGGCGAGTAGCCCAAATGGTACAAATAACTCACAGCAAACAATACACCACAGTACAAAACAATAAACAATCAATCTCGAAGCCCCGAACGAAGGAAACGGGAGGCTTATATATCTCTCAAGGTGACCAGGCACAGGTGTGGACGCTAACAGAAACTCCGCAATCCAAGCAGGGCGGAGCAAGCATCCACCAAAAGGGCAGCGCCCTCGCGTGGCCACCAAGGAAAACGACCGCATATGGAAAAAGGGTTAAAAACCATGACACCCTATTGTTATTTTCGCATTTTGAATGCATTTCACATACTGTGTGTGCAATCGTTGAATCAATTTTTGATGTAGGCTACCGATGTTCATTGAAGATAGAACATTTGGCAGCATTTTGCAGATGGTGGAATACTATTTTATGTTTATGTTATCGTACATAATATAGGCTATGGCGTATATAACTTGTCTCTTAGGGCATGACAAATGCTCATTCCAATTTACTGTGCGCTGATATGTGGTAGATTAAGGTAAACATTTCCTTGGAGTCATTATGAATAGGAAAATTTAAAAAAACTACAGAAAAATGCAATCCCAGGACAAAAGTATACATACTGTAGAGTACAGGGACAAGTGATGTTTTATTGAGGTACAAGAGTGAATGATTAGGCAACATATTTAGGTGTATGTAACACTGTGATATCAATGTTTTTTATCTTAAGCCATCAGAAGGAGCCAATGTATATGCGTTATAATGGACAAAACTCATTTTATTCATTTTATGACGTTTTGCATAGGGGTTTTGGACCCATAGATATCTACCCCGCTATACTGATGAAAATATGTAATTCCCACTTGGAAATTATGCAAAAGTGAGTTTTATGAGCTAAAACTGTTGATTTGTAGTTAAATATATCATCATTTTTTTTATTTACAGCAGTGCACAATTTAGCCATTTGGATAGATTTGGAGACACTAATGGACAACAGGGTACACTGCTGTATTTTGCATCATAGACCTTTAGTAGTTCTGCATATCATCCTCAGATTTAGCTAAACTTGTGGACATGGAGTTTATGATCCAGGAGATGTATATATATTACCGATTTCACTTATGTAGCTCTCAGCAAACTAAAGAAAAACATTTTTTTACATTTTTTTTCAAAAGTTTCTTTGCATTTGTGGCACTTTATTTTGAAAATAAACAAATCTAAGTTTGTATTGTAAATGGTACACCTGTCTTGTTTAATTTAAGCCATTTACCAAGTTTATGTGATGCTCACACCTGGAGTAGCCTTAAACAGAGCACCCCCGAAATAGGTGAAGTTTGCCATCTGCGCCAAGGGGTTAACCTCTTAATGCCAAACGCCCCCTAGCGGTAACGCCGGCGTGACGGAAATTATTACATTATACATTTCATTAATTTAATAATATATAATAAACTGCTCACCTCAATATTTTGATTAAATATCCTTAAGATATATCCATTCCTTCTGGGAAAGTGGTTTTTAAGCCCAAAACGTCGGAATAAAACTTCGTAAATAACGTTGGAAACTCGGACCTAATTCTCAAACATGTATTGCAGCTTGATGTCACACCATAAACAATGTGCTGGTAAACTGTTCTGCTTAATTGTATTTCACAAAACTTTGGTTTGAAAAATCATTATACCTTTAGGCTTCAAGAAAAAATACTTTAAAACTTTCATACGGCTGTACATTATTTTTTTCCAATTTTAAACCGACTTGTGCTTTTTTGCACTTGATTACGACTCGTTCGGCTGTGTTCACTTTGGCGTTGTGAAACTCAGCCAGTTTCTGGAGTACCAATCCCATGGCTTAGTATATGTTAGCCAGAGTAGTTTTGAACATGCTTGCAGAGATTTATGCAAAACCGTCGTCAATTGGGTGTATTTCTTTGACTGATAGCACAATAGGCCTATCTGAAGTGGGAAAAACCGTCTTCCACCCGCCTCCACTCTGAGTATTATTTGCTTTCCATTGGGTTTTAAAACTGTCTGTCAAATATTCCAGGCAATAGCCAAGACTCTTATCTTTGAAACAAGCCGGCTATTGAATACAATAGCCGTCGTAAAAAAGGAAATCGAGCCGTGCGTATGAGGAAGTGGCGACCACGCGTAATTATCGAACCAAAATGGCGCAGTGTTTTTACCTTGTAGCGTAGCTCGCTACATTCCGTTTAGCAAAGCACAATTAATTAGGTAAGGCCCGCAGTTACATTTTTTACTTTAGAGTATTTTTGATACAGTTTTTGTGTAGTTATGTCGAGATTTTTGAGGCGTTTATCCGTGCACCAAGTGCTAGACGAACTGGATAAGCCAGAAGATGTTTTTGCCGAGGGAGACTCATCCTGTCTCAGTGACGCTGAATCCACTGATGACCGAGATGATGTTGCTGACATGTAAGTTGTTTTATCATACTAACAGTGTTATGCTATAAACGCATTGAATTTCGCCATGGCAGGTAACGTCGTTAGGGCTGGTGGTATTACCGATTTTTCGATATACCAGTGTGAATTCACGCAATGCCATGCGGGTTCGTAATTACATTGTCAACTGTATTTTATTGTTTTTCATACAATTAATATTACAAATGGCACATTCCAACGGTATGATAAATAATTTATGAAGTAAACTTAGGGTGTATTGTCTGTGTTGACAAACTCGCACGTGTTACGTGGCGTTGCCAACAACACATGTTTGGTGTAAGCATCGAAGGAAATTTAGCTGCAATGCGTGAATCCCTGTGTTTCTTCTGTGAAGCTAACTAACCTTATATACTTATGCATAAAATCGGTCCCTCTCAGCTAAATTAATATAGATAGTATTGCCTTTACAGTGGCAAGCTAGCAAGCATCCCTGTGTTTTCCTGTCTGTTTATTATAGTTTATACGAGTATTAGGAATGGAAGTGTGGTGTTGCTGATTTGCCCACAGCTTACTGTGAACTACAGTCGACGTTCATTGCTAGGGATAGCTGCTACATTATGCGAAGGATGTGCTTTGCCTTGTCTGTTCTGTAGTGATCTTGATGATGTCTCTGTGCGCACTTACTGTACGTCGCTTTGGATAAAAGCGTCTGCTAAATAAATGTAATGTAATGTAATGCAAGCAAAATTACAGGTAACAAGCAGCTAGCTATCTATTTGTGTCTGAGATGAGCTACTAAAACGATTTTTTTGAGTGTGAAATGGCTTCTGGAAGTGTTTAGTAAAGTAATTGTTCCACCTGAGTAAATTGTTCTATATGCAGTACAGAAGGATGTGCAGGTAAACAAAATGGTAATTTATGCATGGTATGAGGGAGAGAACATGATAACATGAGGGAGTACTTGTTGATTATTATTATTGTTGATTGTTGTTGTATAAGGGGGACTAATGGGTATATCAACATGGTGGACAATTCCATGGACAGGGTTAGTGGGATTTGTAATGATGCAGATTGCTCTCCTGAGGGAATGTGTAGTCTAAATGGCTTCTGTATGAATGGTTAAATAATCTCTCCTCAACCTCCACCCCCATGTTTTGATCCTTTACCTTTTTTTGTTTTTAGTTCATTTTTTTTAGCTTTTTGGACCCTGCCATTTTGTACTTTCTTTGTGTAAATACGGTAACTTCAGCAATTAGAGGCAAGGATCTTTTTATTTGTTACAGCAGGGGTGTTTTTATTTTTTATCTAGGAAACTGGTGGACTTTTGATTTTTTATCCACTGCACTTTTAGTAGTACACCTTAGTGCACTTGTATATAGTTGATATATGTTTGTCATGTATAAAGTTTTGCCTCCTAAAACCCAACCCCAACGTCCCTGTCATAGGAGGTGGCAACAGAATAAAGAACAGGACTGGCAAGCATTAATGTGTAGGGAAGTTTCATACTATTCCCATTATTCATTTGAAAACCTGTTTGCACATTCCTGGACTCATTTCTGGCTAATGGGGCTCTGGTGAAATACACAAGATTCACTGTGCTGCTACATGGGTTTTGACAGCTTTTTGTAACCTTGGGTAGTTAGTTGTGTAATATGCAGAACACCAAGAACACGTCTAAAAATGAACTTTTATTGCCAATATTGACAAATTATCTCATTTTATTGTAAAAACCTAAAAAATAAATCATATTGAGACCTTTCTGGAACATTGCCATTTTTGGCACATTTGGCACCATTTGGCACCATTTGGATAACGAAAAAGGTTCACCTGAAAAAAACCCTGTAAAATTTGAATGGTTTGAGATATTGACACCAGATTGTTACCAGAGGTAGGCAGCATATTGATGAATCAGATAGAGGAGTCATTTCCTTGATTGCATTTGTAGCTCCCCAGGTAAAAATTCTTAAACTTGAATGTAGGTACCCGTTTTTTAGTTTTTTTGTATTTTCTGTACATAAATTGTTGTAGTTAAGTAACAAAAACTGGATTTCTATGAGTTCTCACTGCTTAGTCGTAATACTGCAGGTGTCTGCTTTAATAAAAGCCATGAACCATATTTGTACCATTTATAGTTTTTGAGATAACCACCTTTGTTTGTCACTAGTGAAAACAGGCAAAATTTGGCCTATTTTGCCCTCGGTAGGAAGAGGTTAAAGCAACTGTCAGTATGAAGATGAAGATTATAGATGCATGTCAGTTTTCTTAGAAACAGAAACAAATGGGGGTGAAACTTATACATTTATAAGGAAATTTATTTATAAGGAAATTTTAATTTATAAGGATCCAATATCCAGTTATTTTTTGGAATATGTTTGCATACACATCAGTAACGGGATTGAATGATTTGAAGAGAAATAATAATGTGGTCAGATGTATTAACATTGTGCTTCTGCAGTAATATGTTAAAATGTATATCGCTGGAGTTCACATAACCGGTTTTATTCTGGGCATTGAGAGACTTACCCCGTCTATCTGCCTTCTTATCTGTCTTTCTCACCCTCAGGGAAGCTGAACTTCAAGCAGACCCAGGTGTTCCAGCGAATTGCAGCAGAGCTGCTGCCCAGAAAGGCGGAGCTTAGCTCCAGTGATGTCATGCGCTGCGCCAAATCCTTCGCTTACCTCAAGTGGCTTCATCTTCCCCTGTTCGAGTGCTTCACCGAGGTTCATACCCTCCACTCTCTCCTCCCCCTTCCCCCCCTTACCCCTTCTGAAGTCAGTGTGCACATACTCATATCCCAGAATCAGTCAAATTTTTTATCAAACCAAAGGAATAAATCTCATGTTTCAGTTTAGTATATTTTAAGTAGTTCATGAACTATATGGATCCAGTTTTCCTCCAAAACAACTGCGATTATTGGGGCATGATATGTATCACAGTGTCACAGTGTTCCGAGACATCCCGTATGAATTTGGACACAATTCCTTTGAGAGCGTATTTATGACTCATATTTCCTATATCTCACACTTGCTGACTGTTTAAAGTGACGGACAAGGAAAATCGGTAATATGCTTATAACCATGTTATTTATGGCTATTAAGGTATGTATTGGGCACCAATAAAGCGCGAGGAATAAATTTCATTGCAATCATTAAATTTCAGTCTATGGGCTCTATTTTCAAACCAGCGCAAGGGGACGGTATAGTCAAACGCAAGCTTGTTGACAGCATCAACGTCTTAAAACTGCCGCTATGGCGTTTCTCAGCAATACCGCTAGGATCAACAAATTCTCAACATAACATCCTTTCGCTTGCGCTGCAGTGGGATGGGTGGCGCTGTCTGGGGCGTGTTCTAAAATACTTTCGGCTCAGTGACAATTTGAACCAACGAAAACCCATTGCGTTATGATCCGCTGGAACCACCTCTTAGCGGCAACGCAATAGACTGGCAATTTTGCAACTTGTTAGTCATGTAGTTCTATGTAGTGTCTATAGGTGATGCCAACATTACACTTCCATTTAATGAACAAATAGCCTATAATTATTATTAATTAATTCATTTTAATTTAAACTACTAGAATAAAACAGGACAGCTTACAAGAAACTTGCGATCATGTAGGCCAATAGCCTATAATATATAAATTACACATTGACACAGTTGAATCATAAGCCTACCATTTGAATCATAATTATGCCTACATCACCTCATGTAGGCTAATTAATGCATTCGCCACCTCCTCCCGTGCCTTTCCGAACTTCTGGGAGACGAGGTGGTGTGGATTGTGATCCATAAATTACTAGTCCTAGCCTGTACTTCTGTTGCAAGTATGTCTGATTCCTGTGCAGAAAATCGCTCTTGTTGTTGGCGGTCCAGTGCGTTTGGGTTGCTCATTATGAAATTGCATGGAGCGATTGCGTTCCAACTGGCTTTTTTTTAAAGCATGAGAACAACTATTTGATTGGCTACCATAGAGACACACCTTGGACATTTAAACCCAGCCTTTTAGCAATACCGCCATCAGATGCGCCAAGATTGCCGTCATGAAATTACCAAATTTCTCGCCGACATAGCGATACCGCCAAGCGATTACTCTTGCGTTCACCATTGCGTTTGGTTTATTAAAATAGAGCCCTTAATCTCTTTATTCCTGTATGCTGAAAAAAAAGGGTGGAGTCGAAAATGGATCCATGGTGACGTAGAAGTGAAACCTCAACCAATACATACCTTGACCTCATTATATAACTCCTCCCATAGTTTGAGGTGAATAAAACTGTGCTGTCCCACTAAGAAATGAAATCCTCTGTCATGAGCCCATGAGTCTGAGCCCTTTTGTTTGCCCTTGAGAATAGTTGCGTTATCAGCATTTGGATTTGGAATAGTTAGCTAAAGTGTTTATTTTTTCCCACTCTCCTTATCTCTATACCAATTGTATCCCCCTCCCAATCCCTCACCTTTTTATCCATCCCTCTGTGCTGCTAGCCAGTAACATTACCTTGCTCCTTGCACAGCTCATCATCATTGAAACAAACGAATCACCCGCGCGTCGTTTTTACTTGGTGCACTGCTCATCTGTCAGATAATGTATCGAAAAGAATAGATAGCTAATATTTTGTCGTATTGTTCGGTGGCTGGTTACAGTAACAAAAATAACTGCGAGAACCAAGATCCACCGAAGTACTTAGTTGCCATGCACATAATTTACGTTCGATGAGCAACCAAAATTGCTCATCAAATTTAGACCACACCCCTACAATCCTGTGTCCTTTCAAGACTGAATTTATTAGCTGACTTTGAGATCTATATTAATATACCTATTGCCATTTTCTTGAAAGGTTTTAGCCAGTGTGAATAATCTGTAATCCTTCCCTTCTGTTGAAAAGATTAAAAGGAAGAGGAAAGAAGGGGTAGGGAATTTTATTGTATGAAAGTTGCTTGCTTTTATGTTTAGCCTTAAAAATGTTTTAATGACAGTCTACACAATATATTTTTTATCTCTGTAATAAGAGTTGTCACAGAACTATTGTTTAGTGACATTTGCCTGTGTGTACCTGCAGCACTATCTGGAGAATAGCCAGAAATACAGCACCATGCAACTCTGCAGCCTACTTCTGTCTCTCGCACGACTCAACTTCCAACCCAGCAAAGCCGAGGAGTTCTACAGCAAGGTGACTGAGGGGGCTGTGGGTGTAGTTGTTAAGAGAGGGGGGCAGAGACCGGGATATTCACACGGGGAGGTGTACTTTTTGGAAGATGCAACGTTGTTCAAAAAGTTAAATCGATCCTTTCCTGCTGCATCCACTTTCTGCCACAAGGGACGAACACTGCAATTATTCCACCAGCCTTTGCACAAAAATAATTGGACCTTGGAAAGAAATGGTTTATGAACAAAAACATTGATGGTTAAGGCATAGCTGAGTTGGAGTTTTATGAGGGAAGAGCTACTGTGTGCATTCAATCAGGTACAAAGATTTCAAGAACAATTCCCAAAGCACATAATAATTTGCTGACAGCACAAGATGTCAGTCAGGCGTATTAAGATTCTTGTTGGGTGTTGTGGGTATTAAAAGGGAAACAAAGCTTTCTAAATACATTTCTTTGTTGCAACGTTGAACTGAAGTAAATATTTAGTAAATGCATCCTAAAAGAATCCTCTTAATAGTGTGTTTATCGTGATGCAAAGCTCACAGTGGGCAAAATCAATTAATTTGAGAACATTGCAATCACCGTGATTTAAAAAATGAATGCATTGCTACAGTAAGCCACTTCTGTTTTCATCTCTAAACTGCCGATGTAAAATGATTGCATTTTCTAAACTGAGAGCTCGCAGTGAATGAATCTGATTCATTTAGGATGCTTGTCCACTAGTGTCCGGCCTCTTTCACCTCACGTTTAAAGGGTTTACCAGTGACGGAAATAAATGGAAATGGGTCTGCTTGTTTGCTGATGGTGGGAGATGAAATTTCCCGCAGGTACACGAGGCCCTGAAGGGAATGCTGAAAGACCTGGAGCCGTACCTGCAGACGGACTTGGTCTGGTCTCTGTGCATTTTGCAGCAAGCCAAGCCCCAGTATCTGCAGTCTGTGCTTGACCCTGTCTTCCAGAGAAAACTGACAGGTAAGGGACCTAACATATTCCCCGGCTATATGTTGCCCTTATTTGTTATTTGGCTTCTTCCCTGCCCACATTTCTGTAGTCCTGGGGCCTGCTGTGACAAGGTTATTGGACATGGAGCCACAGTTAAGTTAACTGTCCCTGTGTTTCTTTGGATTTTCATTTATTTTTCTTGAGAATTCAGTGGTGCAAATATGAAACAATATAGGGAAAGCTAAGGAGGTTTTTTTTTTTGTTTGTTTTGATTTTGAGTCGAGAGGCTTTACTTCTACTCTCTGTCTCTATTGTACCTCACATAACCAAGACGGTAACAATATAGATGAGCCCCCACAGGAAGTTGACTAAGCTTACAATCCCAGGCCTCACCAGAGGATGTCAGTGTTCACTGAGTCTTAAAGTAGTGTTTCCGAAACACTGTGCTGGAACACACTGGTGTGCCATCAGGCGAGGTCAGATTTGTAGATTTGTTTTTTCTTCCGATCAATGATATCACAATTAAACTATATAATTTTCTAATTTTTAGAAGACATTTGATAAACAATAAGCTGAATTGAACCCTGCACCTTTTACTCATATTAATTGAGGTTGCCAATATTTTGCTTCCTTCCCTATATTTTCTTTCTCAGTGATACTTGAAAAGTCTACGTCTTATGTTTTGCTTCTCAGAAATGCATGAATCATCTGACTAGGTGATAGCATTTGTATCAAGGTGGAGGCTAGTTAGCTGGATAGCTAGCTAGGAACAATTGGCTAGCCAAGGAAAGCTGCTCTCGAAATGCCATAAAAAATGTAAAGTTACACGTTAGCTGCCAAAAAGCATGCTGGATTACAATGCCAGTTTGCACAGGTTAGCTACCTAGCTAGTTAATGTTATTTAACCAAAATCTGTTAGGAATGTTTTGGGTAAATCATGGCTTGTGCCATTATGCTGACAGTTCTTTTTTTCTGAATTTCTGATTTTGATTGCCCGCGTGGGTGTACAAACAAATCGAGAGACTAGAACGATGAGCTCATAGACTAATTGTCATGATCAAATTCATATTTGAAAATATGTGATAACAGGGTGCCAAAGCATTCCCATTATCTCATTACAGTCATTCACTGACATTAAAAAAATCTCAGTTAAAGCTTGGCAGACTATGCCCTACGTACGCATGCTTACAAGTGAGTTTATACACTGTTGCTGCCACTTGTCAGAATCAGTTCAAACACCAGAGTGAAATTATTTGTTTAGTCATTATTTCCATGGTGTGTGCTGAATTTCAAAAATTATATACTGGGTTACTGGGGAATACTGGAATTCCATGAATACTATGCATTTGGTGAAAGGCCATTGCCTGAGGTTTGTTTGTATAAACAGGAAATTGCCAACAGGAGATTTATTTCCTGTGTCAATAGATATCCTCACGTACGTATAAAGTCCCCAAGTAATGCGCACTTCTGCATGCAGAATGACTGATCGGAGTGATTATACAGCATTTTTTAATTCCAATAATTATACTAACATTTCTCCTCTTGACTCTTTCTCTCTCGCACTGCTTTGTTTCAGAAGGAAACCCCTCTCGTACAGAGAACTACAGGCTCAAACTGCTCCACGTCGCTGCTGCAGCGCAGCTGGAAAACCTTTGTCCCTCTGAGGCCTCTGTTATCCTCAGCATGCCTGTTCCAACCATAACCCAAGAGAGCAGACCCACACCCCTCCAGACCAGCCTGAAGGAGGCGCTGCAGAGTCTGACAGAGAACAATGGCGGGGCCTGTCGCACTGGGGTTAACACAATATACGGGTGGACAATAGGTGGGGACAACCGAGATGTTTTGGGCTGAACTATGAAATGCAAAATAGGATAATATCGGGCTCTGTGGGCCATTTTTAAAGACGAGATTGACCGTGTCAAATAAAAAAATTGGGAATATCTTTCTTTGAACTTGGCGGCTTGTTTTAGTGCCGTAAAGCTTAACTTCAGCTTTTGCTGTTTTTTGAGTCCTTGCTGTTTTTATGCACTGCTTGATTGCTTTTGTGCGCATCCTGTGGCAAACGTGCTATCCATGAAAATAAGCATAAAATGTACTTGGATTTTCCCTGCTTTTGTCAGATGGGGAGCTGGTTGTGGACTCGGACAACAAACCCATGGACTTGCTAGCTATCGAAGCCCCCCACGTCCATATAGGTGGAGGGGGCTCCCCAATGCCCGAGGGGGCCCGAAGGTGAGCCTCGTCTCAAAGTATCGGAACGGCAATGTAAATTCCTGAGAACTGTCACCAAAAAATGTCACTAACCAATCTATATAATCATATGACGTAATAATATTTCTGAATATTGCTGAAACTAGACACAAGAAAGTCTAGTAAGTGGCAGGACTTTTACTGTTGTCTAGAGTCAAATAATTTCAAGTAAAGGTATTTCAAAGATATTTGGCCCAGGTCTGTTCCCAATGCATGGCTGTTTGAGCCATTCCTGGTGTTACAAGAGACTACCTGTTGTGCTGAATGATGACTAATAATGGTGATGATAGTGAGTATAGCACTCACTGTACAATACTGTAGCTTGCACCTGGTTAAAATGGTTAGTATTCAGTAAATGTTGCCTGAGAAGACCACATCAGGCAAAACATATTGTTGCCATAGGCAACTGTACCACACTGATTGAAAGCTGCTTTTTCCATCGATTGCCCGTTGGATATCTGTGGAACATTACTGGCTCACACGTTCTGTTATGCAAAAGGCTGCATAATAATAAACAGATGGCATATTATTCACCGAGTACAGGGTGCTCACCTTATTTTTATATGGCATTAAGGCAGAGCAGGCTGTTTAAATCAATGATCAGTGACCAGCCGTTACTTGAATGCTGATATATAATGTTAGAAAGTGTCACCCAAACATGCACATTTCACACAAAAAGGCAGGTATGTTTTCTACTGCCTGACCAATCAGACACAGCTCATGGTTTCTGTCAATGACTCCATGCAAACTAATTCCAATGTTTTATTGGCTAGAACTGGGGGTGCACGATCCCCCCCCCCCCCTCCCCTATTTTCTGGTTGATACATGATCCATATTACCTTTTATCAGTATGGTAAGGAAAAAAACTTGATAATGATACCATGATTAATATTTTCAAAACTTAAACTAAATTTGGTTTCAGTTTTTTCTTTTCTCAAAAAATTGGGAATTCCTTAAATAGCTAACAGTAACATATTTCTGCATATTCAGGAAATTTTACGGCACCTGTCTTCAAAGATGAGGGTGTATAAATGCTAGTCTTGGTTCATTGTATTAAGTTATTGCAGTGCATTTTATCTTACTCATTGATACTGTGAAACCGTGGTTACCACAGAGGTTTTCAGGACAGTTATGATGTACCGCCACAAACCCATGCTGTTACATGCCTAGCAGCAAGCAACCATTGGTGACCAAAAGAAAAATGTAACACGGGAAAATATTTTGCCGATTTACAGCAGCTTTACTTCAGTATAGTGGCGAAATCCATCACCATTGGTTGAAATATCATTTTGGCTAATTGAGGCTATTCCAATTCTAGCAGCTGAGCTGTCATATCCTGAGTAGGTTCAATAGATGATCTCCATGATTTGAATGAAAAGGAGTAACTTGACAGAAATTGTACTGGTGTCAGTATGAAATCATCATATTGCCCACTCCTAGCTAGATCCTTTTAATTTCCACTGCTGCCAATAAGGTGAGAAAAGCAGCCTGAGGTATGGTACCAGATTAATCCGGGAAGGTTTGTTTTGGTTTGATTGAATTGTGTATGCCCATAGGCTGACAAAGCGCATATGAATCACGCCCAGCGTCTTACATTACAGGCATTTAGCAAACGCTCTTATCCAGAGCGACTTACACAACTTTTTTAGCATTTTTCTTTTACATATTATCCATTTATACAGCTGGATATATACTGAAGCGATTCAGGTTAAGTACCTTGCTCAAGGGTACAACGGCAGTGTCCTACCTGGGAATCGAACCTGCAACCTTTTGGTTACAAGGCCAGTTCCTTAACCATTATACTACACTGCCGTCCCTAAAATGTATGTGTCTTAAATGTATGCTGTGTGCTTCTCCATGTAGTCCTGTGTTCACTGTCATGTTGCTTCTCTGATGTTGGTTTAAACACAGTAGAAAAAACACCTCATCAACGGGTGAATGTGTGATCTGTCTGCAGGATTGCTTTCCTGGTTGGGGAATTCCCCAACTACAGCTCCAGAAGTAAGGACCTGCTGGGTCGCTTTGCAATGCAGAGACGCCACCTGCAGCTGGCTGGCTTCCTTACTGTGGAGGTGAGGGAATGTTGGATGAACAGTTTAATGCCCCAAGCCTGTATGATTCAATCTTGTAATAGTTTTTGACTTGGTGTGTGGTTTTTAGGTTCAGTACATTTTCAGTGAGGTTTTCAATTCAACTTTAATTCCAGACTCATCTTAAAAGAGGCCCATATCAGATAATTAAAAAAAAAGTGTTCTTCTACAAATACTTAAGTTTGTACAAAACAACTAAGAGGTCAGTTCCAGAACCCATATGGATAAGTGTCCCAGTCCTTTCCCTTACGTGTGCAACCTTGGATTATTTTCACGAACCACACAGAAGTCATAGAGAACTGATCTACAGTATATCAGTTTCAAAAGCATTGCACTGGCCAGTCTGAGAGAACAGTCATGGTTTCATTTGATCCCTTCTTTTCACAAACTCATTCTCACTCGCACCCTACTGTGGGCATTGGTAAAGCTTTGCACCCACACCCAGTGGCTCTACGTGCCTGCGTCAGGGCTTCTGAGAGCAGCCATGATTATCCCCCCGACTGGAATAATCCCCCTCGCAAGCCGCTTTCCTGCCAGAGCCAGGATCAACCCAGGTGCCCTGGCTGACAAGAGGGCAGCAGTTCTCAAGAAGCGATTGCATCAGAGCCTGGGACTCGCTCCAAAATGGAGACGTCAGTGTGGTTGTTTTGTGGACCCTGTCATATTTTCCTGGTTCCCTGTGCCGTTACAGTTACTTGTGACTCTGAAGTAGTAATCTGGTGCAAATTTTCAGACTTGCATCACAAGACGTCATCTGAACTATTAAGCTGGTGAAGCTAAGTCGGTAAATTTAACTGGATTGTAGTTACCGTAGTAATAAAATGTTGTATTTTGTTTTTCTCTCAAGTTGAAAGAATTGCTGAGTGGATAGCCAGGCTCATTAAGTAGGTCCCAGCTCTCTTCTGAGGCAGGGCTTTGCAGAGTACGTACCACGTGTCCCAGAATGCATCACCGATATGCAAGAAAAGCACCTTTATATTAAGCGACAGCAAGAGCTGCTCACACTAGTTGCATGGGAGGCGTGAGACTCGGAGTCGAGGCGAGGAGTCTCTCTCTCCCCACCGGACCAAATTAACCGCAGGGTAATTGGATTTTCTGTTTCTCCTATAATTGGCACTTGCATCTCACTGAGCCTTCTGAAATGGGTTTCAGACCTTTGAATCTTAACACTAGCGGCTCTCTCTCCCCCAAGTGTGGTAGAGTGGTTTATGCCCAAAGCCGACTTTATATGTTGTTTGAAAGTCTGCCGATGCGGTGTATGGCAATGTATTTCTCCCAGTCTGACTGCACGATTGGCATTTCATGGAGGGGACAGGGGTACTTGTGGTCCTTGGCATGCACCTGAACTGGCCCAGGGCCTGGTCTGGAAGAGGGCCTGGTCTGTCCATCACATAAGTAGGTGGGACTTATAGGCGCTCCTCAGAATGGAAGCATCTAGGTCAGTCCAGTAAGCTTGCCAGCCTTGGCGAGCTTACAGGAAAAACCTGGCCAGAATAACGTCACCGGAGGCTTTGGGCAGCAGTGGAGGAGGGAGATGGCAACCTTGCCTTTGCCCGAATGGATGTTTTTCACTAGTCTGGATTCAGCTGTGTCTTGGTGTCGCCAGGATTTTTTGGCGCATGTACTTCCGGCTATGCCTCAGCCCGGATCAAGACTGGTCTTCTGCTAAACAAAACCTGAGTTTTGGAATGAGGAATCGCCTTGTATTCATTTGAATTCGACCAAACCAGTAAATATAGACCGGTTATAGACAATGTAGTGGATAACTGTTTTCAGTACCCCCCTGTGGCATTATCATATGACTACAGTCAAATTTTTACTTATGAGAGAAGTGGTAAATATATTGATGGTGCTTTTCTCTACATGGTGACTCAAAAGTATTTGGACAGTAGGGGTGGGAATCACAGAGTAACTCACGATACGATACTATCGCTATACGTTGCCCACGATAACAATGGTATCGCGATACTCGATACATTGATACTCGATACATTCATCTACGATACATGACGATATCTGTGTAACTGAAGAAGAAAAAATACCACTAAAAAGGCAAAAAGCAGGAATTATGTATTTATTCACTGCATTGTGGTGTCAGTTTCACAGAATTTGACAACTGAGATGAAACAATGTATACCATATTTCAACATATTTCTATTTTTATCTGCATTTATTTATTCTTCCCCCCCTTTCTCTATTGTAAATTATCGTTCTCGGTGTAAATGTGTTTGTGAATTGTAGAGAAATCTGTAGCAGCAGCAAATATTTTAAAACCTCTTCTTATTTTAAAACAATCTCTTCACATGCTAAGATGAAAAAACACAGGGCCAAGTTGCATTAAATAATTTAGGAAAGTTTGGATAGCATTGCTTTGGAATAGAACTAGTTTAATTAGTGTGAGCTATGATAGGCAATAGTTGCCACATTTTGATATCAATACTTTTAAAGGCAGGTTTAGTTTTTGCTATTTGGAATTAAGGACTTACAGACTTATAGGCTATGCATGAGTAACTTGGCATTTTTTTACGTTGGTGAGATAATAACCATAACACAAGTAGCCTAATGTATTTAAATACGTTTTTTTTTTTGTTTTGTTTTTTTTACGTACAAAAGCGCGTGTGTTTCTACACAATAAGAGCAATGTATTTTAGCCCTAAGTGCGATAGATGGTCGCTGTGGAATTGTGGACTGTACAGGACTTTGGCGATATGTAACAAGATAAACTCTTCACGGTTAATCTGAAAACAGCTGTAGCTGTATATACTAGTAAGTACTTGCTTTCCGAAACATATTTATACGAGAGATTTTGGAGAAAAAAAACTAGGTGTCTTCTAAACCGAAAGTGCATCAGGTACTGTATATAGTACAGTAAGAAAGGGAAAATGCTTTTACTACAACGTTTTAAAAAAATATTATTGTTTCTATACGTGAACATGATTTCCTTAGCGTGTATAAACGGTGCATTTTATGCATTTTACAGTCTGTGGCGAATCCGTTTAGAGCGCCTGCATGTTTTAATAAAAATATCGATATTTGGCGCCAGTGTATCGATAACGTATCGCAAGAGGAAGTATGACGATATATTCCAGTATCGATATATTAAGATGTAAATTCCTCTGGAACAGTATGGAACACAGGGTTGGCTAAATGGCTGTCAGTCATCAAGGGTCTGAGGTATCAAACGAGCCTCAAACCATCACTCTACTGGCAGATATGCACTAGATACGGATGGATCACTTTAAGGGTCATTTCTCCCGACTCATTTTCCTATTGAACTATATGGAAAAATAAGTCTGGAGAAGAAACCCTTAAAGTGATCCATCCACATCTACTGCATATCTGCCAGTAGAGTCATGATTTGAGGCTCGTTTGATAGTCACTGTTCCATTTCGAATCCAATGTGTTGGAGTACAGATCCAAAACCACAAAGAACAAAGTATGTGTCACTGTCCAAGTACCTTTTCACTGCTTTGTATGTAAGGATCAATGTATATTTCATGATTTGACATCTCGGCTATGAGATACATTGATGTTTCTCATTCCCTGTTGTCCACTGGAATAGGATTATTACTGACGTCACATTTTCATGAGTTCCAGTACACGGGGGGACAGGGAGATTAAATTGCCAATCACCAGGCTAAGTAGGCTTTAAAAACAACACAGGTACAAGGTGCAAGTGGGACAAAGTCCTTATTTTAAAGACAAGCTGTTAGAAATAGATGGCAAATTTCTGTGCATCAGGTCGAAGGGAAAGCATTCATGTAAATTTAAAAAAGAGGAGAAGGAAAGGAGAGATTATAATCGCAAGATTGCATCTGAGTTGAATCGTGCTTCGTTTTTTTTAATATAACCATGTCATGAATTGTATGCTCAGTTACCAGTGACTGCAGCGCACGTGCTCAACAGAAACAGAAAATATCATCACATATAGAGCACGTCTTCCCAAACGTTCAGAGCCCATGACCCCGCAAATGAGCAAAGCATATTCTTAAAAAGTAGCCTATCCATAAGTCTGTTAATAACGTGAAAATATATGCATTTTGTAACCAGTAAAGAGCGTGTAACAACTTGAGTTTTCAGTTTGATTGGTATGAATTTCAGTGGAAAGTGCATTATAAATAATTATTAGTATTTTTTTTGTCATGTCCTGACCCGAGCTGTTGAACAGATGGCAGTGGGTCCGAAAACACAGTCACGTTTATAGAGGTGTAGTTAGAGACCCTGAAGGCTTAATATAGGAGTGTTGACCTGACTTCATTTTCCTCATGGGTAGCATATCGTGTGTGAGGATACCTGCCATCTAACCGTTGCAGTTCCATTCAGTTGGTTTGAGTCCCCCATTAAATACTGTTTAAGAAGAAGAAACATTGGCATAATTTCTAAGACAGATTTTGATGAACACCTTTTTCCCCGCATGCGGACCTAGAGGGTTCTTTAATTGGCTCCATTGCCAGACCCCTATAATGACTTTACTGCAAAAAAGAGCCTAGCAACCTTTTGAGCAGGCATCGACTTCTTTGGAAAATAGTCGCCAACCCTGCTAGGTGGGTCTACAGTCTTTCCTGCGCTCGGTATTGCTCTCGCTACAGCTCACATAACAGTAGCTGGTTAGTGAGTACAGAGTAAAGCTACTGTTGGCTGTTCACTGGTGGTGAACACATTGGTGGTGATGGTGGCACATTTTCATATTCAAATGACTACATAATGATGTCATAAACATGTAAATCAGCATGTGGTGTCATTTAGCGACTTCTTGGCAACACTGCTATAGACCAGGCTGAGAGAACCTCACACACTTCATCAGAAATGTTGACGTGGCTAATTAGCCTCCCGACATTGGTCCTTTCCTTGTTCACATGAGCCGATTTTAGCATTTCTTCACAGCTTTTTTTTCTTCTGTCATGCAATTGCTGCCAACATATATAAATAGAAATTGAGTATGGCTTGCAATTGGTGAAGAAAAAATTTACTTCCGTTGGCAGTGTGCACAAAAAGGCATGCCGGTAGCATTTTAACATGGGCAAATGGAAGTGGTATTCAAACTGGAGTTTGTAAACACAGATGTGTATCTGTCTGTTGCATCTGTGACAACATAATTTTTGGGTGAGGGACAGCTAACCAATCTGTGCGTTATTGGGAGGTATCTGTGGTCGGGCCAACGAGTTTTGAATGTTTCTGAAGAAACACGGTTTGGATGAGACACATTCTGGTGTGGCCTGTAAGAATACAACATATTTAGTAAGTACACTCTAGATCAAGTTTTTTTAAAACTGATAACAAGTTATAAACTTCTTTATAATGGAACATACACTGCCCGGCCAAAAAAAAAGTCGCAGTTGCACCAGTCATGCATAGTGTCCACTGTACAAGCCTCTGGAGGCAGTGTTATGATCTGGGGTTGCTTCAGTTAGTCAGGTCTAGGCTCAGCAACGTTATGCAGCAATAAAATGAAGTCAGCTGAGTACCTGAATGTACTGAATGACTAGGTTATCCCATCAATGGGCATATTCCAGGACGACAGTGCCAAGAGTCATCGGGCTCAAATTGTGAAAGAGTGGTTCAGGGAGCATGAGGAATCATTTTCACACATGAAATGGCCACCAGAGTCCTGATCTTAACCCCATTGAAAGTCTTTGGGATGTGCTGGAGAAGACTTCACGGAGTGGTTCGACTCCCGTCGTCAATACAAGATCTCGGCCAAAAATTTACGCAAGTCTGGACGGACAAATATGGCAGAAAAAAAACTGGTAGAAAAGCATCTTGTGCTGCCCTCTAATGTTTCATTCTGCATGCCCACTCTAGCCCCGCCCCAATCGTGATGTCAGAGTACCTCTTTGGTGGTACTATTACGTCATATGCAAAATTGTTTCCGCCCACAACTGAAATGGCTGGCACCTGGTTAGACGCACCACGGTCCTTTGCTTTTGGCTCCACATTTTCAAACTGGAACAACGTGGCGTCCTGTTCATAAACTTTCTCTTATTCTACCTAAATAGTCCAGCAAAATATGTTTTGGAAATATTTCTGGTGAGAAAATAGGCCAGTTGCTTAATCTTGATTCATATTTGATCTCCAACACCTAGTTTGACAGTGTGATCTGAGTTTTGTGATCCAGCCATTGCTGTGCTGTATGAAATGCAAATGCAGATGGACACATCTCCTCTCCCCACCCCCTCTCCCGTACTCGCCCCATATTTTTCAAAATTGTGTAGTAGGCGGAGACAGGCTGAAACAGTGAGTGCACTTATTCTTTAAATAGTGCTCAAACATGGTTTAGACCTGTGTAGTTCTGAGAGTGGAAAACTTTCTTTCTGTTTCTTGCTTCTCTTCACTCTGTAGATCAGATGTTCATTAATATACCATTGTTGAAAAGTGCTGATGCAAAGTACTTCTCTAGAGTACTTATCAAAATTAAAACCAGTGTGGAATTTAGTGGAAAAGAAGTAAAATACTGATATAACAATTGAAACAAAAATGATGAAAACAAAGTCCAAAGTATTGGGGTGAGTAAAGTTGGACATAATTGATGACAATGTTCACGTTGTGCTTTTTTTTTGTCCTCTTAAGGTGCCGTACTTTGAATGGCAGGAGCTGAAGAGCGACTGGCAGAGGGTGGCGTACCTGAAGGATAAAATGGGGAAGGCTGTGGCAGAGGAAATGGCCAAATAACCCACAGGCCACAGCTTGTTCCCGTCCATAGGAAAAGCAAAGCAACTATACTACACGTTGACAGATTGACGCCCTTCAGTTTTTAGAATACACAAGCAAGCCAGGACTTCCCCTCCAACACTTTTTCTGAGAGAGCACCCGGGTCACACTGGTTACCCAGGCAACGCTTGGGGTCTTCCTGTTGCCATGGAGATAGCCGCAAAAACATTCCTGCTTCTGCAGACTAGAAGGTGGGGAGAATAAAGCAAGCCCAAATGGCGTGAGAGATGGGATGGCTTCTGAACCCTCCAAAACATGTATTTGGTACAATGAGTGAGAGATTAGGGGATGGAGGAGGCAGGGGTGTGATTAGCAGGTCCACCCAATAACTACTTTATATTCTCAGCCTTGGCTCATGATTTCAACTAGACACGATAAATCCACAGATTTTGATTTCCAATTTCTTTGCAGTTTTGTTGAGACTGCTATGAGGGCCTCTATCTCCATGTACACTTGGTAGTGTCATTTAAACATTTATTGGGGAGAATTGTTACAAAAGAAAATTATGTAATGATTTATGTGACCCTATTCTCACCAGTCAAAAAAGAGAATTTTGACACTCATTCCCATATGTAATATTGTGGTCTCGAAAAACTTGGGTGGACTACAGTGTGAACATATTATTGCAGTATGTTGGATGTTGCTGTACACATGGAAATATGTTCATATTAATTAATACAATAGATTTTTTATCATTAAAAATGTATTGATAATTATTTGCTTAATTAAGCAACAGCTCTGACCATATGCAGGGAAGCCGCTCATCTCCTGTGTATTGTGAGACCGGCTGAAATTCTTGCTGCTGGATGGCATTCAGAGCAGCCTGGCTTTCAGCTGAATTTCAAAGATGTGTTCTTTGCACACCTCCAGAGTCTGGTTCCTCAGTCTAGTTCCTCGGTCCTTGCGCCTCCGTTCCCAAAGCCGCCCATGTGGCCCAGTCACTTTACTGAACACCAGGTTTGCAAGTCCTCCAGAAGGTGCAAGAGTAGACCTCAAAAATCAGCGTGGTGGTAGGATCCCATAAATATGTGAACATGATGTTAATTTATTTTTTGGCACTGCCATCTCTATGGCTCACTGACAGGGCTTTGTTGGCCCGGGGATCTCCAGCATGTTTGTGTACCGGTGGGCAGCAGGAATAAATGGAGCGATGAGTGTTGTACAGTGTGTTTGATGCTTCTGGAATCGATCATTGGCTTTTAACTGTGGAATATGGTCAGTAATAAATATTGCTTGTTTTTGATGTCTGTGGCCATTTTTATATGATGATGATAATGCATGGACTAGTACGACATGGATCTTTGTTTGTACAGAGTGCATTTAAGGCGCCAATAGTTCTTCTACAGCACTTACAAGCTAATGATATTAATACATGTGCCAGTACAGCAGTGAACAATACAAAAAACCACCGAAAGGGCTCAATAAACAAAACAATAGAAGAGTTTTATCCTTACAGGTTGTTTCTCCTGACTCGTTTTTCCAGAGTTCAATAGGAAAATAAGTCAGGAGAAACGACCCTTAAAGTAATCCATCCATATCTACTGCATATCTGACAGTAGAGTGATGATTTGAGGCTAGTTTGACACCTCAGACCCTTGATGACTTAGACATTTAGCAACCATGTGTTCCATACTACACCCATCAAATTTTCAGCTGCGTCTAGTCCCACCTCCCAATTCCCATAGAGATCCATTCAAATGCAGAGAGGTTATGGTATCCCTTGTAAGAGTACCTGAAAATAAGATATCAAGTCTTTTGATGTGTTTGGGTCACAGACATCACTAAGTCATGACATGGAAAGGATATGCAACCAAATATTAAATATAACTTATTTATTAAATAAAATTTGTGTTAATTTGTCCTATTACTTTTGGTCCCCTAAAATGGGAGGGACTATGTATAAAAATGGCTACAATTGCTACACCGTTCACCCGATATAGACGTAAAACCCCTCAAATTAAGGCTGAAAGTCTGCACTTTAGCCATAGTCACTGTTCCATTTCAAATCCAGTGTGCTGGAGTACAGAGCCAAAACAACACAAATTGTGTCACTGTCCAAATACTTAGGGACCTGACTGTACATAGATGTACTTTATTTGTCGATTTCAGGATATATGTTCTGGTATATCCATGCTATAATAATATCCCTGGTTCAGGCTAACAAAGGCAACAGTCTAATTCAGTGGGTCTGGAAGTTCGGTCCTCCTGGGGGACCTCTGTGTGCTGGTTTTCATTCCAACCAATCTATTGCTCAATTAAAGTTGTTGAACATGTGTTTAAGTTATTTCCTACTTTTTCTATGAATCTTATAAACACAATACAGGTTTGGCTCGTTTGCTTTGTCTTTGAATTCTTCATTATCTACGAAATGGTTAGTTCCATTTCATTACGGCGAACTAGCCACTCTATGGGTCATCCTCGCCGAGAGGGTGAGCTACTAGGAGACTAAATGGAAAATTAATCACCACTATGGGGGGACACCACACCACGCAATAAGTGTTTCTGGATGTTCACTGCTCATTCTCTTTTTGCCTCCTACGAGATAGGTTTGAGCGTGAGACTGATTGAAATCTTTGCACGTATGCTTTACCATGCCTTTTAAGTTTGTTTTAGGTCGAAAACTCGAGGGCTTAAAAACGAGTTTGCTATCCGAAGCATTTTCACTCCCAGCAACATACTCATATTTTGTGATTAATCTACTGATCGATGCGGTGCGCACATCGGTTAAGATTAACCATAAGTGTTTGTTCAGTGTGCTTGTTTAGGAAGCTCACTGCTGTTCTCTTTTTTGAACTATATCAGTTTTACTACATTGAATTTAATTGGATTTACATTTTTGTTGTAACAAACATTTAAAAGCTGAAGGGAGCCTCTTCTCCTTAAAATGGATTATGCTACCTGAGGCATTTTCACTCCTGGCATCATATTATGTTGTATTTTGTGTTTAGATCATATCTGGTAAAAATTATTTGGTAGTGTGGTTATTTAACCAGCTCACTGCTGTTCTGTTTGAACTATATTAGTTTTGCTACTAATATTTTTTTGGATATAGTAGCCTAAATTTAATGTAATTGGATTTGCATGTTCTATCTGTATATATAAAATAATATACACATTTATGGATTGCTGCTTGCACATTATATCATGGATATATTGTGGTTCTTGCACTTACACATATCTGAGATGTATAGTTCTACTTAACACCAACATTTAAACGTCGAAAGGAGCCTCTGTGTCCATGAGGTCGTACGCTGCTTCAGGCTCCTTCAGCGCCTGTGGTTTATTGGTGTGTGTGCACTTCAACATTCATTGTACCGAAGCTTCTACACATCATATCAGAGATATACTGTTGTACTTCATACAAACGTTTAAACGCTGGAAAAAGAGCCTCCGCATCCATAAGGTTGTACGCTACCTGAGGATTCTCCATACCCTCGTGCCCCTGCAGTACTACTGTTCGGGGTCTGTGGTTTATTGGTGTTGTGTGTACTTCAGCATTTATTATGGCGAGAGGTGCACAGGAATCGGGAAGTGGTGTGTGTTGATGAGGGACTTCCCATCTGGGCAACCAGTTTGTACAGAGAATGATGGGGAACTGCACAAGCAGAGGCCTGCGGCCAAGAGGTGTACTAAAAAGCACCGGCATCAGGAACCTGAGCTCCTTCAACTGCAGCTACAGATACAGACAATGCTGCATACCCTGCATAGGCTACTACCCCCCTTCAATTTATTTATTTTTATTGTGGCACCCAGCACTTCAAGCAGAGGTTTACCACTTCTGCCTGATTTCATGATTGAGTTACAATCATTCTGGCGGTGTCTTGGGACATTTGCACTCCCCACGACCCAGGACCCATGCCTCTGCCTTGATGGCTCGGCTAGCCGGCACCAACTACCATCATGATGTGTGGGGCCAGTGCTCAGGCCCAAGCTCCGGGGCATTCCATGGTCTTGGTCATTCCGGCATGTTGCTAGGTGAGGCTGTCCCAGTACAGTCTGGCGGACCAGGACCGCATGGCAATCCTTCCGGCTCCCGTGATCCGCTTCGCTGGAGCAATCTTGCAGTACATGGGAGCTGACGCTCTGGAAGGCAGGCTCCAACCCCATAGCCCCCAGCATGCAGTTTATTAAAAAATTGTGCTGGTCGCCGGACACCTCCATATTCTGGCCCCACTCCTCTGGTGGACGGCAGGTCTTTTGGGGGCCTTCATCCAACTCCGCGGGACCTGGTCCTGAGCATTCCTTTTGGGAGCAGGGCTGACCCCACAGACCCTCCAGCAAGCCAGCTCCCGGTAGCCAGTCCCATCACTGGTTGGCAACCTCCGACACTGCACTTCTCCCATGTACCCAGTGCCCTTAGTTGGCTCTAGTTCAACCATTTTAAACTGAACCCATCTGCCTTTGTGCATGCTCCAGCTTTCCCATCTCTTACTGGTGAGGGACTGCAACTGGTTCACCTAGGTGGACCTGCGGGACGCATACTTCCACATCCCCATACATTGGGATCACTGGAGGTGCAAGCCAGAAGGGACACAAAAAAAGTCCATGCTGGCCCGTTCAGTCAGCTTGGGCCTGATCCTAAACAGGGAAAGAGCCACTTCACCTCCAGAGAGAGGGTTTTTCTAAGCTTGGTCTTAGACTCTGTATCAATGTGAGTCTCTGACCTTACAGAGGCAGCATGTTTTGAGGGAGAGCCTGTCACAATTTGCTGCAGAGAGGCAAGTGACAGTGAATCATTGCCGGGGGTCGCTCAGCCTGATAGCCGCAACTGCCCAGGTCATGCCACTTTGGCTGTTACACATGGTGGTTGGCGGCACACGGGATGTGCCCACACAAGGACAGATGTGAATCCTTCAATTGGGGCCAGTGTTTTTGAGAGTGAACCTCACCACGGTCACGGCAGCCATCGGGGAGGGTCAGCCCCTGCAAGGGTTGTGAAGCCCCTCATGGGTGGGGAAGCATATCAACCTTCTAGAAATGAAGGCAGTGCTTCGAGCATTAGCCTATTTCCTCCCAGTGGTCCAAGGCAGACACATCCTGGTTTGGACAAACAGCGCCACTGTTGTTTCCTACATTAGCCAACAGGGTGGTGTTTTGTCCCAAACCCTACATGCTAAGGTATGCCAACTCCAGCTCTGGGCCCACACCCGAGGCATGTCCCTGAGGGCAGTCCACATGCCAGGCCCTAGAACAGGGGAATGATGCCTGCACTCAGACATTGTGCAGGCCATTTAAGGCGAAGGATGGGCACCCCCTCCTTAGCCAGGTTCCTTCCAAGATTTCTTCCCATTGGGGAGTTTTTTCTCGCCACTGTTGAGTGTTTTTCTTCCCACCGGGGAGTTTTTACCTCGTTTTGCTGGTTGGGGTTAAGGCCTGTTTTTTTTTCTGCTCAATTTACCTTCTGTTTCGGTGTGCAGTGTCTTTGTGACAGTTCTCTGTAAAAAGCGCAATACAAATTTAATTTAATTTAATTGAATTTAGCCTCGCTTCAGGAAGCACAGAGGGACATTTTTACATCAGTGGAGAATGTGCTTTGTCCCCCATGGTACACCATGGTGGGCCCAGTCGGGACCTTGGGCATGGACGCCTTGGCGAACTAGTAGCCTCCAGCTCTGCTTTATGCTTTTCCCACTTTTCCTCTCCTGCCAGTGGTTCTGGCAAGGATCAGCGACTCGAAGGCACAGGTTCTGCTGGCTGCTCCCAACTGGCCCCATCAGACCTGGATGGCAGACTTGAAGGAGTTGCTACTGGGTGCCTGTGGCACCTCCCGACCAGAGTGGTGTGCTGTCACAGTCCCAAGGCCTGCTATGGTATCCAAACCTGTGGATTTACAGCCTGGATTTACTAAGAGGTCTGACATGGTTTTATGTGGCATTCTACTTGCATTAGCGTTCCTTCAGTCCCTCTTGGAAGAGGTTACTTGGCAGCCATCTCTGACTGCCATGAGCATATCGATAGCCTGATGGTGGGATCACACCCTCTCACTAGCCAGCTCATCCGGGAGTCATCTTTGTCAGCCTATGTCTAAAGCCCTCACTGAGCCACCCTTCGAGCCCTTAGCCGGTCTCGGACTGCAGCTCCTCTCCATGAAGCCCCTGAGGAAGCCAAACTTCTCACTGTGCCCTGTCCAGGCCCTGTGGTCTTATTTTCCCAAACAGGGGCTGTGGGGGAAAACCAACAATCTTTTGTTATGGAGGGCCTATGCAGTGCCGGGCCTTATCTAAATGGCGTTTGGCCCAATTAATCATGGGATGTCATTTCTGTGGCCTACAGCAGTGCCAACATGCCCTCTCCCACAGGTGTGGTGGCTCACTCCACTCGGGGTGTAGCTGCCTTGTGGGCTTTATTGCATGGTGCCCGGCTTTCTGATAATTGTGCTGCGGCTAGCTGGGCTTCCTCCCTCATGTTACCATGTTTTATCGCTTGGACTTGATGTCATCTAAATCGATTGTCCTCAGGGCAGCGGAGCAATCTTGAGTATGACCTGCGTTACAATTTTAGGGTGTTTTTATCACCCTGTGGGGTTTTTTTCCATTTCGATTTTCTTCTACCAAAGAACAAGCATCTAATAAAGTGAATTATATTTTGGGAACCGCATGTTTATGACATGTGGTGTTTCATTAACCCACTACATCCACAACCTTTGCTATAATATTGACCCATACAGTGGCGTGTTGACCATAACGAAATAGAACGAATGGTTGCGTAGATAACCTCTGTTCTATGAATAAGGTCAACATACCACGCTGTGTGGTCATGCGGGGAATTCCATGCTCTTCAGTCGGCAAAAGAGAATGAGTGGTGGCAGGGTTCCCACTGGTTATGGAATGGAATTTAGAAAAACCTATTCCAGTCAGGGAAAGTCAGGGAATTTTCTGAATTTCTGAAAATATTTCAAATTATATGGTGTCCGCCCCATAGTGGTGGTTAATTTGCTGTTCAGTCTCCTAGTAGCTCACCCTCTTGGTGAGAATGACCCATACAGTGGCTTGTTGACCTTATTCATAGGACTGACGTACTACTTAGGTAACCATTAATTCTAGTGGCCATGTGTCCACACTTTCACCAATTAGGAGCACGCTGATTCACCTCAGTCTTTAATTTGATTAGTTACATTTTTTTTACCCCTCTATGTAATCATTTGCAATATAGCACAATGTGAATATGTGAAAATGATTTGTGACATGCAGAGCTTTTTCACACATAATGTAGCTTAAGAGGTAAAATGCATAACCTGTGAAAACATGAACAGCGTAATTAAGAAAAGTTAACCTTTTGTTAAAATTCTGGGATTGCCATTGTGGTTGGAACAAAAACCAGCATGCACAGGGGTCCTCAGGTACTAATTTGAGAACCACTGGTCAAAAACCAGCAGATCCTGTGGCTCCAGGACCAAGGTTGCAGACCGCTGTGCTAGGGTCTACTCACATCTGATTTGCACCACAAACACCGGATTGTCCCGGATGTGGATCCGGCACACAGTGGGGGCTGTGCACAATGACAGAAAGGGCCCATCTCCACTGGACTCCCCTGCATTGTGCTCCCACAGCATGCGGGGTTCAGTCAGTCACACCATTGTTCTCTAGTTCCTGATTAGGCTTTGCACAGGAACATGTGCTTTGTACTTTAGCGCTTCTGTTTTCATGTCTGTGTTAATTATGTTTTATATTTAACTGTTTTATTTCTGCCATAGGTGGGAAGATGAATTTCCCGCTGGGGGTGAAAGCCTACTCTATTCTATGCTGTTATTCTGGGGCTGTGTTCTCTGCGATACTGCAATCATTGTTCAAAAAGGCCAGCTGCGAACAGCTCTATGCGTCCATGCAGAGTGCATGTGACTTTCTGTCAGGCCTCTTGGAATAAACATCCTGAACACGCCGCCCCACCTCCTCCTCCCTGTCATGGCTCACCTGCAGGAAGTCTGAAATGTGCTTTCCCTGATGTGCAATGTCTGAGAGATGCCCTTGTGTCTGCCTCTGACAGAGGGAGGGAGAAGGTTAGGAGGTATCTGCTTCTTTATCATGATATAGGTCCTGTAAACAGCTGTATTGACTTGGGATGGGGATGGCCACCTGAAGTCTCAGGAGGTGTGAACCCTTAGAAACCTCGTTGATAGACTGAGGTCCTACAAATAGGTTTATAGGACCCCTCTGTTACCCCGTCTGACACCATGACATTCTGTTATGAAACAGCATAGCCATGCAACACCCACTGAGGGCTGGAGGTGCTGAACAAGCTTATGGCATGACCCTATTGTGGCTCGTGTTAGCTGTACATTGTTTCTTCAGTGCTCCATGTGTTCGGCCTTCAGACAACTGAGCTCTGTGCATGGGTCACAAAGGGCCTTCTGTGCATCAGCTGTTCCTGCACCTACACTTCTTCCACACATTCATTTCTCATATGTTTCCAGTAAGTCTTGATTATGATTACCAGTACCATCAGTTGTAACAGTAGTAATGAACATTTGATTAGGTAGTTCTTAATGAAAGTTAAAACCAAAGAGGCACAGGGAGAGGGAGCACACAATGCAGGGCAGGTAACCTGGGTAAAGATACATGGTCGTGAATAAGCAGGGTTTTCCTATCAACAGCAAGTCTATTTCCCTTGGAGACTGTATTTTTGGATTATGAAATGAAATGACCATATGACATCACATATGGATAAGCAACCAAAAACAAATAAACAAGGCTTTGAAGTGTTTGCTTCACCCCGGAATTTCACTCCTCTTTGCATGAGCACTGAATTCATTTGCCTTCTTGTTGAACTTTTAGATTCTTGCACTGCAGCCCACTGACACGGCATCCCACTTAATATCCTGGGCTCTCAATCCCGTCAGCAGTTTGTGAGAACACAACATAGGTCAGTGATAATAGCTTTGTTCTCTATCATCACGTAGTGGTGGTCGGCTTTCATTCAGTTCTGTGTTAATGTCTCATTCTGCGTGTGTGTCTGTCTGTGTGTGTGAATGAGAGAGAGAAAGAGAGGGCTGATCAGAGACAGGTATGGGGAGACTTTCTTTGGTTTTTGATATTATTTCAGCTTTTTGGTGAAGGCTATTTTTGATACATAACTTTCTGACAACCAGCTGTTAGTTAACTTAGCCAGCTAGTGACAAAGCTAGCAAGAATATAGCTACTACTTAGCTAGCTAGATAAAAACTGTTATGGTAGCTACTAACATTACTGCTTTTCAGACATGTCCACAATATTATCAGGAATGAAGCTACAAGCACAACACAGTGTTAGCTATCAGCTAGCTAGTAACATTAGCCCCTTTCACACATGGAACCCATAACATTTTCGGTTTCAATCATTCGGGTTAGGTAGTGGTTTTTCCCATTCACACATTGGTCTCCTGCATGGAAAATGTCCGTGTCGAGTCTGGACTTGACCGATTCGGCAAGGCAGGATGTCTACCCGACACAATGAAGGACAGTTAATGTTAATGTTACATTAGTTTGTCTTTAAAATAGCCAGATATTTTGCTGAATAATAATTTTGGCACAGATGTAAATCCTACCAACACAACACAGTTGAAGAGTGATAGTTTTGAGATAACTTATGGTAACATTCTTAACCAATATAGGTCAGTTATATGATCGCAAATAGCTAACGTTAACAAGAAAAGCATGGTTTCTGATCAATACGTAACATATATGCGGAGTTGTTTTCGGTAAAATGCAACTAAGAAAAATTCTCTAAGGCAAATTAAATAGCTAGCTATACTATATCTTCCATTGCTATGTGGCATTAGCCAGCTTGCTCCATTGATTGAACTTTATAGTGGTGTGTATACGTTTTTATTTGCAGTAATGGCAATAGCTATGTTGGATTACTGTATTTCAACATTTACTCATCACTAGGCAAATTGGTTCAAACCTTCTCTCTAAGAGCCTAATTCATGCTCTTCAAAGTGGTAAATGACCTACAAATGCTGCATTATTGAAGTCCCACTGGACTAATATATTAGTATAATATATAATTGTTCCACGTGATGCTGATTATTTTACACAGCAGACTGTGTGCACACTTGGAAACTAAATATCATCTGCTGCTGGAGTGCATAAATACAGCGGTTTTTAATTGTGACTTATACCATTATAGATTCTACTCTTAATTTGCACAATTTCATTGAGCGCAGTGTTCTCATGTTGTGTGCATCATAGGAAATATTTTCAACCAAAAATAAGATTATTTAAGATTATTTTTGAAGAATAGTATACAAATGTACAACCTCTGGAGGCATAACTGTAATAGCTAAACTACTGTATAAGCTGATTTGGAGGTACTTGAAATATATGTTCTTGCTTTAGACCTGGATGCCCCCATACCAGCAACTGTAAAACTGACAGGTCGTCAAAAACCTAAATATATAAAATGTCGTTCATTCCACACAAAAACTTTAAGGGCCAACTTAAAATATTCATTGAAGCTGAAAAATAATATTTTGAAAAACCAGATTGTGATCTATCACATTAAAAGCAAGTGCCACAAGTACACTTACCTGAAAAAAGCTACTTTTTACCAGCATTATTAAACTTTTTGTCCTGATCCTTAACAATAAAACTTTTCGGTAATGTTATGTAAGAATATGTATCACATATAAGAATATGTGTCTGACCCAGGGGTCGCCATCCTAGGCCCTGTGGAGCCACAGGGTCTGCTGGCTTTCATTTTTACTAAGCATTTAATTTGATCAATCAGTGCATATACAGTTACCTAACCAGGCTTCAAGGTCTAATCATTTGCTGATTTTACAGTGAAAACAAACCAGTACACCAAATAGCTATCCAGGACCAGGGTTTGAGACCTCCGGTCTCACATTCATTGTGTTCATTATCAACTTTTGGTGAGTAGCTGTAATAATGGCCAGCGAGTTTTTGCACATAGGGCAGTGCATGGTTACAGTTCTGCAAGCTATTGGTGAAGGACAGCAAAGTGATAGGGATTTGTCTGTACAACAACTGAGTGGTCTGAAGAGCAACCGGGGGGTGTAGATGGGACAATATTGAAACTGCCCCACATTCTGGGAATACAAAAGTGAAACTGACTGCACAAAAGAGAATGACCTCATACACTGTGCAATGCCCTCCCCTGCCTTTGTGTGAGTATGGTAAACCCCCTAAAATCCCCACCTCCAACAACCACCCTCCCCCATCACTGCAGTGCTGAAAGAGTCTCCAATCTGCACCTTCATTTGCTTCTCTGTGTTCTAAAGCACAGTTGCCATAGAAACCCCAATTGTGTTTTTTCCCTAAGTTCATCCCTCTACTTGAACACTGCGGAGCACTGGAGGGGGAGCGGGGGGGGGGGGGGGGGGGTGTTGTCTTGGTCACTTCTCACGTGCTCCGCAGTGTGCGCTCAATGGTGACTCAAAAGCATGCACGTTCACCGAGGCGTTTCAGCTCCCTCCCCTCACAACATGTTCTCAAACCGCCTCGTTCCTCACAGCGGCTGTGTCCAATGAAACAACAGATGTTCGTTTTTATGTGTGCCACTGTTGTGTTACTGGATACACATGGATGCTGGTTATGTAATATTAAAATTAAGCCATACATGACTATTCACAGCTCTCCTTTATGAAAATGCTTTTTTATTTTTATTTTTTACATTTTTTCTTGGCACATTAAAATACAAAGGCTACAAATTGATTGGTAAAAGATCTAATGAATGCAAGTGTTCTATGTTAAGCATATGTGATCTGGTTAAAGTGTGTATGTGTGTGACAGGATCCAGGAACAGATGCCCTCCTTCCCTAAGTGGCCTTGGGTCCCCAGGGACAAAAGGCTGGGAGGGAAAGAGAGAGTGGGAGGAAGTGGCCTTAATTATCTGTGTTTGCTCTATATCTTTCTATCACACTCCTCCACCCTCTCTCTCTCATGATCTGCAGTGTTAACTCAAATGTAGGCCATTTATTTCATTTACCTGCTATTGTTTTGTCTTACAACTCTCCCCCTCTTCTTTCTCTCTCTCTCTCTTCTCTCTCTCCCCCTCCTCTTGCACTCTTTCTTTCTCTCTCTCTCTCTCTCTTCTCTCTCTCCCCCTCCTCTTGCACTCTTTCTTTCTCTCTCTCTCTTCCAAGCTCTGCAGTGTTGGGCAGCCTCCTCCAACTGACAGCCGCAGGAACCCGGAGACGCAGGAGAGACGTGCTGACGTCAGCACAGAGGCTCCACTCACAGGCGGGAAGGCTGGAGGGAGGGAGGGAGGGAGGGAGGCGGCTCCGAGAAGCCCTGTAATGAGAGAGGATTCTGCGGCGCACTCTCAGACCCCTCATGCAGACGACAACGCTCTGCAGCACCACGGAGAGAGAACCCTTGCACTCGCTCGCACCGCGCACCCGGCCCTCGGAGCCCAGACACGCACACACGCACACACGCACAGGCACATGCACACGGACCCGCGCAGGGAAAGGAGCCCCGCACCGGCACTGCCGACGAAAAGGACACTGAGAATCCGCTTGTCCTCTTCCTCCTCCTTCTCTCGCCATCGCCGCCTCGCTCGTTGCCATCCCCATCCGTCACCTTGACGATCTTTTTCTTCCTGCCCTCCCTGTTGCGTCGGAGACATAGGGTGTCATGCCCGGGGAGGCGGCCCACCGGACCGTCCCCTCTCCAGGCTTGCCTGAGGTGGGGCAAGAGAAGACGGGCATCCCAGGGCCAGGTAGGTGAGACGGGGCAGTGCTGTGGTGGGAGGCTAGCGAACTAGCAGTGATGAAAAGACAGAAGTGTGTTGTTTATGGAGACAGAGGGCAAAGGGGTGCTTGGGTCCTGGGGGGTAGTGAAAGGTGGGTGAGGCCTTGAGGTTCGTTGTGATCCAACCCCACCCATTATTTTAATCCCCCCCGCTGGCACTCTCAAGCCAAATCTGTGTGCCTGAAGTTACACAGGCACCTCCCTCTCTGGAGCATGACACAGCAGGGACGACAGGGCCTAACGTCGCAGAAGATTTTTACCATTATGGTGGGGGAGCATCGGGGCTGGTTTGGAAAATGCAACCCTGCACTGATCCACTACGGATTTTAGATGTGTGGATGTCAGTAATCAGAAAGAGATGTTGTGGATGTGCACCTTGAGTCATGTACTGTACGCTATATGTGATGCTGGTATCAGGAAGGGAGGGGCATGATGGGAGTGTGGCTGATGCAGTAAACAAACTGGGAGTCTTCGCAATAGAAGCATCAGCAATTACTTGACTATATTGCTTTAGAGACTAATTTATGATGCGTCTACTGTATTTACATTTAGGCTTTTATCAGATGCTAATACTGCTAGGATAATAAGAAACATATGAATATTTTCATAGACTTTGTGGCATTTAGCTCTGAATGTTTGTTTAGCAGCCAGGTACTGCTATCCAGCTTGATAAACAAGGTTATCAAGGGATAATACATTAGTACGTATCATATGAGCAAAAAGAGTAATAAAAACATAACAGAAACATAGTAAATTAGCATCATGCTTAGAAAGTGCTAAAACATAAGCATATAACAGCTGTATTCCCATTCTCCTAACAATTACCTATTGGAAAAACACATATATCATGCTAATTTGCTAATAATTCTCTAACGCGTTTGTTTTAAAGCATCCTCAGCACCATGTTACATATATCATACTAATCTACCCTGCTGAGATCTCGGTCAAGTTCATATTGTGTAAAAAGCACATCCGTAACATCCAGGGCTCACTGAGGTGCCTCTCTTTCCAGTGTCTAAAGGATTTAACACTGCGTAGTGCATTTCACCATCCTGTCCAGTTATGTTACATCATAAATCGAGAGGGGAAAAAAACAGACATGTGACTTGATGTGCCAAGACTGGTAGTGGAGGCTTGAAGGGGTTAAAGACTGGTTTCTCTGGTGGTGTTTTGTGGCAAGGAAAAAGAAAGCGGGGGGAGGGAGAGACAGAAGGAGGGGGCGTCTCTGTAGGATAATCCCCTAGTTCTGATGGCCACCTGGGAACCCGCTGAGTTGTGGATGAGACGGCGGAACCATCAGTAATCAGACCCGGCGGGAGGAGGGGGATGTCGAAAGCCGCCCTGACACAGCACGAACAGGTCCTGGCCTACTTTGGAAACGAATGCAGGACACAATATTAGGAACTCTCAGTTCGGAGTGCTGTCCACCTTACTAAAGTCTTTCTTGTGACGGTGCAAGAACTGACAAAGCTTGCGCAGTTGAGGTACGTGGCAGCATAGAGGCACACCCTTAAAAATGCGTTGAGTAGAGGTCTGTCGAGTTCAGCATGTTCCCTCATGAGAGTGTCATTGATGAAAGGTCAGTTGGAGGTTGGAGGGGATCTGTATGTGCGTGTGTGTGTGTGTGTGTGTGTGTGTGTGTGTGTGGGTGTGTGTGTGCGACGTGCGTGCGTATGTGTATGTGTGTGTGGGGTGTACAGTTGTGTAATACTTGACATCATTCCTGGTGATCTGATGATGTCAGCAAACTGACCATAGCTGACCTTTGTTGTGGTCACTCATCAGAAGCCTGGCTAGAACATGGAGAAGTTGCACTGTTATACTGGCAGATCATATCTCTGGTTTAGATTTGTAGGTTTAGAGGATCTTTATCCCAGGTGCTCTCCTCTTCAGCTTTATCACTGTTTTGCCAGTCCTGTAAGCCAGGCACAGGGTTTGCCACCACCACAAACAAACAGGGTAAACAGAAACATTTTTCAAAAAGCTAATGAACATTAGTTCTCCATCTGCTGTTCTGTGCCTATCTGAGATCCCACAGCCTGGCTCATAAGCGTTATGTAATGGAAGATGAGCAGCGCCAAGGTCACGTTTCATTATGCTGCAAGGTTTTTTTTGTCCTTTCATAACGGCCACACGACCGCGATGGTTCAAATGAATCAACCTGGTCGCGAGGTGAGGACTGTGAGAGAAAGAGGGTTAAAATAGCGTATGAAAGCTTCATGAAACATGACTCAGCAAACTGGCCTAAAGGCCCTAACTCAGATACCGGAGCCAAGCGTACATCACAGGGCTGGTTTTTAGGGTTTTTTTTTTTTACAGCGTGCAATGCCATTTGTGAGGCTGTGACATTTTCAGAAGGGCACAGCGTGAGAGAGAGAGAAGGAGAAAAGGGGAGGGGTGGCAGCGACTACATCACAGAACCATCTCTGTGTTTTTTTTCCCTGGGCAGGCAGCGTTTTAGCAGTGCCGAGCTGCCATGTTGGGCATTGGAGGCCATGTCACTGGGAGTTCTGCTGGCTTATCAGCACACAAGATGAGCTCATTGCGAGATGCCCCAGTTCTGAGAGGACTGAAAGAAGCCCTGTTTATGGCTTTCAGGACTAACTGTGTTCTGAGGGTATCGCAACCGTCAGTCTCTGTTCACTGTATACATGCAGGCCAGCAAGTTTTTATTTTTGCTAATAGGGGCTTGTTGCTGAATATACATATTTGCAATCTGGCTTGCAACCACCTGTACACTTAACGGTGGGAATATCAAATGTTCTGTTCTGCGCAAGTTATTTACAGACTTGCAACATACTTGACATCTTAGGTCTTCCACAACATGCTCAAATTTTAGGTCAATTCAAATTCCACATGTTGGATCTCTCGCATTATGTTCAACACACTAGGTTGCAGATGTCCAATTCTGGTCTTTAAGGATCATTCAAGTATGTTCTTTTCCAGTTATAATGAATAGCCAAAGAAATTACATTTGTGCATCTTTGCATAAGTACAGCACAGAGCTGTATAGAATTTCTTGACAGCAGAGCAGATTTATTTTGCATTGTGCAGATCTGTGTAATAAATGAATGTAATAAGGTCATATCGTATGTTCATGTAATAAATACATGTACTCAGGGCCATCTGGGAGATATGCGAGGCTCTGTGCGAAGTTGGCAGCGTGAGGCCTTTATCATGAAGCACTATATACACACACAACATGCATATCTTTTTTTCTCAGGCACGACACATTGTAACAAATGCACTCATCATGCACCCTCCACTGTTTTTGCAATGCAGCCTACCCTATGCTGAACTGCTGAAAGATAGTAGACAATAATAGAATACTATAGTTACTAGCATTAAGATTAGCTTACAACCATGTTTATTAGGATTTAGGATTTATAAAGCAGTCATACCCCACATTGAATAAGCACATTTTTAGCATCTGCAATTGCACCATGCAAAAACACCATGTCAAGCACGCCCAAGCGCCCAAAATTGACGTATCACATAAGGTGCACATAGCCTATAGGAGAAAAGCACTATTCTACAAATCAATCTAATGTCATCACATATTCTAACAGTATGCTATATTGTTCTACGCCTATATGATTGATTAATATTATATGATTTCACATGTGAACATTTATAAATGTAGTAAATGTAGACTCTGTTCTATGACGTAGAGCAAACTGAGTGGGGCGACGCCAGAGAAAAAAAAGAGGCTGCACCGACAGGAAACCCTGCCCTGAATACAGCACGTTGTGTTTTGTGATAGATAGCATTGCTAGTTATTATCATTGTAAATTAAGTAAATGTAACTATAGCTTGCTAGCTAGCTCGTTCAAAATAGAAGTGAAAATTATGATTTTTATTATAGCTAGCTAGCTAGATGTAGCCTAGAATATTTATTTTTACTAAAATGCTAAAATCATGCTGATATAAAACCTTTACCAGAAAAGGTAAGGCTGATATCTCCCCTGACTAAAGTCTTTTGTCTATGTAGAAGTTTGCTATCACCTACCTCGCGCACAGGTTTATTTACTTCTGGTTATGCGCACGGATTCTCAAGCGATTATAGCAAAGGAGGGGAGTAAAGATTCACACTTAAATGGCGACGCTCAGTCAGACAAAGAATCGCTGTAAAACAGTTGCGACTCTTGTTTGCAGTTGCTCACTACACAATCTGCACCATTTTCACATGTCTGACGTCATATCCAATGTCTACCTTTAAAGGCAAAACAAATCCCTGCCTAGTGGCGGGCTTGCAAGTTCATGTATTGTCAGTTGACCTGCCTCTCTCGGCTGTAGCGGTGGCTCAGAAAAGCACCTCTCTTCTAATCCATTACCTGCTTCTGTTGCACTCTCCCACAGGCAGGGTGGATTCAACACAACCCCCATAGCTTCACCCTTCCTACCGGGAGGATTCTACCTCCACTTCCTGTCCTTATTAGTTTATTTTTCTTTCTTTCTTTCTTCTGCCAATTCATCTCTGAATCCCACCTCTCTTTGTGTGTGAAGGTTACAGAGACAATGCTGGAGTTATTAGATTGAGAATGGATTGGAGGAATGGTCAGAGAAGTGGGGGTTAAAGTGATGGAAGCACTTAGCACCGGGCTTATATTTGTGTCTAATTTACAACGGAAGTACAAAATGATAAAGAGCTGACAGAAACTTCACATCAACCACCAAGTGCTGAAGGCTCACTCCCATTCCCAATAACATGGGCGGCTCAGTCATTTATTTTTTCATAACCAGAGGTGGAAAGTCCAGGGGTCAGAAAGTAAAAGTCTTGCCATATGTTTCTTCCACACATGAACTAAGCCAGGTGATTTCTCAAACTAGTTCTACCTCCTGGCTAAAGAATTGTGCTAATTAGCAAATCCATGTGATTGCTAATCAATTGCGAACAAATTACTGGGGAGAAATGTAACTTTCCAAACCTGGATTTTCCACCTCTGTTCTTAAAATACCGCGGAAAACTGAACACTTTGTTTGTTTGCACTGCTTTCTGAGCAGCCTAGCGTTCAATGTTATAAGCATATAAGTTGTGGACCAGCCTGTATTTGTATCCAAAGTGATTAATATCTATATTATCTGACCTCTGTCAATCATCATTGATGACTGTATTACTACATGTAATCTCTCTGGGGGATCAAGTCTTTATGGTTTATAGTCAGTTCTTTCATTGGAAACATGCTCTCCACATCCATACACCATTAAAAGAGAGTTTAAATGCTATTTTAAAATATTTTTTTCTTTTTCTTCTCCATCTGCTAAATCAAAGGTCTGGATCTGGTCCAGACTTCTAATTAAGCACTAGACACTAATTTAGAGGGTTTATTTCCCCCCTGCTAAGCTAACAGTCCTGGCAATTGCTTTGTTGGGTTCCTATTCCTCCCTCCCCTATCAGAGATGATTACATCTCACTTCCTTTGCTCATAGTATTGGGTTGAAAGAGAAGGGAAAGGGTCCTTTAAGTCGCCTCTCGGCAAGTGGACAAGCAAGCCGCGTGCAGGCCTAGGGAGGCTGAGATGTTAATTAAGATAACTAACAAACGTTCTGTAGACATTTGGGCTCGAGCCTAGCAGCAGCATGCTAAGGCACACTTGGGACATGAAGGGCTCAGAATTATTTTCATAAGTATTTTAAAATATGGAAACTGTTTTGGTTAGTATGCACAAAAACATTCAAAGGCCCCACAACAAGATAGAATGGTGAAGTTCTAATTGTTTGGGATACATGTACCAAATTGCCTCTACTTAAATAACTATTACAGGGCTGATTTGCAAATGCATGCTTGTGAATGACATTATATTCAGTTCATCCAGAGAGACTTACAATAAAAAATAATAGAGGTGCATGAGTTATGTGAGCAACAGTGATAGTTCTGGCCCACAACATTCCCTGATGAGTGAGCGTAATTGCAACATCAGTAAAACATCAAATCACTTAATCATACAGCTAATATAAAACAATAAAGCATGTTGTAACAATCCTAAAATAAATCAAAGATGGCTTCTTGCAATCTGAGACACAGCCTGAAGATGCCTCATATGATGCTTAATGGGTCCCCCCATGAATGGAGTCCTGAATTGCAACTACAACCAAGTCTTAATCCGAATGAGAGTGCCACGATTCTGCAACAGTACTGCTATATAACACTACTGATAGCACATTGAATATTGCAGCTGTGAAGGCCCTTTTCTACTCAGCTGCTCAATCAGCTAATTAATAAACACTGCTATGGAAACCAAATCCCACTGCTATGGAAACACACCCAGCTAATTAGAAAAACAATAGAAACCATGCTCATTATGCATTTTATTTTTACTGTTTAGCCAGGGGAAAGCAGAGAGAGTACAGAAAGTAATTGGACCCTCCCGGGAGCATTCGTCTGTGGGTTGAGAGTCGGCCGCCCAACAGACTGCGTCACACAGTCTCCCCATAGAGCAAGTTTGAACAGATACAGATCTTTACCGGCATGTTGAAGACGTTCTTAAGCAAAGCGACTTAGAAATTCAAACACAGGTGCAAAAATCAGGAATCAGAATGCAATAATTGGGGGGGAATGTAGTCCCAAGAGAGACAGCAAGTGCAAGACGTGCACACTCAATTGTCAACTACTTTATTAATCATTAAATCAAGTCATTGTTCTCTTGAGAAGATGAAAACATTTTTTTCATCCTCTAGCTCTCAAACTCGGTTCTGAGGGTCCCCTGTTTATGCTGGTTTTCATTCTAACAATAATCGCAACCCATGAATTTTAGAGTTGTTCCACACTTTTATATACAGTGCATCCGGAAAGTATTCACAGCGCTTCACTTTTTCCACATTTTGTTCTGTTACAGCCTTATTCCAAAATTGATTAAATTCATTTTTTCCCTCAAAATTCTACACACAACACCCCATAATGACAATGTGAAAAAAGTTTTTTTGAGATTTTTGCAAATTTATTAACCATCAACATCAAAAAACTATCGATATCTTATTTTCAGGTACTGTTACAAGCGATACTATAACCTCTCTGCATTTGAATGGATCTCTATGGAAATTGGGGGGTGAGACTAGATTCAGCTGTAAATTACACTGGTACAGTATGGAACACATGGCTGGCTAAATGGCTGTAAGTTATCAAGGGTCTGAGCTATCAAACGAGCCCCAAACCATCACTCTGTTGCCAGATATGGAGTAGATGTGGATGGATCACTGCAAGGGTTATTTCTCCTGACAAATTTTTCCATCGAGTTCAATAGGAAAATGTGCTGCGTTGTATCATATGCTTTGCTTTCGTCAAGGCGAAGGTCTTTGGAGTTTACTTTAGAAGCGGATTCCTACGTTATGTAAAGGTAAGTGACGCCAATCAGCAGGGACATTTAAAATGTGCGGACCAGCTGAGTAACTCTGACTTTCATTATCCTCCTCGCTCGGTTGTTTCAAGATGTTTTATTCAAAATCTCCCAACTGTTTGTTGATAGCTAACATTTGCTAGCAGCCAAATAGCCTATGTCTATCAGCATTGCTACCCTATCTGCTTTAAAACATTAATTGGATGTGTTTACATAAGCTACTGTGCTTTGCTGATTCCCTCCGGAAGAGGTAGAATGGGACTTTGGTACATTGTAGATGCTGGTCGATTAGCTACTCATCAGCTGATTTTACTGATAGAACATTCGTACCTGTTCACTGCTGCAACTATGTAATCGTGACTAATGGTCTATTTGCAGCTTTATACTTCTGCTGCTGGTAACTATTGCTGTGATCAGTTACTGGTGCGCACACATAAAAATTAATAGCATTGACCGCGCATTTTTCAGGTAGCCTAGGCTACTGCAAAATAGAACCTGGAAGTTAATCCGGAATTCTTAAGTGTTGTGGTTCATGGTGCCTGCGTGCTTCCCGTGGGTTTCGGTCTCTGGTCATGGCACATTGCTACGGCTTGCTTTTTAGGCATTACACATTTGCACATTTTGTATTTGTCAGCACGTGCTCTATGCAGCTAAAAGTAAAAATCAGCGTCACTAAATATCTGGAGTTCACAAATAAGCTAATAACGTGGGAGCTCATCAGATGGCAAGTTGTGCGTATTGCAGCCATTTACAAACCCACCATCTTCATTTTAGCACCTTTCCTCAAATTGTCCTTCAAATCATTGTCCTTTTAATGTTCACGAGAGTAGTGTGTATATTCTGGGAAACAAAACCAATCAGTGGTCCACCACTTGTGGCAGTACAGAGGACCTGACTAGACAGATAAATGCACAATTCTTAAAAAAAATATATATATATAACTAAAAACCAGGCTTTGTTTTTGACACTCACTGCTTGGTCTTGAGAGCTTTGCTCTGTGGTGCCAGTATGGTCAACTCCAGTATAGGTCTTTCAGACCCCTCCAATATAAATCAAACATGCTCCCAAAGAGGTCAAAATAATATAAATAAAAAATATATTAATTAATTTTCACACAAGAACATGTAGTTGCAATGGGTGTTTTCCCTTCATCTAAATGTCTCTGTTGATTTGTTAGGACTTGATGAACGCATGGTGGTGCCCCTTCTCCCTGCTGTTCAGTCTCCGGCTCCAGTTTTTGTACAACAAGGCGGCAGCACAAAACTGCTCTTCAAAATGCTTTCACAAGCCCATGAGAAGTTAATGGGCGACATCAGTCACTTCGTCCACATTCTACAGTGTGTGAGCACTGGCTGACCTGTGCCCCCCCAACCAACTACTACAAGGTACACTCTGTATGCATACAGCAGTGTTGTAGTCAAGTCCCTTAACTACAAGTCCAAGTCGAGTCCCTAGTCTCCAGTACACAAGTCCAAGACAAAGTCCAAGTCACACAATCACCAGTCCAAGCCCCAATCTAAGATCTCTCAATATGTCTATGGTACTCCTATTAATGTCCTAAAGTGACTAACCGAAAAAATAACCCTTTTTAAAGCCATTACAAAATTGATTACAATTACAGAGAGACATTGTATCGCCCTTTTTTGTTTAGGCAGTGTGAATAGGAAATTATTCGATAACTACTACTACACAAAAAAATATTTTCAATTTGCAAACGGAAAAATCAAGAACTTCTTGCAAATACACGCAATGATTAGGCTACTGTTCAAGATCCGGCTGGCTTGTCATTGAACGCAATCGTTATGTTATTGACCTGCTAAGTCAAGTCACGAGTCACGGTTATTGTGACTCAAGTCGGACTCGAGACTCGAGTACTACAAGACTGCCATACAGTGGGGTGCAAAAGTTTGGGCACCCCTGGTCAAAATGCCTTTAACAATTAATATCTAAGTTAACAGAAGCTAACCTGACCTCTAAATGGTACAAAGTTAAACATGACACATTTCTTCACATTTTAAAGCAAGATTACTTTTTATTTAAATTTTTTAGTTTCAAAATAATTTTTAAATAAGAAAAAAGGCCCTGTGCAAAAGTTTGGTACTTTTTAACTCCTCCTCGGGAAACTATAACAGCGTGCAAAAGCTTCCTGTAGCCAGCTAAGAGTTTTTCAATTCTTGCTTTTGGAATTTTTCCAAAAAAATTGGTGGCCATTCCAAAACCTTCATCCATCTTTCCTAGAGGTACTTCATGGTTCATTTTGAGGTATGCTTCATTGAGGTATGATCATCGTCTTGCTGGAATACCCAACCTCTTTTCAACTTCAATGTCTGGACTGACCTTCGAACATTAGCCTCTAGAATTTCTTGATATTTTGTGGAATCCATTCTTAATTCCACTTGCACAATATTTCCTGTGCCCCCAACTGCCACACAACCCCAAAGCATAATTGATCCACCTCCATGCTTAACAGTTGGCAAGGTTTTCATCTCTACAAATGCTTCACCCTTTTTTATCCAAACATACCTTCTTTGGTTGTGACCAAAAAGTTCCATTTTGGTTTTGTCAGTCCAAAGCACATTGTACCAAAATGCTTCAGGCTTCTCAAGGTTTTCTTTTGCATACTTCAGATGCTTAAAGGCTTCTTTCTGGCAACGCCATGTACGTAGGTCTTTGTTGTTTAAGGTGCATTGTATTGTTGTCCGGTGAACAACTAGACCTGTGTCTGCTACTCGTTTGATGTGTGGGTTCTTTTGAGCATTTCTCACCAGGTCTCGGGCCATTCTATCTGAAATTGTTCTTAGTCTTCCAGATCTTGCCTTGACTTAAACTGTTCCATTTATCTTCCATTTTCTGATAATGTTTCTGACAGTGGAAATCGGTAGTTTGAAACGTTGAGAGAGTTTTTTGTAGCTTTCTCCTTGTTGGTGGAAGTGAACTATCTTGATTCTGGAATCCTCAGACAACTGTTTAGAGGAACCCATGGTTGTTAACACCAGCTAGAACAGCCACCACAGTCGGATGCTTTGGCATGGAGTCACTTCAGAATAAACAGCTCAGCCCTGGAATTATGTTCACTTGACTCAGTGAAGCCCAAACGAGTAAATCACCTGGGCCAGGGCCTTAGTAATCATTTTTAACAAAGAATAATCCAAACTTTTACACAGGGCTTTTTTTACTTTTTTTATTATTTTGAAACTGTAAAAATTTTAATAAAAAGTAATCTTGCTTTAAAATTTGAAGAAATGTGTCACGTTTAACTTTGTACAATTTAGAGGTCAGGTTCGCTTCTGTTCACTTAGATATTAATTGTAAAAAGCATTTTGACAAGGGGTGCCAAAACTTTTGCACCCTACTGTAGATGCTGCTACAACAGCGCTCTGCGTGTGCCTGCTGTAGGCACGCACTTCCTGTTTGCCGGTAGAGTTGTCGGAGTTTTAAAAGTATGGAGGATGATCGTATTGTGCTTCAGTGTGTAATTTATATTAGTTCAAGTTTTAAAATGCATATCATAAACCGATAAGACGGATTCGCTCCTAACGTGAAAATCTTAGTTGCCGCTAGGGGGCTGCGAGGGAATTTTCCACTTTTTACTCTATTAAGCACTCAGCTAGCCCTAATTTGACCACCCTCTTGCTGACGGGAGGTTTTTTTTCATGGTTTTTCGCCCTCTCAGGAGCAAATCTAACTCTTAAGAATTTGCCTTCGTTATTAATTGGCTAACCGTAGCTATTATAATAAAAAAAATCTGCTTTGAGCTAAACTTGGCTGTATTTTGTCCTGAGGGATAAATAAAATACTATCAGTTTTCAGAATTCAGAAGTGGGCGGGAACCTGACAAATGAAATTCAATAGCTAAATGTGAAGTTCTACATGTGGGAAATAAAAAAACATAAGAGAATAAGCAGAATCGAAATGTGCTCAATTTGAAAGACTTGGGAAGACTCCGGGCATAGACGGAGGGTGTGTAAGGCCTTCCCCTGGCCGGACATGACAATTCAAATAATGTAGGCTATTAAATATAAATACAAATGCTAGCGATAGAGGATTTGAGGTCGAGTTAGCTCACTCAATCCACTAGGCTACTGCCTACTGCAGAGGAGGTAACTAAGCTGCTCGGTAGCGTGTAGCCGATTGCTGCATGGTTGGACTACCTGTACTAGTTAGTTGGTTAGTTGGCCATTATCAACGCGTTGTCCTGTCAGTGAAGCTGAAGCGGCAGTGAAGCTGAAGTATCATCACGGAATCACGGAGCATTTCTGGACACACTGTAACACTCTCTGTTAATATAAATTAAAAATGTTATAAATGATGTGTGTGTTGGCTGCCATGCCGATAGAAAAAAAAACTAATCACGCATAGACTATCTTCGCTTAAATGATTAGCCTATCAATATGACGTGAAAATTTGATCGTCAGGGGTGCTTTAATGCAGGTTTACATGGCCAGAATATAATGTTATTTGCCAGTGAGTGACTCACTTGAAATATTGTTGTTAATTGGTTGTATGGTCAGATTAATTTTATTTATTCATTCATTCATCCATTCATTTATTAACAAAAAGCAAAAAACATACAGGCTACCCGTAGTTTGGTCAGATTCATGCAATGGGTTTTCAAAGTCATATTTAGGCTACGTCTGTGGTGGCTATAGGCTACGCGTACTTACATGTGCTGATTTTGCTTGTTATTGTCAGAAGCTAAAATGTCGGAGTTACGAAAGCACGGCAGCGGATCACAAAAACGAAAAGAAAAAAGACATTCGTGAACGGGAGTTGCTAAAAAAAATTCCCAAGCTAACTGGGTTTTTCAAACCTTTTTCCATTCAACCAGTGCTTTGCTTTATTTTATTAATTGTGCATTGTTTAGGCCCAACTGGAAATAGTTGGCTGTGATAGCCCAGTTGTTGCCCTAGTGGTAAATTCAGCTGAAATTAATCTATATTTCCTATCTATCTTTTACCAATGTGTAATGCTTAGACATGGCTTTTTTTTTTCTTCTCCCGATACAGATTACTTTACAACCAAAGCCTACATTGGCTCTTGTAGCTACTCATAAAACTGTAGTTAGGGTGAAATGAATGCAAAAAATTTCCTGTTCGCGCACTACGTGCGCTCGCACGAAGGTAGATACCTACCCCCCCCCCCCTAATCTTGCCTTACCCTGCAGTTGGTTCACCCTCCACCTATGACTCCGGGCCATTGGACTTCCTGCCTACATCCAATAGTTTTAACAAAAGCAAATCCTTATCGTGCTTAAAGGCTCTTGAGCTCTCATGCATCGTAAAGCTTGCTGCTAATAAGTGCCGCTTTGCTGCTTCATATTGCATATTTGATGGATTGCTGGATGGTGCATATTGCCGGGTTAATTTCTTATGGCAAAGCTCATTCTGCTTTATAGGCTATGCATATCTGGTGCAATGGTGAGCTAATTGCTTTATTCTCATGGCAAAATAATTCAAATGGCTAAGCATTCTAATGGAAATCAAATCCTAACGGCAAAGTCAACAGCAATAGCTCGCCTCTGATAGTAAGCCATACAGCCGCAGCGCAGCCTGTCTTCACATAGCAAGGTTCACCTAAAAAATTTGAATGTCTATGTCAATCCAGGAATGCAATAGCATTGCATTTTGTCGCATTGTCTCGAGGCGAGTGGGATATCGGCCCAGTTGTATAGTGAGTGCTCCAATAGTCACTTAACATAGCCGGGTCAGACTCTGCTGTCTCCACTACCCCGCCCACTCATTCCGGTGTTGTGCCGAATTCAGACTCCCTGCCGAAATCAGACTCCCCTCGCGTGCACGCGCGTTCACTCTGCATTACGTTATTTGCGACTTCTTCATTCTCCTTTCGCGATTTCCGACCAGTATCTTCGTGCTGTCGGCGGATAGATGGACCATTCTGTGTCACTGTCTGTCGCTACGTATAGTTATTCTTTTTCTAATTTTAAATGTTCGATTTCCGTGGCTTTCTGACGTAAATTAACAAGCATACTTTTAAAGAATCAATTGCCGACGTTAAAAGCAGATAAAATGCATGTAAAGTATACTTTTCTAAAACGTCGTTAATGTTCATCCGTGTCTTCTTAGATAGTGTTTCATTTGGCACAGATAGGCTATATTGAATTTATTTTTCACTGAGGTAGTAGGCTATAACATAGGGGATTTTACCCCATGTCCATAAATCTTTTTTCTAATATGGCTATGTTCGGATATTTGCAGATATCGACAATACGTAAATATTGTAAGGATATATTTACATATTTAAAATCTACCAAAATGACCCTGTTTACACATCTGGGACTGTATTGTTTACCCACAGGGAGTCAGTTGGAGGCAGGGCTGCCAGAATCTGACTCCCCCTCCTTATCTCTACATTGCCATGTTTGACAGACACCAAACCTTCTGTGGTGACACACATAGGCGTCACCTGTGCAGCCTCCAAAGCATTTTCTTATATCTGCAACAGGGGGTCAGTTACAGTGGGGGAGTCAGATTCTGGCAAGGCTTCAGTCCGGCTGCCAGAATCTGACCCCCCCCCCTTATCTCAGGATTGCAGTGTTTCACAAACACCAGAATCACTCTAGTGACACATTTGGACATCTACTATACACCCTTAAAAGCAATTGTTAATATCTGCGACAGGGGGTCAGTTAGAGGGGGGGAGTCAGATTCCGGCAAGGCTTAAGTCCGGCTGCCGGAATCTGACCCCCCCCCCCCCCCCCCCCCCCCTTATCTCAGGACTGCAGTGTTTCACAAACACCAGAATCACTCTAGTGACACATCTGGACATCTACTATACACCCTTAAAAGCAATTGTTAATATCTGTGACAGGGGGTCAGTTAGAGGGGGGAGTCAGATTCCGGCAAGGCTTAAGTCCGGCTGCCGGAATCTGATCCCCCCCCCTTATCTCAGGATTGCAGTGTTTCACAAACACCAGAATCACTCTAGTGACACATCTGGACATCTAGTATACAACCGTAAAAGCAATTGTTAATATCTGCGACAGGGGGTCAGTTAGAGGGGGGGAGTCAGATTCCGGCAAGGCCTCAGCGCGGCTGCCGGAATCTGACCCCCCCCCCCCCCCCCCCCCTATCTCAGGATTGCAGTGTTTCACAAACACCAGAATCACTCTACTGACACATTTGGACATCTACTATACACCCTTAAAAGCAATTGTTAATATCTGTGACAGGGGGTCAGTTAGAGGGGGGGAGTCAGATTCCGGCAAGGCTTAAGTCCGGCTGCCGGAATCTGACCCCCCCCCCCTTATCTCAGGATTGCAGTGTTTCACAAACACCAGAATCACTCTAGTGACAAATATGGACATCTACTATACACCCTTAAAAGCAATTGTTAATATCTGTGACAGGGGGTCAGTTAGAGGGGGGGAGTCAGATTCCTGCAAGGCTTAAGTCCGGCTGCCGGAATCTGACCCCCCCCCCCCTTATCTCAGGATTGCAGTGTTTCACAAACACCAGAATCACTCTAGTGACACATATGGACATCTACTATACACCCTTAAAAGCAATTGTTAATATCTCTGACAGGGGGTCAGTTAGAGGGGGGGAGTCAGATTCCGGCAAGGCTTAAGTCCGGCTGCCGGAATCTGATCCCCCCCCCTTATCTCAGGATTGCAGTGTTTCACAAACACCAGAATCACTCTAGTGACACTTCTGGACATGTAGTATACAACCTTAAAAGCAATTGTTAATATCTGCGACAGGGGGTCAGTTAGAGGGGGGGAGTCAGATTCCGGCATGGCCTCAGTCCGGCTGCCAGAATCTGACCCCCCCCTTATCTCAGGATTGCAGTGTTTCACAAACACCAGAATCACTCTAGTGACACATCTGGACATCTACTATACAACCTTAAAAGCAATTGTTAATATCTGCGACAGGGGGTCAGTTAGAGGGGGGAGTCAGATTCCGGCAAGGCCTCAGCGTGGCTGCCAGAATCTGACTCCCCCTCCTTATCTCTAGATTGCAGTTTTTGACAAACACCAGAATCACTCTAGTGACACATATGGACATCTACTATACACCCTTAAAAGCAATTGTTAATATCTGTGACAGGGGGTCAGTTAGAGGGGGGGAGTCAGATTCCTGCAAGGCTTAAGTCCGGCTGCCGGAATCTGATCCCCCCCCCTTATCTCAGGATTGCAGTGTTTCACAAACACCAGAATCACTCTAGTGACACTTCTGGATATCTAATATACATCTTTACAAGCAATTGTTAATATCTGCGACAGGGGGTCAGTTAGAGGGGGGGAGTCAGATTCCGGCAAGGCCTCAGCGCGGCTGCCGGAATCTATCTGACCCCCCCCCCCCCTTATCTCAGGATTGCAGTGTTTCACAAACACCAGAATCACTCTAGTGACACATCTGGACATCTACTATACAACCTTAAAAGCAATTGTTAATATCTGCGACAGGGGGTCAGTTAGAGGGGGGAGTCAGATTCCGGCAAGGCCTCAGCGTGGCTGCCAGAATCTGACTCCCCCTCCTTATCTCTAGATTGCAGTTTTTGACAAACACTAAACCTGTTGTGGTGACACACATTTGCCTCACCTGTGCAGCCTCCCAAGCATTTGTTAATTTCTGCAACAACCCATGACGTCTTCATAGTGCGTAACAGCAGCGTGATGAATCGTCTGTATACGCACAACATCAGGCGACAGGGGTTATCCTCTCAAGACATGGCTCCTCACCCCACTGATCAACATACAGACAGGAGGAGACTCGCTTCAATGTGGCCCATGGCCGTGTAAGTTTTGTTGTGGAATGCACAATAGGCATGCTGAAAGGCAGATGACTATGTCTGGATGCAACTGGAGGGAGGCTCATGTAGTTCATTTTATTTATTTGGATACACACTCAACCAGATAAATTAAATTTGAAGCTCTTGCAACTCCAAAACCACCTCGCCAACTAATTGGTTTAAATCTGTGATTTCAGGATGCTGTCGGTCAGGACCTCGCCAGGGGTGGAGACAATGGGTGTAGGAGTAGGAGTGAGACTCTCCTGTGCAGCGCCTACATCCCCTGCGCCATGGGAACGGAGGGGCACCTATCGGGACGCAATCTTGCGCCTCAGGGCGGTTTCTTGCTCCGTCTCAGCTTCTCTTTAAATAAAAAGTCAAGATTACAATGCTGTCTGGTCTCATAACTTTAAATGTATACATCAGGTAGGCCTAGCATTTCAATGTGTCTGATCACCCACATGCTGAATTGACAAGCATGTGGTCGTTGTCGCCATGTGGCCCAATGCCGCTGATGGCACTCTGAGTGTCACCTATCTTTTCCTCCTCGGGAGACAGTAGGGGCCCAGCACGTCCCACACCGGTGGCCTTTATGCTTGTTTAATGCGCAGCTATGCATTCCTCTGCATGACACTTTAGGTCACCCCATTTCTTCTTCGTCGCTGATTTCCCACCTCATTGACTGCTGCAGCCACAAATTGCCAGGACACGTAATTCACTTTGCTGGTAATCCCAATTGAAAATCTACCAAAAAATATCGTTGATCTCATGTTGATTTCAGCCAGGAGCGTCGCAACCACGGGACCCGTAGAATTTTTGTTCTTTGTTTTCATATCGGCTTCTTCTAACATTTTTGTCTAACATTCTTTCTTTTTTTCTTCCATTTTGGTTGATGTCGGGCCTTATTCCCACCTAGGCTATTTATAGGGAAATTAGGACTATTGGAAGCATTCTAAGGGAGGAGCATTGACCTTATTCAGATGCAATTTAAGGATAATTTGTGATTTAGAATTATTTCTATGAATCGCACGTACACGCATTTTGAGAAATGGTCTTATATCAATATATTAGGATGAAATCTAAGCCACCTTTTATAAATGAGGACCCTAGACCTCCATTGTTCACCCTCAAAAGCATTTCTTCATAATTGTCAGTTCCAGGGGGAGTCAGATTCAGGAAAGGCCTCAGTCTGGCTGCCAAAAATTCACTCCTAAAACCTTTCTCTAGATTGTAGTGTTTAACACACAAAAAATAACTTCTGGACCCTTTCTGGTGTGCATAGTTTTTATTTTCTCCCAAGAACAGAAATAATATGGGCCTCATCAACAAATGTATCAATTGTATAAAAAAGTGCAATTACAGTTGGTACAATATGTACGTGCGATTCATAGAAATAATTCTAAATCACAAATTATCCTTAAATTGCATCTGAATAAGGTCAATGCTCCTCCCTTAGAATGCTTCCAATAGTCCTAATTTCCCTATAAATAGCCTAGGTGGGAATAAGGCCCGACATCAACCAAAATGGAAGAAAAAAAGAAAGAATGTTAGACAAAAATGTTAGAAGAAGCCGATATGAAAACAAAGAACAAAAATTCTACGGGTCCCGTGGTTGCGACGCTCCTGGCTGAAATCAACATGAGATCAACGATATTTTTTGGTAGATTTTCAATTGGGATTACCAGCAAAGTGAATTACGTGTCCTGGCAATTTGTGGCTGCAGCAGTCAATGAGGTGGGAAATCAGCGACGAAGAAGAAATGGGGTGACCTAAAGTGTCATGCAGAGGAATGCATAGCTGCGCATTAAACAAGCATAAAGGCCACCGGTGTGGGACGTGCTGGGCCCCTACTGTCTCCCGAGGAGGAAAAGATAGGTGACACTCAGAGTGCCATCAGCGGCATTGGGCCACATGGCGACAACGACCACATGCTTGTCAATTCAGCATGTGGGTGATCAGACACATTGAAATGCTAGGCCTACCTGATGTATACATTTAAAGTTATGAGACCAGACAGCATTGTAATCTTGACTTTTTATTTAAAGAGAAGCTGAGACGGAGCAAGAAACCGCCCTGAGGCGCAAGATTGCGTCCCGATAGGTGCCCCTCCGTTCCCATGGCGCAGGGGATGTAGGCGCTGCACAGGAGAGTCTCACTCCTACTCCTACACCCATTGTCTCCACCCCTGGCGAGGTCCTGACCGACAGCATCCTGAAATCACAGATTTAAACCAATTAGTTGGCGAGGTGGTTTTGGAGTTGCAAGAGCTTCAAATTTAATTTATCTGGTTGAGTGTGTATCCAAATAAATAAAATGAACTACATGAGCCTCCCTCCAGTTGCATCCAGACATAGTCATCTGCCTTTCAGCATGCCTATTGTGCATTCCACAACAAAACTTACACGGCCATGGGCCACATTGAAGCGAGTCTCCTCCTGTCTGTATGTTGATCAGTGGGGTGAGGAGCCATGTCTTGAGAGGATAACCCCTGTCGCCTGATGTTGTGCGTATACAGACGATTCATCACGCTGCTGTTACGCACTATGAAGACGTCATGGGTTGTTGCAGAAATTAACAAATGCTTGGGAGGCTGCACAGGTGAGGCAAATGTGTGTCACCACAACAGGTTTAGTGTTTGTCAAAAACTGCAATCTAGAGATAAGGAGGGGGAGTCAGATTCTGGCAGCCACGCTGAGGCCTTGCCGGAATCTGACTCCCCCCTCTAACTGACCCCCTGTCGCAGATATTAACAATTGCTTTTAAGGTTGTATAGTAGATGTCCAGATGTGTCACTAGAGTGATTCTGGCGTTTGTGAAACACTGCAATCCTGAGATAAGGGGGGGGGGGATCAGATTCCGGCAGCCGGAGTTAAGCCTTGCCGGAATCTGACTCCCCCCCCTCTAACTGACCCCCTGTCACAGATATTAACAATTGCTTTTAAGGGTGTATAGTAGATGTCCAAATGTGTCACTAGAGTGATTCTGGTGTTTGTGAAACACTGCAATCCTGAGATAAGGGGGGGGGGGGGGGGGGGGGGGGGGGGGGTCAGATTCTGGCAGCCGGACTGAAGCCTTGCCAGAATCTGACTCCCCCACTGTAACTGACCCCCTGTTGCAGATATAAGAAAATGCTTTGGAGGCTACACAGGTGACGCCTATGTGTGTCACCACAGAAGGTTTGGTGTCTGTCAAACATTGCAATGTAGAGATAAGGAGGGGGAGTCAGATTCTGGCAGCCCTGCCTCCAACTGACTCCCTGTGGGTAAACAATACAGTCCCAGATGTGTAAACAGGGTCATTTTGGTAGATTTTAAATATGTAAATATATCCTTACAATATTTACGTATTGTCGATATCTGCAAATATCCGAACATAGCCATATTAGAAAAAAGATTTATGGACATGGGGTAAAATCCCCTATGTTATAGCCTACTACCTCAGTGAAAAATAAATTCAATATAGCCTATCTGTGCCAAATGAAACACTATCTAAGAAGACACGGATTAACATTAACGACGTTTTAGAAAAGTATACTTTACATGCATTTTATCTGCTTTTAACGTCGGCAATTGATTCTTTAAAAGTATGCTTGTTAATTTACGTCAGAAAGCCACGGAAATCGAACATTTAAAATTAGAAAAAGAATAACTATACGTAGCGACAGACAGTGACACAGAATGGTCCATCTATCCGCCGACAGAACGAAGATACTGGTCGGAAATCGCGAAAGGAGAATGAAGAAGTCGCAAATAACGTAATGCAGAGTGAACGCGCGTGCACGCGAGGGGAGTCTGATTTCGGCAGGGAGTCTGAATTCGGCACAACACCTGTTCGGTGCAGCTACCGTATGTAAAGAATATGCTTCAATATTCTTACAAGTGGAGTATTACTCATGCAAGGTGTTTACATACATTTGGTAGCAGTGGAGACAAATAAAACATGTCCGTCTTACCAGTCTTCACCCGGGCACCAATTATGTAGGGAATATCCTCGGACGGGGCGCCAATAAATGTAAGGAATGTATATATAAACTCTTACATGGGATACCAGAAATATAGGCAATAACTATGGAATAATGAGATTTACCCTTATTATTCCTAAATTAGGTTAAAATTAAAGCAGTCTCATTTGATTATGGATTATATGAGACGGATGCGTGAGGGTTGGACCCGAAATGCACGACTCAGAAGCAGTGGTTGCAGATAAAGTCCCGTGAGGGCTTTTAATGAAGGAATGTCCAATGAGCGTGGTCAAAAAGCAAGCCAAAACCAATGTACAGTACCGAGGGAGAAGGCAGTCTCAGAATCGGTACACCATGCAATAGTCCAGTAACCAGAGTAGCTGTCAGCGGGGCAGAAGTACAGGCAGAAGGTAGGCAGGCTCGGGGTCGAAGGCAATGCAAGAGTCAAGACCGAAGTCCGCTCCGCGGGGCAAAAGTACAAAAGACAGCAGGCAAAAACTTGTGGTACAGGCAGGCAGTGGTCAACAAAACAGAGGTCGATAACAATGGTCAATAAACAGGCTTGGATTGTAAACAAAAAGGCAGGCTTGGAAAAACCGCTCAAAAGTGCGCTGACAAACAGGAGGCAACAATTTCGCAAAGACAAGACATGAACACTGAGCTTAAATACAGGTGCAGACACTTAGCTTGAGAGCAGCATGCAAATGGAAATCAGGTGTGGAAGGCTGACAAGGTAACAAGATAATTAGTAATCGTTAGTAATAAACCTATCCTGACCTAGCGTTAGTAAATTAGTAAATGACATGCACGAGAAACGTAAGGTAAACATGAACACATGGTTAGAGAGTTAGTATTACCCAATCCTGATCTAACGTTAGTAGATTAGTAAACTAGACACAGGAGAATAAAACAATTAGGGAAGCGTGAGCGACAGCAAGAGAGATAGAGAAAGCATGAACGCAAGGCTGCGGAAAAACACGAAAATGTGTATGCTAAACAATGAACGGAAAACGTAACATGAATCAAATATAAAACGTGACATTTACAAGAAATCTAAGACAGAAATTAAACATAAAACGTGATAAGACAGGCTAGAATCGTGACATTATAATTACTACTACTTCAATTTACCATCAAAGCACTAATAACTAATAATTCATAAGGGTTGAAGGTATTACGTTCTAATGATTGACTCAGCTCTCGTGCTCATATGACATCAAAACAGACACCAGGTTTAACAAAAATAGATTTATTAAGGAAAAACAGGAATATTACATTCTACAAAACAGACATATCGTGTTGTGTGCGTATTGTAGCATTTGTGTGGGTATGCACATGTGTGTGCGTGCGTGCGTCGGTGTGTGCCACGTGTGCATTCAGGGAACAAAGGAAATCATGTAGAGTAAGCTAGCTCAGGCTGTGAGCAGCTAAGTTATGGTTAGTGATCTCAAATCTAACGTTACTATACACAAGTGCACTTGCACTTCGGTCAGGAAATACAGTGAACCATTTACAGTAAGACAAAATGAGACCACATCACACAAATTTTAGTAAATGTTAGCATAGAGGAGCAAACCAGTGAGGCCTGCTGGGGTTAGTTATACCACATTAGCTATAAAATGATAGGCCAGCCAACAAGTTTATAGCTATTATTATCGCACAAAGTCGAGATACAATAACATTACCGGTAAATAATTCAGACTAAAATCCTAAGCTATGCCTGGGATGTTTGATCAGTCTTACTGAAGTCCGCAGTGAGTTGATTATAGCTGATTTGTCCAGGAGGTGAGTTTGGCTGAAATTCCTGCTGGTCCTGAAGTAATCTACTTGTCGGCCTGGCGACATGTCTTTCTTGCCTGGTTTGTCGGTGGATCGGAAGCTAACCGTCGGTCGGAGGTGTTAGCTCAGTTGCGTTCAATAGGCCTACTGTGGTCAGAAGCCAGGAGGCAAGCTAACTTGTTATGCGAATTGCGTGTGATCCGCCTCTCTCTCTTTCTTTCTCTCTCTCTCTCTCTGCGTTTGGAGTTCCACAGAAGTGATGGAACTCCAGAGCTGCTGAAAAAGGGAGAAGAAAATGGAGATCCACCTTTGTGTAGCTGTGTAGCTAGCACAAGGGGAAGACAAAATGGAGTGGAGGTCCAGCTCTGTCCAGCTAGGTAGCTGGCATAAAGGAGAGGCAACATGGAGAAATGGAGTCTGGAATGTCAGAGTTTTATGATTTTATGACCCCTGCTCGTATTTCCGAGTTACAGGATTGGTAGAGTGTAACGACGGACGTTACGCTGGGGCCGTGTTATACACGTCATACCCATGGGCTGGAGGGATTTCGATACGGTCTTCCTGATCTTCAGTAGACAGCAGGTGCTCTGCTGTACACATAGTCTGCTGTCACATAATGTTAGTATGGCCAATGTCTGATCCAGGATCACAGCCGTGTTCCCTCTCCGTGTTGGAGGGATATCGATATGGTCTTCCTGACCTTTTGGGGAAGCAGCAAGATCTCTGCTGTACACAGTGGGGTTGGGCACTGGATGATCTGCTGTTTTGGGGGTTTCTGGTCATCTCCTGTTTAGTGGGGAGATGCCCATGCTCCAGAGTAGTACCTTAAGCAGATCCATGCAGCGCCAAACCAAAATGATTATGCAGCACATCCATTCATTAAAACATCTTATTTGAATATGTGAGTGATGAGCATCACGAACATGTGCACATAGCAAGTTCTGAAACTCTGTTAGGAAACTCTTGCAGGTCAGCTAGCAACCATGCATCTCATACTCAACCAATCACATGCACATACCTCGAATGGAGCGCCCTTTTTTAAACCAAGAATCGGACCTCTATTTGCAAATCATTTGTTTGCTGCCTCGTTTGCTTTGTTTTCTGCATTAAAATTTGCGATCACTCTCCAGCTTCCACCTATTGTTTGGATCTGCTTTAGTACGGGGAGTTTCTGGTCATCTCCTGTTTAGCGGGGAGATGCCCGTGCTCCAGAGTAGTACCTAAAGCAGATCCATTCAGCGCCAAACAAGAATAATTATGCAGCACATTCATTCGTTCATTAAAAGTTGTCCTGACAGAAATAAGTATACATTCACTAACTACCTAGCTAGCTAACTAGCTTATGAGAAAGCAGTATTTGTTTATCCATTGCCAAGACTACATGAATAAAGTTACCATATGTTTCATAATCTAGCAAATATTTTAACCAATGTTGTGTTTATGACATTATACACTGCCCGGCCAAAAAAAAAGTTGCACACAAAGCCTTTAGCTTTGATTACGGAACGCATTTGTTGTGGCATTGTTTCGACAACCTTATGCAATGTCACAACATTTATTTCCATCCAGCGTTGCATGAATTTTTGGCTGAGATCTTGTATTTACGACGGCAGAGTCGAACCACTCCGTAAAGTGTTCTCCAGCACATCCCAAAGACTTTCAATGGGGTTAAGGTCAGGAATCTGGTGGCTAATTAATGTGTGAAAATGATTCCTCATGCTCCCTGAACCACTCTTTCACAATTTGAGCCCGATGAATCTTGGCATTGTCGTCCTGGAAAATGCCCATTGATGGGATAACCTGGTCATTCAGTACATTCAGGTACTTAGCTGACTTCATTTTATTGCTGCATAATGTTGCTGAGCCTAGACCTGACCAACTGAAGCATCCCCAGATCATAACACTGCCTCCAGAGGCTTGTACAGTGGGCAGTATGCATGACGGGTGCAATGGCGACTTTGTTTTTGGCTGGGCAGTGTATGTGAAACTTTCTAGGTAACTAGCTAATCAATATGATAAGCAAACTTGTTAGCTTTAACTGCATTGGAGGCTTCTGCATAAGGCAAGATGGCATACTCATGTAATCAGACTCAGACAACACATTGTGAATAGAACTCTGTGGGTGTCCCACTATGAAATGTAATGCATTGTATGTTTGTGGTGTGTGGATAAGGGGAAGAAAAATGTTGTAAGTCGTGGCTCTTTATATGCAGGTGCCTTCAACTCAGTTAGCTCTGCAAACTGTGCTGGTTGCATTGCAAGATATTCTGATATTTAAGCTGAATTTAGCTAATTCTGCAAACTACTGTGTGGTGCCGTCCATAGGGCGACCAACCTTCTAGCTGTATACGTATGCCCTGCCATGGCACTTCCGGGATCCCTTTTCAATCTGTTACCCTTTCTGCTTTCTATCTGTCTGAATAAAGCAAAAAAAGCAACAACAAAAAATGTATGAAAAGGCAGACTGTCCACTCTGTCCTCAAAATATATGGAATGTATATATATATGTTGGAATGCTAATTTTCTACTGGAACAAAATGTATTTCTTTGACATTTTTAATTGTCACACTTATGAAATGTATTCTGAGAGCCCTCCTGGATTCCTCCAAAGGAAGATTAATTAATTTTGTGATGGGACTGTGCCTGTGTCCTTCATTTGCAGCCAAAAGTCAATCCCCTAATTGCAACCAAAGGCACACTTTAAAAATTGGCCCTGTCTCTTTGGTAAACAAGAAAATTGAAGTCCAAAAATATACTAATATGCATATAAATGACAGCTGTATGTGTTTTTTATAAACAAGAGTAAATTATTCAACAATGTAAATCAGAAGAATACAGTCACGCTCTTCCATAATACATTTCAATCCAATGGAAAAAGCAAAAGAAAGTAAATTACCTCTCACACCTGGCCTTGGCATGAGATAGCTGGACTATTGTCTGGCTGATGCGTTCTTAATTTGAATGATGTTCTGTAAATCAGGAGTAGAGAACATTATGAAATGAATGAAGGATCTACCCAACCTACCCATTTTCTGTAACAAGAGACATGGGGCAGGAGAACAGAGACAAGGCTTTAGGACACCCATACTAAAATTGGCTATTGTGTGGGTGTGGTATATTCACAGTGTTATATTAGATTACATTATAGCAGAACCTCAGCAGTTGCCACTGTAAATGGTGGCACCATTACAAGAGATGAATAAAGTACACATTATGGGAAAGAAGAGTTATTAGCCACGATGCATTCTCCATTCAGTATAATAAAGGCTAAAGAGATGGGGTTAGCGGTATTAATTTGAATACTGAGACAGGCTCTGATTTCCCACATATTGAAATTTTGTGAAGGACAAAAAGTTCAGCTGCCTGTGACCACAGGACTATAACAAATAATCACTCACTCAGGTATGATGGAACTTGCCCATTCAGTGGGTAAGGATTATAAATTTGACATCTATAATGTTTAGCATTTAATGGCCTGTGGAGAGAAGGCAGAACAGGTCATATGTTTTTATTAGTTGTTTTCTTTTTGTTAGATTTCTTGCAGCAGTATACAGGGTCAAATTGTAGTATGGGTAAAATATAGTTGCACTTCCAGAGAGAATGGCCTTGAAATAGTCTAGCCATGAGGAAGAAAAGGCATGGATGTGTTTTTCTGTGTCTAACTATTCTGTATCTATTTTGATAGTTTCCTATGACAGAGAAAAATAATGTTTTTTTGTTGTATGACGCTACAAGACAAAAGGGAACGGGTCAGTGCAATACAATTACGATTGGATTCTCTGTGGGTTAGCTCATGTCTTACTGTATAAATTTATTGACTAACTTTCACTACTGTTTGTGTGGCGATAATTGTGATGAATATTTTAGAATCTGACATTTTACTGGAATAACTTAACAGGTTCATAATATGGTCACAACGAAAGGAACATTCCAAGAAAAACTATTCCTTTTTAAATACATTCAGAATTATTTGAAAATGAATTGAAGTACTTATTAAGCCTTTAAATGAGCTGCATTTAAAATCCATTCACAACAAGGCAAAACTTTCTCATATTTTTAGTAGTTTTGAACATTGGTTGACTCATGCTCCCCCACCTTTCTGTCTGTTTTGTTTTACAGACATGACCAGACATGCTTCCAGCTCTTCTGCCTCCACTCCCAGTGACTGTGCGTCTACTCCCTCCCCCAGCACCCCATCACAGCTCTCCCCAGAATGCACCTCCCCATTTGGTCCACGGCTACCCATGGCCAAACACTACACTTCAGCAAGGCCCCAGCCAGAAGGGGCCAGCAGTGATGGGGGCTCAGATGGTCGACTTGGTGGCTCTGGACGGCTCGCTGGCAAGTTCGGTCGAGTGTCTTATAAGCATGGGTCCATCAAGATGGAAAGGATCAAGGTGCTCACAGGGTCTGAAGTGGAGAGTGACTACAAGGAGCCAGAGACTATGGACACAAGGGTGGTGATGGGTCAGGAGGCTCTTCTAAGGAGCATGGAGACACAGAGGGGGACACTTTTGCAGAAAAAAACTGGGCAGGAAGCCCACAGTCTGGAACGCAAAACCCTGGTACCATCCACTGTCCTGGGGGAGGGTAAGATGGGACGTTTAGAGAGAGTGAAGCTGGACACCGGCCAAGAGGTTCCCTCTGTCATACATGATGAGTGCCTGATCACTAAAACGGAGCAAGATAAAGACTCTGCGCAGCTCCTCACCCATCCTGTCCTGGAACCCAAAGCAATTTTGGATGTTGGACTGACTGCCAGCTGCAGCTCCTTGGGAGGGGAAGGAGGAGAGGAGCTATCTCAGGGTGAAGTGCCTTCCTTGTCTTTTTCAGAGCCCTCCTGTATGGTTGACCCCCAACGAGTGGGGGTACCCTCAGGTCTGGACCCAGACCTCTACTACACTGCTCCGTCCACTCCCATTAAGATGGCATATTGCTCACACCTTAAACACCAGTGGTACCCCAGCTCACAAAGTCCAGGACCAGGCTCCCCAACTGATGAGTCCTCTGACCTTCCTGAAAGTGATGGGTTGTGCTCTCCCCCCACTTCCCCTTCAGGCTCTTACATTACAGCTGAGGGAGGTAGCTGGACCTCCTCCTACACATCCAGCACATCCCCGTCCTGCTCCCCAAACCTTATTGCCGAGGCAGAGCTGCAGGAGGCGCCTGCATGCTATGTGGAGTCCCTCTCAGAGATCGGGGATGAGCTGGGTGAGGACAGGAGCGGTGCTGAGAAGGACGCCTGCCTTTACAAGGCTGATGGGCTGGGGCTGTCAGAAACAGATGTTGCCTTTGCAGAAGGCATGGATGCACCTAAGAGGGGGACCTGCCGGCCCCACTGGGTAACTGAAGAAACTTCTCCCCAGAGGAGCAGCAGTGGGAGGAGCACGTCATCCCAGGAAGGAGGAGTTGAGTCTGAGGGGTCCGTGGAGCCACTGGAGGAGCAGGAGGCTGTTGAGCTGGCAGAATATGCAGATCCAGAGCAGGATGTGGAGCTAGATTTGAATGCCTGTGTGTCTGAACATTTTGCCAACCTGGATGCCCCCCTCAGCCCAGAGGAGGTCATCTCCCCAGATCTAGTAGCCTCATTCCCATTTGTTCATCTCCTGGCTGCAGCTGCAGACACCGGCAGCCTGACCCCAGCCACCTGCTCCTCTGAAGTTTCAGACACAGACAACAACAGCCTCTATGGTGAGATGGCCTCCTCTGCCCTGCTATTCCCATCCCAGGAGGATAGCCAGGGTGGTGACATGATGATACCGGCCTCCATGCTTCCTTTGCATGCAAGTCTCATCTTCCAAGCTGATTCCATGGAGATCACATTGTTCCCCACAGAGGATGAACCCAGTAACGATGTGGATGCCTATGCAGCTGGAGAGGAGGAAGGGGATGTGGATGAAGATGAAGATGAAGAGGAGGTGGAGGAGGAAGAGGTAGAAGTAGTAGTGGAAGAGGAAGGGAAAGTTTTAGAGGACCTCAATGAGGAAGACACATCTGCTTCCTTCTTAAACTCCCTCTCAGAGACCTCCATCAATGAGGGTGTAGATGAGTCCTTTGCCTTCCAAGATGACACAGAGGAGTCAATTGATTCAGCCTCTTACAATGGTGAGGAAGACGAGAGGCTGTACAGCACAGAGAGGCATGCTGAACTGGCTCAGCAGTTCCCAGGACCAGATGACCCAGCGGAAGTTGCAGTTCCCCAGCAGAAGGATTCCTTCAACTCAGGAAGTGGGAGTGAAAGTGAGATGGAGATCTCCTCTGAGTCTTCTGACGCAAATCATGGGCCAAACAAGAGCTCAACAATAAGCTGTGTCAGCTCAACTGAAGTGAGTTCCCCTACACATCCAGTGGCACATAAAGGTAAAGTTGAAACATCCGTTGTTGCGGAAGAAGTCCAAATGCCTCAGCAAGCTGAACAGGAGAACACTGAGCGGTACACAGAACCTACAGCTAGTATGGTACAGAAAACAGCTGATGAACCTTTCATGCTACCTTCTCAGGCAGATACCTTGCAGTTGGCAATACAGGCCAGAGCAAATGATGATCCAATTACTGGGGAATTGATCAAAGGCACTGAAGACAGTGCAGGCAAGCTCTCCACATGCCTGAGTGAAGTGACAGCAACAGTGGGTGAGCATCTGGACCTTGTGGCAGAACTTGCAGATCAGAAAAATGGCAACAGCATGGACTATGCAGACCGCTCTCTGAGCCTGGATGAGACAGCCACCAATGATCTGAATAAAGGTGTACCACTGCTTTCGCACCCCAAAGATGACTGCTGCAACCCAAGCAACATACCCATCTCCACAAGCCCTGAGGCTTCCTCTGAGGTGCTGGACAACCTGGCTGTCACCACTACAGATGTCACAACCTTGGGATCATCTCTGAACCAGGACAACCTGGCCGAGGATCAACCCTGCACAGATGATATAAACCTGTGCCCTCTCAATGCACCCTGTTCTGCCTACAGCATGCTGGCCATTTCACCAAAGAAAGAAAACTCTGATACCAATGCCTCAGGTGCTGAACCTTCTTCCAGAGGTTGGGAATCAGAAGCGCCTCTGTCCTTGGGAGAATGTCATGTCTATGATGCAGAGAGCTTGCTGTTGTGCGAAATAGCTGGTCCTTTGGGCACAGAAGCCACTGCTGTTTGCCCCAACATTGGCTCAGGAGGTGGTACCTTAGTAGACCAGGATGATAACATAAGCTGTGACAATTTGAAGTTAGAATCATCGGAGGGAGGTATGCTAAAATCCAATCTATCAAACTGGAAATCCATAGAAGAGATTTCAGAGGCAGGTGGAGGGGAGGATGGAAGCTCTCACTTTCCTGAGGATGAAGACAACAACCTTCAGGATCAGAATGATGATCCAGTCAGACAGCATGCGGACGCAGACACACAGAATAAACCAGAACATGCTGGCCCACTGTTCCATTCCACAGGGCCACCAAAATGTCTCCAGTTCAACATCCTTTCTGAAGATGATAACAAGGACACCAAAAACCGAACTCCAATTATGGAACAAGATTGTGTGAACATCCCTGAAGAATCTGTATCAAATGTATCTGTAGTGGAGGATATACCACCTCATGATGCAGCTGTTGTAAGCTCTGAGGGGTTGCATAAGGAAGGTGCCACTCAAGAAATTACGAAACCACAGCCTGCATCCCCTGCAGCTGTAAAAGCTGACAGAAGTGGACTGCCAGGTGCTAAGACGCAAATGGAAAATATACACAAGTCAGACAGTACAGCTTATGCTAAGGGGAAACGCTCTCCAACTGTAGATAAATCCCACTTGAAGAAAGACATTGGCGCAGAGAGTAAAGCTGGCGCCATCGAACACATGGGTACAATTTCTTTACTGGGGGGATCTTTTGGTACATTCAGTCCTAGAAAAAATCCCAGCATCGCCAGGGCAGAACGGCCTGTGGTAAATAGTCCTTTACCAAGAAAGGAATCAGTGGTGAAATGCAAGGACCACGAGGCTGTATCAGAAGCAACAGTGTTGACAGGTGTGGAACGACACACTGATGTTAACACTGAGAAACAAACTGAGAACAGCAAATGTATAGCATTTGACAGACATACTGATGAACCAAAGACTATAGCTGCCTTTAAAGGACAAGAGTGTACAAAGACTAAGGGGGATTCTCGTATGTCAATGGAAGGTAAAATAGATAAAATAGATGACAAAGAGCTAAGAATCTCTCTAAATGAGACAGTTTTGGGAAGCTTGGCAGAGAAAGGTGACAAACAGGAAGATGTTATGGAGGAGGTGTCAACACTACCTGAGACAGACAGGGAAGAAAAAGGGAAAGGTGACAAACAGGAAGATGTTATGGAGGAGGTGTCAACACTACCTGAGACAGACAGGGAAGAAAAAGGGAAAGGTGACAAACAGGAAGATGTTATGGAGGAGGTGTCAACACTACCTGAGACAGACAGGGAAGAAAAAGGGAAAGGTGACAAACAGGAAGATGTTATGGAGGAGGTGTCAACACTACCTGAGACAGACAGGGAAGAAAAAGGGAAAGGTGACAAACAGGAAGATGTTATGGAGGAGGTGTCAACACTACCTGAGACAGACAGGGAAGAAAAAGGGAAAGGTGACAAACAGGAAGATGTTATGGAGAAGGTGTCAACACTACCTGAGACAGACAGGGAAGAAAAAGGGAAAGGTGACAAACAGGAAGATGTTATGGAGGAGGTGTCAACACTACCTGAGACAGACAGGGAAGAAAAAGGGAAAGGTGACAAACAGGAAGATGTTATGGAGGAGGTGTCAACACTACCTGAGACAGACAGGGAAGAAAAAGGGAAAGGTGACAAACAGGAAGATGTTATGGAGGAGGTGTCAACACTACCTGAGACAGACAGGGAAGAAAAAGGGAAAGGTGACAAACAGGAAGATGTTATGGAGAAGGTGTCAACACTACCTGAGACAGACAGGGAAGAAAAAGGGAAAGGTGACAAACAGGAAGATGTTATGGAGGAGGTGTCAACACTACCTGAGACAGACAGGGAAGAAAAAGGGAAAGGTGACAAACAGGAAGATGTTATGGAGGAGGTGTCAACACTACCTGAGACAGACAGGGAAGAAAAAGGGAAAGGTGACAAACAGGAAGATGTTATGGAGGAGGTGTCAACACTACCTGAGACAGACAGGGAAGAAAAAGGGAAAGGTGACAAACAGGAAGATGTTATGGAGGAGGTGTCAACACTACCTGAGACAGACAGGGAAGAAAAAGGGAAAGGTGACAAACTGACTTGTCAGAGTGAGCCCGAAACCTCTGAGGATGCGAAAGAGAGTTTTGTTGACAAGAAACCAAAGCAGCCTGATGCACTTATGAGTCACCTTCCCATCACTGCAAACAAAACTCTGAGAAAACCAGACTTTGCCTCTGACAACTCCAAGGAAGAGGCTTCATCCGGCAAGAGCATCTGCAAGGTGATATCCCTTGAGAAGAGCCACATATCTTTGAATGAGGTGGTCTCAGAGGATCAACACCTTGTGGAAACTCAACAGTGGGAAGGTGTAAGGATGAGTCCTGCTGTTGCATCAAAGGAAAGTGCAAGACAAAAGAATCAAGACCTTATCAACACATTAAGTCCTGTTGTATCAGAGCAAAGCGCAAACAAGCTGAACCAAGCTGAAACTGCCATCCAAAGTCCTAGTCCATCTGCTGCCTGTGAGGCTAAAGGAAAACAGACTGTGTCCGTGAAGGAAGAGGTGCTCAACCGCAGCACTTTACGGCGAGAGCACCTGGCAGGCAGGGCCAGAGACATCAATGCCAACCATGTTGACAGCAATCTGATGTCCACTACTGAGCAAAGCCCGTCCTACCCCCTGGGAGGCTCCATGAGGCCACCCAGTGAGGAGCTTTCCGTCCCCATCCAGGAGTCCCAGGCTGAGGCTATCAATCCTGCACCATCCCCTCCTGAGCTCCACACTAAATCAGACCCTATGCAGTGCTGCACTGATATCCGTGCACCCCTCCCATCCCACAGCCTGTCACAGCCCCTCCAGGAGACTGCACCTACGCCCAAGCAGCCACCCGCAGCGCCAGTCCAGGATACACAGCACCACGCAGACAGGCAGTCTTCACTGTCACCAAAGGAGCATGCGCAGGAGAAGCTAAGAGGTGTGGTTCTTATACCTGTGTAGTAAATGTTGTTGTTGTTATTATTATTATTATTATCATTGTTGTTATTTTGCAGCAGTGTGAAGGTAATATTTCTTTCTGCTTCGTTGCTTTTATTTTCACAAGACACCATGCTCCAAGGCAACTTCCAAGGCATGAAATGATTACAATATTGCTTTGTACGAATATGCTAGTATCTTATTTTTTCAACTAATACAGTGAGCACCATAATTCATTGGACAGGGTGACACATATTTAGTTATTTTGGTTCTGTACTCTAGCACTTTGAGTTTGAAAGGATACAATAACCTCTCTGCATTTGAATGGATCTCTATGGGAATTGGGGGGTGGGACTAGATTTAGCTGTAAATTACACTGGAACTTTACGGCAATTCATTTCACCAAAAATGTATAAACCAAAAAAATCACGCTTGGGGAAAAGTGGCTTCAGTAATCAGAATAATTTTTTCAGAATAATTTCTTTAGCACATTTATCTTTTAGAATATTTCTTATTAATAAGGATATTATCCCTGAAATTATTTAATTGGACCCCATCCATAAATCTTTTTTTAAATTAATTGTAAAGCCTCTTTTGGAATGCCATCAAAAACAATAGCATATTCTTTGGGAACAATTGGAAATAGTAAAGAAATGTGATTTATTTTTCAATTGTATATCCTTGTTATTCCTAAGTATTTATCTGAAGAAAAATTATGTTTATAGGTCAAAGTCCAAGCCAAAAGATCCTCTCTATGAAATTTATACAATTTACTAATTTAGCCAATCTAATCCACATTATAATTACATTTTACAGAAACTCAAGGCCACCCACTGATTGTTCAGTAACAACCGTAGCAGAGTAGAAGGTTCACACCTCCATCTGGTGGCCATTTAATATATTGTATTTACATTTAAATTGCATTCATTCCTATAGTAGTCTTGGCTACGTGTGTGTGTGTGTGTGTGTGTGTGTGTGTGTGTGTGTGTGTGTGTGTGTGTGTGTGTGTGTGTGTGTGTGTGTGTGTGTGTGTGTGTGTGTGTGTGTGTGTGTGTGTGTGTGTGTGTGTGTGTGTGTGTGTGTGTGTGTGTGTGTGTGTGTGAGAAAGAGAAAGACCAAATTTATTTTAGTTTGTATTTTAAAATGTTCATAAGTCAGGAGTATAAACAGATCAATGACCAATGTACAAACAGACTGACAATAATTAATTCTACAAAATGGAGAAGAGTGAGAGAGAAGAAAAAGGGGCTTATAAACATGTATCTCTAAACAATAAATAAATTAATACATTTAGGCTAAATACCTACTTGCAATTTAATTTCACTAGCGAGCAAGGGTTCATCAAGTTTATTTGACATACCTGTGCCAGCTATCTTTAATGTAAAAAAAAAAAAAAAAAATGTTTGTATAGTAGGCTACGTATATAGCCTGCCCAAACCAATAACGGCAACCTGATTTTTGTATAGTAGGCTACGTATATAGCCTGCCCAAACCAATAACGGCAACCTGATTTTTGTATAGTAGGCTACGTATATAGCCTGCCCAAACCAATAACGGCAACCTGATTTTTGTGACCCAAAAATGTGCGTCCTTCAGCTGCTTTGTAAAAGGCTGCTAAGAGACGAGGAGCAAGTAGCGTGCTTTCATTAGGGAAACAACAACAACGGTCATACTATTTCATACGTAGGCTATAGGCCTACTGTAGCTTGCACTGAAAGCTACAATAATACAACCGTTAAGAAATCTCTACATCAGCGCCCCTGTATGTATGTAGAGATTTGGTGATAACATTTATCATAAAGAGAGAACAACTTTCTCCAAGGTGAAATTTCTCTGTAAAAGCAGAATTTACAAGTTCACTGGAGGATCTAGCCGACTATTATGGGAGATCATCCTACAATCTTTTCAAGCGGTAGGCCTATCATTGGTGTAATACTGAATTCCATTTTGTAATGTTATGCTACTTATGTTGGCTTATTTATTAATATTTTAACGTATGCACTGGCTTAGTAATGAGACTGGTTCCATGTAGACTATGTTATTCATAATTATACACCAAGTTTCAGTATACACATTGTAGGCTATATTATTTTAATGTCAGACTTGTTTTACTTAGATGGGAATGTTTATGTGTTCTGGGGGTGGGGCGGGTAATATTAGTATCAGGCACAAACTATTGGATTATTATCATACCCTGTCATGCACTTTCCTATATGGAATTTAACAAGGGACTTTCTTTTCCAACATTAGGATGTGTACCTCACTGATTTCATACTCACTTGTTTGTGTGGTCGTTGTTGGTGTCATCGTGAAGCGTAGTGGAAATATGCTTGCATGTTGTTTTGACCTATTGTTTTGTTTCTCATGCTCCAAACCAAAATAATATTATGTTGATGTTTTTTTCTTGCAGGTGGTACAGAAGAGGAGGCTGAGAACAGTAGCACAGAATCACCACGTGGGCCTGGTGCCGTCGAAGTTTCAGGGCACAAGGGTGGCCGCCAAAGAGGGTCCTTGCACACAGAGTCCAGCTCCTCTAGTGAGAGAGAGCTTCCATCTTCCCCAGCACAGGTTTTCAGCCCCACTCCCCATACCTCTGTGTGTGGGGAGTCACTCCCACCAAAGAGACAAGAGCCCCTCAGCCAATGCCCCATCTCCTACAGTCACAAAACAACACCTGAGGTCGATTTGTCCTTCAAAAACAAGGGTATGTGTGTATGAGATAGTGTGTATCTTGATGTGGGTGTACATATGCATGCTTAGTACACATTTGTGTTGGTTTGGGTATATGTATACATTTGATAGTGAGAAGCAAAAAGCAAAAAAGTAATACATTCCCATACGATTAGTAATTTATAACGCAGATTGATCCACTTTAAGAATATAGGCCTCTACATATACATCCTTTGTGTAATCAATGAATTATAGACTAATTAGTCTGACAAAAATGAGAAAAAGAAGTATCATTCAGGATAGGCAGGGGTAATTCAGGGGCAAACTTCAAAATCTGAGATTTATCTTGAAACTATGGAAACCTTTCAAGGTATGAGGGAATGCACATAATCAAAGAAAATTCCCATTCTGCATAGAGTGATTAATCTCCATAAAGATGTGCCCCAATAAGGGATAGTAATTATACACTGTTCCCTTGCTTCATGGTACACAATGCCTTTCTCAGCATTCTCTCTTCCCTGTTACTGTCTCTGGGTAAGTTTGACTCATTACAAATGTCTGACTTTTGTATTATGTGTGTATTATGTGTGTCCACAGTGGGTTCCTGCAATGAGTCAGACAGTGATGGGTCTGTGCCTGAGTTGGAGGAACCAGAGAGTCCGTTGCTGAGGGCCACAGACACACAGGTGAGTGGGAGACAGCAAGAGGAAGAGGGCATACAGCGTGGACAGCACATCATCTGAGTTCTAGTGTCCTGTCCACTCCACCAATACTGGGACATAACCGGGAGTGGAGAGAGGACGTCTCTGTGCTGTGACCGGACATTTTGTTTCCAAGGTTCTAAGTTGGAAAACAGTTGACTAACCACCTGCAGTCCATGTGTGTCAAATGTTTTAGTTATATCTTAAAGAAAATGGGCACCACATGCTACTGTCTCCACGTGGTGAAATACTAGGAATGGATCCTGTAATTGCGCCACTTGAGCTTTATGCAGTTCAGCATCTCTTACTATATTTGCCAAATTAGCTTGGTAGTGATAAATGGCACGCTAATACTAATTTAATGGTAAATATGCATATTGGCTTCCTGTTAACAGTAAAAATCTAGTGTTATTTAAATTATCTAAATGCTACCCATGCAAACAAATTGCTAATTTCTTCAGTTTCAGTGCATGGCCACCTAATCCTCAAAAGTAATTTCTTCTGATTTGTTCAGTTCTGAAGTTATTAGTGGCACAGGTTCAGATGTAGACCTGCAAAATCTGAGGTGTAGGTTTTTGTTTTGTTTTGTTTTTTCAACTATGACATTATGACAACCGTTAAACTCTCAGCATGATTTCCGAAATAAAAATTTTTTTTTTTGCAAATGCTTAGATACCTTGCTTGGACCCATTAATTGCTGCTTGCAACTATTTTCATTTATATTTACTGTTGCAGATTTCAAGAGACTTAGACAGCAGTAATATAATAAAATAAATAAAAATATTATCAGCCCATAATCTTCATCAAGTTGTTTCAGTCATAGTAGCTTTGTAGCTTAGTGGTAGGTTGCCAAATTAACTCAGTAATCAAGAGAGCCACATCTACCACAAATGAACATGCCACAACTTAATTAATTACTGTTGTCTGTTCACATAATGTTTTTAATTGAGACTAAACTGCAAATAGCATTCTTAACTTATAATATAAATACTTATACTTATATATAAATGGTCAAGTGGTCCCGTTTTTGGAGAGCATGCTTAATAATTCGATGAGGAAAAGTGGACCTGGTCCTACTTGACTCTCGTCATGTACTGTGACATGCAATCCAGAAGTGCATTAGTCATTCTGTTTCTGTGTTATCTCTTCACCATGTTCATCATGTTCATGCGGCTGTGATTTAAGCCATCTGCCTCCCGTAGCTTGTCTGTAGCTAGTCTTGTTGAGGGTGCACAACAACTTACTTGACCACTGCATCTGAAAATCATGCTGCTATCTAAAGGGCTGGCTGAAATTACCAGCGTTTGATATTTTGCCATGTTTAGCATGTAAAATTAAAATTTATTGTGAGCTGGCAATTAAGGCTCTGCAAGCTGTGCCATTGTTGTAGCTTATAGTTTGGAATAGAATATTAATTTAAATGTGATTCCCTGTTACATATCTCCCTTTGAACCTTATTAAAACTCTCCATCTCTCTCTCTCTCTCTCTCTCTCTCTCTCACACACACACACACACACACACACACACACATACACACTTTCTCTTTTCTGCTTCTCCAGTCTCAGCTGTCTCACTCAGCGCCCCCTGGCGATGAGTCCATGAACAAAGCAAAGCAGAGCCGCAGTGAAAAGAAAGCACGGAAGGTGAGATTATGGATTCAGCGAGAAAACACAAAATATTATTATTATTAAGATTATTAATTCATGTGTTCATAAATTAATGTGTAAAGCCATCTCAGTAGGTTATGTGTGCATGTGTGTGTGTGTGTGTGTGTGGGTGGGTGTCTGCTCCAGGCCATGTCGAAGCTGGGGTTAAGGCAGATCCAGGGAGTCACGCGCATCACCATTCGCAAGTCCAAAAACATCCTTTTCGTCATCACCCGACCTGACGTCTTCAAGAGCCCTGCCTCTGACATCTACATAGTGTTTGGAGAGGCCAAGGTGAGACAGACCTCTACCAGCAGCAACAAAAACAGACTATATTTTCATGACCGCTCTGACAAACTACCCAGTAAACACACTGCCAACTGGGCCTCTGCCACAGTGTTTGGTACTAAGACATGTATCAACAAGTGACTATGAACAGTGATTCATTTCTAAAAATTTATAAACACATTGGTTTTTCTATGATATATTTTTTAAGTAGCAATGTTCCCTTTGACCACTAGGAATAACTTCCATGTATGGACACTGCTGTATTTGCCGCAAAAATCTTGTTCATCATCCAAAATCTTGTTCTTTCAACCAAAATGGGAGCCTGATTATCTATTCAAAAGCTTTCATGGTAAACCACATAGTTTAATTAAGTAAGCGGCCATGCTAGAGCTGCTAGCACTGCTGACCTAAAAGGCCAGATACACAAACAGCAGTGACTTTTTACAAAAGCCACAATAGTACAAGAAGCCATGGGATCCTTGTCTTGTCTTACTCAAACGTCCAAAGGTGAAGAAGCCCTTGTCTGACAGGACATATTAATATTAACTATCTGATAGCACTATGTGACAAAATTCCCTATCTCTCTCTCTCTGTCTCCCTCTCTCTCTCCTTCTCCCCCTCCTCGTTTCTCTTCCCTAGATTGAAGACCTGTCCCAGCAGGTGCACAAAGCTGCAGCTGAGAAATTTAAGGTTCCCCTGGAGCCATCACCCCTCATCCCAGAGAGCACCCCCAGCCTGAGCATCAAGGAGGAGAGTGAGGAGGAAGAGGAGGAGGTATATCCTCCCTCTTACAATAAGCCATGGGGTCCAAAGGAAACCTCTGCTGTTTGGAATGCCTAATTGTGATTGTAGGCCTGTCCCATTGCTGCCATGTCCTCAAATGTCAAGTCAGTTCAGGATAGCAAATACTAGCATACATTAACATGCACTGACGTACATGCAGCTATCCACCCCTTCTTTTCACCCTGTTCATGTTCCCTTTAAACCACTAACGCCTTCTGAACTCATTGGGCATTGGGATTCTTGAATGAATGGGTTCAGCCAGATAATGATGAGTGTGATCAGATGTTAATGTTTCATAATTATGGCTTAAGTACTTGGTTGTAGCAGACCCCTTACTGTTTGCAGTTGTGTGTCCCCCTCCCTGTTTTCAACCTCCCTCTGACTACACCCCCTTTGCTCTGTGTGTCTCTGGATCAGGTTGATGAGGCTGGCCTGGAGCTCAGGGACATTGAGCTGGTCATGGCTCAGGCCAATGTGTCCAGAGGGAAGGCCGTCCGCGCGCTCCGGCACAATAAGAACGACATCGTCAACGCTATCATGGTGAGGAAGGGAGGATTGGACTTAACCACATGGTCTTACATTGGGTGACGCACACAATTTTTTTACGTTGAGCAATGTGATGGGTATGGCCTGATCACAGGCACACTTTTGTATCTGCCTACATGAAACTCGTCCACCTTGGTAATTGCTCACATGTAATTCTAAGCATACCCTATTATTTCCTACTAAGCGCTTGTTATGGCCGACTTGCACAGGGCATGTGCAAACCAAGGGGCTAGCTTTCCGCTCTCAACCTCAGCACTGGATATAATGTCACCCTCGTTAGTTTCCCCATTGGGCTCCAGTCATTTTTGACAGCAAAAAAATATACGTCCACTCATATATTGATGTTAACTCTATGCATTAAAATTTCTTTAAAAATTGCTTATTATTTTTCCGTGATCAAATATTTTTTTCTTACCACACAGACAAGGATATTCATTTATTTATTATTATTTATTCTGGCCTATGTCATATATTTGCGTGCTAATTGCCAACCAATGATATACTCGTAAGGCTTTGACGTAGCCGTCTCCATGTCACTTTCTGCATCATCCTCATTGTACATGTGACTCCAAGGACACGGCTGCGCATGTGAGATGAGCGCAAAAGTTAAACTTCCTGGTTGGGATGTGCGCCCCATTGGTTTCTATAGGCATCGTTGCCTCTACATATTATATACTCTAAGGCGCAAACCAGGGGGTAGGGGTTGCGATAAGTGTGGAGGGAATGGGTTCAGATGCCCCCAACACTAGGAGCGAACGGTGGGTCTCTCCGCTTGTCTCTAAGTCCTTCCTGTTCTTCCTGCAGGAGCTGACCATGTGAGAGGAGAGAGGCCATCCTGCCTGTCCGCTGCCCACTCACCCTCACCACCCATACACACTATAGACTCCACTGTATTGCTGCTATGTTGCATCCCCCATGTACCTGCTAAATAAAAGAGTCTGCTATAACCATACCCAGCGTATCGGATGCCTTTGTTCACACTTCTGTGCTCCTTGCCATTGTCAGGATGACTCAAGTGAATGAGGACTTTGGAACAGGTTCCCGGCAGTCCAAACTCCACTTGTACTTACAGTATGTGTTCACTGAGTTACTGAGTTAGCTGACTGATTTGTTGACTGATGGTTACAGGCTAATGCTACTGTTATTGTTTGAGTGTTTGGTCAGCACACACACGCTTTTATTTATTTTTTTTAAAAATTTTTTTACTTTGTTACACGTCACAAGTAAAGACCTTAACATTGGAGCAACTGAGGTGACTTGCTGTTCTTACAGCAACGTACTGTTACTATTACTCAACGTGATGCAATGCTGGCACCTGAAATTCAATCCTACAAATGTTGGCCAGTGGTTGTTAACTCTTATTAATAATATTAAGGTCAAAGAAGTTTTATCCCAGTGTTCTGATATTGAAATGTCTTCATTATAGATACAGTGGTGTACAAAGATTTGGGCATCCCTGGTCAAAAACAACAATGTTTTTTAACAAAAACATTTTTTAATTAAAAAAACTTTAATTGAAATCTTTCTATAATCATTCTTTAACACACTTTAACACACGTTTGATATAATTTGTAACATAATGAAATTCATTCTCTTTCCTATAACTAAAATGATTTATTGAGAATTGCCAAGCAGTACCATCATGTATTGGCAGTAGATATGAAAAGGAAACCAACTTTTGTGGAGAAAAGTGGCAAAACGTAACGTATGCAAAGACCCATAAAAATAAAATAAAAATATTGAAAAAAAATCATTGCCACAAGGGGGTAGCCTTGCTCCATATCTCATATGAACTGCTATTTAAAAAATATATTTTTTTAATGTATTTTATTGTTCTAGTGAAGTCCCTCACCCTATGAGAATGGGCTGTATTGGAAAAAGTTGCCAAGTTAGAACATAAGACACATTTTAAAAGCTTTTTATAAACAATTGTCCATTTTATTATACAAATAATTTTATGATAAAAAAGAACAAAAAAAGTGGCCACTGTTTAAATACAAAATGTCCTCATACAAAAATCGATAAAGTGGTACATTTAAACTTAGTACAAGTACATGCCAATGATCAATACAAAAGTGTAATTATACAAGTTACATTAATAGTTGATTACATGACACATACACACACAGAACTAGTTTATAAGTGACTAAATGATAATATAAAAAAAATGCTTCTTCTGCTGTCACAAATTAATCAATTTGAGTAATGTGATAGCCATTGATGCCTTTTCAGTAATTAGTCAGCCATTGTTGAAACCTTTACTCATGTATCTCATGAAAATATAGTGTATGTTAATTGTTGCAGAGCCTTGTCAATTTTTGGTTGGGACAAAATGTTGAAGTTTATTCAAGTCAATTACTGGAATATAACACTCAGTGTCCCCTTTATTGGGTACAGCTATCTAGTACCGGGTAGGGCCCTTTTGCCTCCAGAACAGCCTGAATTCTTCATAGCATGATTCAACAAGGTGCTGGAAATATTCCTTAGAAATTTTGGCCCATACAACTCGATAGCATCACACAGTTCCTGCAGATGTTTTGGCCACACATTCATGCTGCAAACCTCACCATTCCATTTCATTCTGAAGGTGCTCTATTGGATTGAGATCTGGGGACAGTGCAGTCCATTGGAGTAAACTGAAGTCACTGTCAAGTTCGTGGAACCAGCTTGAGATGATGCATGCTTTGTCACGTGACGTATGCAAAGTATCCACTTTTTAAAAGGGTGGACTGTGGCCATAAAGGGATGCATGCACATTGTCAGCAGCAATGCTTGTGTATGCTGTGGCATTCAAATGATACTCAGTTGGTATTAAGGGCCCTAATATGTGCCAAGAAAACATACCCCACACCATTACACCACCACCACCAACCATTGACACAAGGATGGATCCATTAATTCATGCTGTTTACGCCAAATTCTGCATGTCGCAGCAGAGATAGAGATTCGTCAGACCAGGTGACATTTTTTAAATCTTCAATTATCCAATTTTGGTGATCACGTGCCTATTGTAGCCTCATCTTCCTGTTTTAGCTGACAGGAGAGGAACCTGGCATTATTTTCTGCTGCTGTAGCCCATCCGCTTCAAGGCTGAAAGCACTGTGCTTTCAGAGATGCCCTTCTGCACCCAACTGTTGTAAACAGCTGTTATTTGAGCACTTGTGACCTTTCGGTTAGCTTGAATGAGTCTGCCTATTCTTCTCTGACCTCTCTCATTAACAAGGTGTTTGCACCCACAGAACTGCTGCTCACTGGATATTTTTTCTTTGTTTATCGCACTATTCTCTCTAAACCTTAGAGACTGTAGTGCATGAAAATCTGAAATGTTTCTGAGATGTTGGAACCACTATGTCTGGCACCAACAATCATACCACAGTCAAAGTGGTTTAGATCACGCATCATGCCCATTATAATGTTTAGTCGAACAACAACTAAACATCTTCACCATGTCTGCATGCTTTATATATGGAGTTGCATGATTCACCGTTTGGAGGAGCAGGCTATTTGCGTTAACGGGCAGGTGGACATAAAGTGGTCACTGAGTGTATAATGTCATAACCATTAATTCAAAAGTTTAAGGGTATTATCAAAACAGAGTTAGTATTTATTGTCACAGTTTTATCCTTTAGTGAATAACATTCCTATGACAGTGACTGGAGAACAATGCAAACTCCACACAGATGAGGGCTTGTAAGAATATCCCTTACATCACACAGTAAACCGAGCATTAATGTCACAGACAACCTCTTAAGGGAACATGAAAAATACTGCTTTCAGTAATGCCACTCAATTCTCAATTCAGACAACATGGCTCAACAGCTCAATGTATGTATATGTATATAGGTGATTTTATTTCACCCCATTAAGTTCAAGTATAATAAATTATTCCCATCAACCACTGAAATAATTTTTCATTTAGGTCATTATAGGCCAAGTTCAAGAAATATATCTGTCCAATTAGATGCTCCATCCCTGGCAAATACCTAAACATTCCTTGTCCAACTACAGTCACAGTTAACCAATGGAAAAAGGAGGGCATAGCTTGAAGAGGACCAATTTACTGCATTACTTAATGCCTTGGTCTGCTATAAGAGTGGATGCTCCCATGTAATGAGCCCTGAATAGTCAGTCATCTCCTCTCAACCACTTGACACCTGAAGGCTCCTCAGAGTCTTTGCATTGGTAACCAATTAACTGAAACTGTCATAAGGACTGATTTGCCCATTGGTAGTACAGGCTTTTCCATTAAATTAATAACTCAAATTAATTCTAATGGCAAGAGAAATGCATTTTGTGTGCACTGATTTGCATTAGACACAACATCAATAAGGAGCAGTATCCACAAAGTTAAGGCTATGGAAGCAAAGCCTCCTGATGTCGCTCTGAGGTGATTGATTACAGTGAGTGACATTTTGTCTGGTCCAACTGCAGCCCTGCCTTGCCCTTGCTCACTTCCGGGGCGGGAGCACGTTAGCCTCAAAGTGGCCTTGGTTGGTGATGTTGCCTGCAGGAAAGTAGCGCGCCACCACAAAGGTGGAGCCGTCAGTGGCGGTGGCTTTCCCCACTCCCAGCTTCTTTGTGTTTTTCCACACCATGGCTGTGAAGTGCCCTGTGGATTGACAGAAGAACCAGTACCAAGAGTCAGTGAGAATACAGGCTCATGGGAGGGGCATAAAGAATGGTAGAGGCCAAAAGTCAATTGAGAAGAAGCAGAGGGGCTAAACAGAGAGAGAGGATCAAGAGTTAATCAGGAAACAGGGGAGGAGCCAGAGAGAGGGAGGAGCCAGTCACTTAGGAAGGAGGTGAAGGGTTTTGGGAGAGTGAGTCACAGATTTTCTAGGACATAATCTTTCCACAGAAAAACATCATTGCATACTTGGTACAAATCAGTGAGTCAATGCCTAGGCTATATCAAAGTTAATGAAGTTCTCTTTCCCATCACTAGCACCAATGGGAAGTCTTGGGGGAGAGGCTACAGACACAGTTAGGATAAAGGGATCAAGCCAGCGGAAGTTAGTCAGAGTAAAAGAGATAGGGGACTGAGAGTAACAGCACAAGGGATGTTGGAAAAAGACAGTTCATCTGGAAATGCAAACATTACATGGAAGCACAAGTATTGTCGGAGAGAGAAAAGAGAGTCCTGTTACTGAAACTGTTGTGCAGTTAGAGCTCACACAGAAAAACAAAACTTTAGGACAAGAGGTTATTTGTGAAAGGTCCTGTTCTTCACTGTCAAATATGTGCAGAGGACGTAAACATTGCCAACTGATTCATTTAATAAGAATGGAGAAACAGCGTAAAGATTGCCTAAAATGGTTCACATTCATTCTCTCCATATCTGCTACAGATGCAGATTCCTAGATAAAGGATAGGAATGCTGGCATCACAATAGGTATTACAATGTGTATGCATGGTATGTGTGAGCATATCATTCTTCCACAGCACACATCACTCTCTAAGTACCCTCACCTGGCCTTCATAATTTATAGTGTAAAATATATGAAGGGCCAAACGTTATTTATTTTCACTTTATCTGTAAAATTCGTAATGCAGTTTCTGCCGGGTACCGGCTGAATTGTAACTAAGTCAGCTGTCACATCTGTTTGGCTCCCTGTCCCTGCATAGTGAAACTGGTCCACAGGGGGTCAGGCAAAATGGCTGCACTATCCGGAATTAAACTTGTAACAGAAATTGCATGTCAAACACAACTTAACAGACGTTGGGGAGAAATCGGTTGATGTTACTGTAACTGTTACTGTTTTCACTTGCACTAAAATGACAGTTGTCTGATACCCAGTGGCAGCTTGTGAGCAAGAAATTTTATAAATAACTTTCAATTTATCAATACAATTTTTTGATGTTTATGTGGTAACACTATTTGACAGTGGTCGTCATGACATGGAAATGAGTGTCATTACCATGACATAACACCTGTCATGAAGTGTCATGTCCATTCAAAACTATGACAGTGTTGCTATTACATAACGTGCAATTGGTGTTATGACACAACTGACATAACCTGCATCGAAGGCTCACTATGGCAGGGGTGTCATAACACTGATTCCCCGTGACATTTGAAAATTACTATGTCCATTATTGGTTGAACGCAATGTCACTATGCGCCAGTTGCCAAATAGTGATACCTCATACTAAAACACATTGTCATCAGTTTATATTCTTTTGGTTGGGATGAGTTCATCAACATAGATACCAATGTTAATTTGCTGTGAAATCTACCTTAACCTCTGGAAGAACCACACCTTCTGAAATTCATCCCTGCAACAACTCCTTTAAAATACAGGTGGATATGTTCCCATCAAGACAGTTTCATGTCACTGTTGTAATGGGGCGTGACGTGTGAGGTAGGAGGAGCCAAACACAGCAAGGGGATTCTTAAAGCCCTAGGGCCACTAAGGCGGGAAATCCCGCAGATAAGGGAGGAGAACATACAATGAACACGCCTACAGACGCTACCAACCGGCTAACTGTCCCACGCCAAATAAGTAGAAGCGCAAGGACAGGTCTCTGAATAGCCAGAAATACGCGCCCTGTCTCGGTAACGAGACACATAAGAAAGGGCGAGTAGCGTAAAGGCACAAATAAAACACACAACAAACCCTGAAAACTAATAAGCATTAGTGTACAAGGAGGCGAAAAGGAACGGAGATCTAACGTTCCAAGGCTACTCTCAGGGACTCGCAGTCAAACGCAAACCTGTCAACAAAAACGCCCAAGCTCCATATAAGGAGAAACATACCTGGAGAACGAACAGAACTATAGTTCCGAACAAAATCGTACCGCAAGTAAAAAGGACGAAACAGAACAGCTGCACCGGAATTACCGGCTAAAAGACCAACACGAGTTTGATAAAGAATAAAAGCCCTGCCTCTTGGTAAAGAGGAAATGTAACGAGGCGAAGGAACAGATATAAAATTCCATGGCAGTTTGATAGGCTCGCAGTCAAATGCAACGACCAGGAAGCAGGAACAGAAAAGCCAGGGGAGATTAGTCCTAATAACTACATCTACATAGGCAAATACGCCAGGGGGGACGAGTCCTAATAGCTACTTACACATAGGCAAGTACGCCAGGGGGGGAAGAGTCCGAATAACTACATCCACATAGGCAAGTCCCGCGTTGATCGAGAAAACGTACAGGGGTAAACGCCCGATCTCCCAGGAGAGAGAAACATTTTACAGGCGAGCCGACGGAGCACCGTCATCCCATAACTTTACTAGCAAACATGACTAATGCAAGCTTAATTGAAAACACACGTCCTAGCCTCTCAATAATGGGAAATGTAACGAGGCGGAGGAACAGATATAACGTTCCATGGTTACTTTCATAAATGCGCAATCAAACACAAACATGTCCATAGCATCGTCCAAGCTCCATATAAGGAGGGACACACCCGGAGAACGAACAGAACTACAGTTCCGAACAAAATCATCTCGTAGGTGAAAAGGACAAACAGGAACAGCTGTAACAAAAGACCAACGCAAACTTAATCGAAAATAACCGACCTGCCTCTAAGAATAAATAAAACCCTAAAGTCAGTATGATACAAACGCCCTGTCTCTTAGTAAAAGGCAATAGATCTAGGTCAGGGATCAGGGCCGCTGTGTCTGCTGGTTTTTGTGATTTCCTTTCAATCAGCAGCCAATTTAGGCCTTGGAAACAAGGTGTGCAGACTCTTTAGCCAATCAATGACTTAAATTAAACACTTAAGTGCAGGAACACATCGAAAACCAGCAGACACAGCGGCCCTCCAGGATTTGAGTTTGAGATCCCTGATCTAGGTAAAAACAACAAACAAAGGACAGACCAGAAAGCGGAGACTGAAATGAGCACACCAAACAGGAATTCAACCTGAAGCTCAAAGCACAAAGGCCAGTACCGCAAAACTCCAATTAAAGCACAACGGAGCAAAATGGTCTCCTTAAAAACCTAGATCAACAATTAATATCGAAGCCCAGAACAAAAGGAACATGGGCTTAAATAGCTCACCGGCAACCATGTGCAACGTTGATGAGAACTTCTTCGTGAGAAGAAGGAAAGGAGCCAAAACTCCACCAACGAAGCAGCGTCCACTAGTGGCGACCGAGGAACACAACCGCAAGGGAAAAAGGTCACAAACCATGACAACTGTGCTATCTTGTTTTTTAATTTTTTTATTTGCATTGTCCTTATACCCATTCTAGGAAATTAACTAATTTTATGTTGTGATTGTGAGGTACATGCCAGTGTCATGACATTGTTTAGACCAGTGGTTCTCAACCCTGGTCCTGGGGACCCCCTGTGTATGCTGGTTTTCGTTCCAACCACAATTGCAATACCAGAATTTTAACAAGTTGTTATTTTTTCTTAATTAGGTGTTTTTATTGTATAGAGAGAACACTTTAAACTCTTTACTCTCTTAAGCCACGTTATGTTAGCAATAGCTATGCATGCTTTGAAGAAAAAAAATCCCATGTTCGTTATGCTTATTGTGTTATATTGCAAACAATTACAAAGAAGAGGTAAGAACTCAGGTGAATAGGCTCCTAATTAGGTAATTGAACACAAGTTTAAGTTCCTTCATAATTTTTTCCTTAAACTTGTTAACACAATGCAGGTTTGGCTCGTTATCATTTGCTTTGTCTTTGAATTCTTCATTATTTACCAAACGGTTAGTTTTAGTGGCCATGTGTCCACAATTTCACCAATTATGAGCCAATTGATTCACCTCAGTCTTTAATTTGATCAGTTAAAACATTTTTACCTCCTTTTAATTGTTTACAATACAGCACAATGTGAATATTGGACTTTTATTCTTCATGGCATGCATAGCTATTACTAACATAATGTGGCTTAAGAATGTAAATAATCCCTCTAAACATTAAAAACACCTAATTAAGAAAAATTAACAGCTTGTTAAAATTCAAGTATTGCAATTGTGGTTGGAACGAAAACCAGCATACACAGGGGGTCCCCAGGACCAGGGTTGAGAACCACTGGTTTAGACCATGTCAAATAAAGTTGTAGCATTTTATCTTGTCATTAGTATGTCATTAGGAGCTATGCTAGTGAAACTCAAGATTAAGTTTTCTGCTGACATGAACATAAGAACTGCATGACAGTGTCATGACATTATTTAGACCATGGGGTAAATCAGGAGAAAGCAAAAGGTTGCAATGTTTGTCTATGCTTTGCAAGACCATCCATGATGTTTCATGCTCACCCAAAGTAACCTAATTACTTTCCTATCCCAGGAGCAGTGACCACTGAATGTGTAATGATTGTGTGCTCATTAAAGTGTGTTGCTTTTAAAATGTGATTTCCAAACTGAGATACAAGTTTGGTACACAACAGACAAACAATAAATCTGAATGTTACTGAATTAAATATTCTTTCTTTTTTTCCTCTTTCTTTCCTTGGATTTCCTTTTGGATAATGCTATAGTTATAGCTGTGCAAGATTATCTGTCTGATCGTACCTTCTTTTGTTAAGAACAAATTGTTCTAACAAATTGTTGTTTGTTAGGTGACTACTGTTGCTTAGTGATAATAAATTGGCCTCTTGGTGATACTGCATTTTTGCATTCCTGAGAGTAACACTGATGTTCTCCACTACTGTTTGTCGCTCTGCATGAGCGAGTCTGTTGAAATGATTGTAATGTAATTTAAATTATCTGCCAAGCCTTAGATCCACATGTGTTGAAAGGCTGAGACACAGCCTTGACACACCGTCCCCATAACCATTCAGGAAACTGATCTGCGTGCAAAAATGTCTGTCTCCTCTCTCCATGCAGTGTTGCGAAACAGCCCTAACTGTGAATCAGAGTAGCTCATGGATTTCCTGTCAGCCTCTCATAGCTGGAGTTCCTGGCCAAAGTAAACCACATGACAGCAGTGTAATTACAGAGGGAGTGGTCAGGGTTGGTGGAGGATAGCAGAGTGTTGCTTGGGCTAAGGGTAATACTGCACTCCACTGTAAAAAAGTCAAAACCACCTAGCCTTCTGCTGAACTGTGGAGGAGAAGACAAGGAGGTATAGAGGGGGGTTGAGCAAGGCAGTCAAGAGGTGCTTACTTGTGGGTGTTGACAACTCATGATTCACATAGCCCATAAAACAAGAGTGGAGGGAATTTAGGGAAGGAAGCCTTGCTCAGCGAGAGGGAATTTTCCAGAACAGTACGTCAAAGACAGCGACAAATTCGCCAGTCACATTCTACGCAGGATTTAGCACCCGCTAACTTTACCTGAGCTGACTGCAGAAATTATACAATGGCCTGCTCTCAGCTAAAACAAAAACCTCTGCCAGGGATTGAGTGAGGCGTGTCAAATACAGAAGAGGCTTTTATATAACAATAGCTCCTCACAGCCACATACATAGTGATGTGGGTGAAACCAGACATTTTAGCACATCCTTTTGTCCAAGGGAACATGCGGCATTCATATGTTTAAAAGAACAGGGGATCACATTGGGAAAGAGCAGGTTTCAGACATTCACATGTCTTCAAGCTGACCAAAGGGAAGCACCATCATGCAAATCTCACCTGTGCCAGTAGAAAAACCAGGGCGGTTAAAATTATAGTGCTTCACTTCATTGTACCACCGGTCAGCAACATCTTTCCCTGTACAGCAGAAAAGATACAGTTACATTTCAGCACATGTCATAACCTAGATAGTTACATTTCAACACAAGTCACTATGTCACAGTTCTAGCTGTCATGTCATGTTTTATGTTTAATTTCTGTCTTTGTTAGATTTCTTGTTAATGTCACGTATTGTGTTTAGTCTAGTCACGCCACGTTTTATGTTTAATTCTTGGTACGTTTCATTTCCATGTCATGTCACGTTTATTGTTTGATTATTGTTACGATTTATTTTCTTGTCATGTCACGTTTTATATTTTATTCATGTTACGTTTTCCGTTCACTGTTTAGCATACACATTTCCGTGTTTTTCCGCAGCCTTGCGTTCATGCTGTTTCTCTCTCTCTCTTGCTGTCGCTCACGCTTCCCTAATTGTTTAATTCTCCCGTGTCTAGTTTACTAATCTACTAACATTAGATCAGGATTGGGTAATACTAACTCTCTAACCATGTGTTCATGTTTACCTTACGTTTCTCGTGCATGTCCTTTACTAATTTACTAACGCTAGGTCAGGATAGGTTTATTACTAACGATTACTAATTATCTTGTTACCTTGTCAGCCTTCCACACCTGATTTCCATTCGCATGCTGCTCTCAAGCTAAGTGTCTGCACCTGTCTACACCTGCATTTAAGCTCAGTGTTCATGTCATGTCTTTGCGAAATTGTTGCCTGTTAGTTTATCTACTGGCACTTTTGAGCGGTATCCATTGTCTGACTTTTGTTATAGATCCAAGCCTGTTTACTGACCATCGTTACTGCATGCTTACCGTTTATACTGCCTGTTTTTTGACCACGAGTTTTGCCTGCTGTCTGTACCTCTGCCCCGCGGATAGGACTTCGGTCTGACTCCTGCAACGTCCCACGACCTACGAACTCTGCTTAACCCCTGTATTGTACTTCTGCCCCGCTGACAGCTACTCTGGTTACTGAACTTGTGCATGGTGTACAGATTCCGAGACTGCCTTCTCCCTCGGTACTATACTTTGGTTTTTTGGCTGGATTTTCTGTGGAAGAACTTTGCTTGTGTGACTACGATTTTTGGATTTCCCCATAATAAAGCCCTTGCGGGCATTTATTATTACGTCCGTGTTCTGAGTCGTGCATTACGGGTCCAACCCGCACACCTGTCTCTCACTACCTGTATTCACAAGGATCAGTTCTTTACAGAATATGCACAGGATCCCCGATCACAGTATCATCTGGATTAACTGATAGTGAGCACAGGAACGAGGAAAGCTTATCCTGTTTGTATAAAGATCACCAAATAAGCAAAGCTCCTGCAACGAGACAATCCTTGTAAACACAAAAGCTGTGGTAAAGAACTAGATGTAAGCAATTCAGTACTTTGGTTTAGCTGTAACCTGAAACATGTTAAGATGAAATAAACACACTTTTTCTAATGTAAAACCGGTCGGTTCCCACCCATGCTACAGAAAGCATCAATTGATTCTGCGCTCATTCACAATTCTAGTTCAGATTCGGCTGTTTTTTTCCACATGATGGTTATTAGACCAAGGGGCCAAGACTGGGCTTTCGTTTTGAAGCTCACTTCCTGGTTCGGTTGGGAGCGGCAATTGTGCCGTTGCTCACTAGCACCACTGCGATTGGCTCCAGTATAGGTCTTTCACCATGTAAGTCAATGGCAGCAATGTGGTCAAAATACTCAGTCAAATTTTTCCCACAAAAATATATAATTGCAATAGGTACCTGTCCTTCATCTAACGCCTCTGCATGTGCTGATTTTTAAAAATAGTGTCGTTTGGACCGGGTATTAAAGGGATAGTTTGGAATTTTGGACAATGTCTCAATTACGACTTACCCATGATGTAGTTGATTGATGGAAACCATTTTCAGCTAATTCCATGCTGTCCCTTCTTTTGGACATACACACGTTGCTAATGCTAGCGCAACTCTAAGGTAGCCGGTAGCGTCCACTACCAAACGCACTTAAACACTCCACCGTGCACCCAAAGCAAATAAAATACGACGACAGTCTATCGGGGTTATTTTGAGTGTTTATACCATCATTTTAGAAGTCAAATTATCATTGAATCCTTTACTTTGTGCTGACCTACATTCCCTGTGGAAGTACGGCGGTGGAGCGATACTTTACAATACCTACGACTGTAGTGCCGGCACTGGTCGACTACAACAACAAAGAAGAGCAACAAGTTGCAATGGCCAAGTTCGCTCCGCCGCTGTACTTCCACAGAGAATATAGGTCAGCACAAAGTAAAGGATTCAACGATAGTTTGACTTCAAAAATGATGGTATAAACACTCAAAATAACCCCGATAGACTGTCGTCGTATTTTATTTTCTTTGGGTGTACTGTGGAGTGTTTAAGTGCGTTTGGTAGTGGATGCTACCGGTTACCTTAGAGTTGCGCTAGCATTACCAACGTGTGTATGTCCAAAAGAAGGGACAGCATGGAATTAGCTGAAAATGGTTTCCATCAATCAACTATATCATGGGTAAGTCGTAATTGAGACATTGGGCCCTATCTTGGCGATCTTGGCGCTTAGTCTAAGCGCATGGCGCTAAGTCCATTTAGGGCGTGTCCAAGTCCACTTTTGCTATTTTAACGGCGTGTTTTTTTGACGCTAAGCACGGCGCATGGCGCAACTGGGCTGAACCTAGTCGCTTCATTAATTATAGGTGTGTCTTGGGCGTGACATTCAATAAACCAATCAAAATGTCATATCCCATTCCCTTTAAAAGCCTGCTTTTCCACCTTGGCGGATTGCTTATGATGGCGAAACAGACATGCTCGTGCGTGTTTAGTGTGATCAAGGAATAGGCTAAATGGAGTATGATCAATATTATTCGGACTAACCATTAGCCTATGAGTTCCCGGTAATTCCAGACAGGGCTGTTATTTTACAAAATATGTGCGGTTAAATTTCGCTAAAAGGACCTGCAACAGCTGAGAATAAGCTATCAATGGCTTCAGTCTCACCTTAGAAAACGCCTAATTAGCCTGCTTGTTCAGCGAATTTCGTTTGATTATGCAATGAAAGTGTCAAACATCAATTCCAAGAGGCTGTTCTCGAAGTTCAAGCTTCATCCAAAGTTCATTAGGCTACCTGCATAGTAGGCTAATATTGATTAATAACATACATACCGTTATTATGCCTTAATGATGACACTAAATAGCCTACAATAAAGCTGTCAGGTTCGCAACCCATAAGTTCACGCATATTTCCCCTTGTTTAATAATGTCCTGTTTATGGAAATGTGACCAACCTGTTTTACTCGTAGCGTAATCCTTTAAAACAATCCACTTTCCCAGGAAGACCGTGAAACGTGCGATTTACAGCAGGGGAAACAGAACATGCAGCTCACGTGCAGAGAATGGCATTAAAATTAATTGTGACTTAATTGTGTAACGTGCTGCAAATTTGTTTTAGTTTCTAATTAGACGCTTAGTTCTCTTTAAAATCGTTTTGTTCAGTTAAGGAATAACGGGTGAAATCAGCTGGGTTTTAAACGGTGAGAGTATGGAAACCTGGTCACTGTAATTTAAAAAAATATGAAGGACGAAGAATAGCTAAGTTTACAATTTAGTTAACATGGTGACATCTCCGTTTTTTAACCATAGGCTATCGAAAAAAACCTTATGCACAGCGAATTCGCTGTAGCCTAGGCTATTTGAAAAACAATAAATGCAATATTTACTGGACAAGGTTTTGAACTTTTTTCAGTCACAAACCATTCTATTTACTTACAGGCTGTATTCATAGATAAACAGAGCTGTATTGTAATGACATCTGAAGCGCATTTTCAGAACTTAAATGTCCGTCTATTGCCGTGCGCGAGTTTTCCATTGAATGACAATTCACGCATTAGGTGCAAAGACAATTCGCGCATTAGGCTTGATAGCTATATGTGTTATCAGCTCCTTTTTAATGGATAGCCATTGTCCCGTACCATCGCACATCGCCTGGATGTTGATGGAGTGGGCTGAGAGCAATGTAATGTGGCATTGTTTACCTTCGCTGAGGGAAAGGTATGTGGACCTATGGAACCTTTTATTATTATGCATTTTTGATATAGCCTACACAATAATAATATTTCACATTGTGATCTAGATATTTTAGTCATGCCTGTGCACGCCCCTGTGTGTAACAGACAGGAGGGTATGTGCGTTGTGCACACGCCTATGTAGACGCACTTATATGCGCCGTTAAAATAGCATGTAAACAACTGCGACATGACTTTAGACCAGGTTTGTGGTGGTTCTAGCGCAAGCGCTTTCTGCTGGCTCAAGATAGCAATACGCCAAAAAGAATCCTGGCCACTCCTCATCTTAAGACCAACACGCCCAGTTCACTAATGATGGCGCAAGAGTTACGCCGTCAAACATGCTAGTTTGACGGCGTAAGCGTTAGGCGCTATTATGGACCTAGCGCCGGGTGTAAGATAGCAAAGACACTTGCGTTTGCGTTAGCGCAGCTTTGCGCCGGGTGTAAGATAGGGCCCATTATGTCCAAAATTCCAAACTATCCCTTTAACATTTGTTCAGGACCAATCAGAGGGACAGGTTGAGTCCTCTTCGGCTCCATGGAGCAGACACAGTTTGTACAAACTGGCGGCGAAAAATGCATCCAGAGCTTCAATTCGGTTTTTACGAGGCCGTGGGAAGGCAATGGGTGACATCACAGTGACTTTGTACATATTTTTATACAGTCTATGGATTAGACCTGGATTGAGTGGGTTGTTTCTGGGTTGGATGTTGAGAGAATAGTATTGCTACATACCTGGCTGGTCGTAAGATGCCCATGCCAGATTTTCCCCACAGCTCCCCCTGCTGGACTCAGCGCTATGCTTCAGGACTCTGGTGCTGGCCAAACTCTCTGCATACCTGGAACACACTTGACCATTCAAAACCCACACCTTTTATCTTAAAGCCATTACAGTAACTATACAGTAAAGGACAGGTATAACTGCCTCAGTTTTGCCCTGTCACTGGCCCAGTGACTGTGAGTAGTTGGGGGAACAGTTGGGCTCACCGTGTAGCATCCTGGCTCAGCTTGCTGCTCAGTTTGAGGGCTGGGGCCTGGTGTTGCCTCCTGTACTCATTGTGGCTTCTCAGAACCTCTTCAGAAAACTGCTTGGAGGCTGGAGGGGAAAGGGGGAGGAACAGATATTGGCAAGCTGGTTGGAGATGAGAGCAAAGCTAGAACCCTGATATAAGTCTGCAGGATGCTGGGAGGCCTCATCTATCCAAACATGAGAATTTCAACATGCAATTTTTTAATCTCATCTGCAGGAAATTTGAAAAACAATTTCAGTAATTTCGGCAGGTTACATCCAACCAGCACTTGACTTGGCATAAAAAAAATATCTACAGGCACACACACACACACACACACACACAAACGTATTCACCATCAAAATAAGTGTTACATTACATTACATTACAATCATTTGGCAGACGCTTTTATCCAAAGCGACGTACAATAAGTGCATATTGAAGGTCATTGACGCGACTACAAAGCAAATCCGACAAAGCACAGCTTTCTCACAGCGTAGGAGCTATCCCTAGTAATAAACATGAGAAGTACACACAGTCAGCTATACATTCTGAACTATAGAATAACCAAAAACACAAATTAAATAGAAAACAGGAAGCGAATACTATAGAATGGCCCTATATAGGTAGTTTAGTCGAGGTGGAGTCTGAAAAAGTGCGTTTTCAGACCACGACGAAAAATAGACAGTTGATAATAGATAGATGTTGATTAAATGTTTTGTATCAATCTACTAATTCTCATCCGTGACTGAGCTTGAGTGACTTTCACCACCACATAAGCACCAATTATCACCTTATAAATCAGAGAGGAGATTGGACTTAATTGATGGAATGATTTAACCAGCTGGATGTCAACCCTTATGACAACTAAGAATATATTCCACTATCCTAGACTTACATAGTTTTTTCCTTATTAGACTATGGACAGGTTGGCAAATCTGTCACTCACAATCTGAGCTGATCAAAGCCAGCCATTTAATTTGCATTCAACACATTCTTAGAATCGCAAGATCTCGTTTTCTTTCTAACGGTTGCACCAATGTTTTACTGACAGGCATGACGCATTATGCTGATTCACATTAGTCATTAACAAAATTGAGCAACCTGGATTCTACTGTGAAAGCCATGAGCTAGAAGTGTGAGTAGCTGCCAATGGAAACAATAAGAGCAGTATATTTTGAGGCGTAGGCTTTCCACCAGGTTCCAGATGCTTGGTTCACATATTAGCTACATATTGTCTGATGACATGGAAACACACTCTATATGAACAATACAATAACCATTCATTAGGAATACAGTAATTACAATATTCCTCCTCAATAAAAATGGAGCTCACATCCAATCACAGCACATTACCTCATCACTGAGCTGTGCTAAATTAATTACCATTAACCTCTAATTAACAATTTGCAAACAAATAATAAAAAAACAACTTATTAATAAATAGTCACCATCAGAAAATACACTATATATCACACAGTGATGACAAAGCTTAAGATAAACTAGCCTACTGTAAGGGGGAGTGTAAGGTTCAGAGAACCAAACGTGACCGACAAGGATTTCTGAAAGCGTATCTAGAAAGATACGCCACAAAACGCGGAAGTAGCCGCACCAGGACTGGGATAACACAGGATTGGGAGAAAAACTTCCCTAGCACAAGGCAAAACAAGGCAACCTCCAAAAACTTAGGCGATCTCGATAAACTGTGTTTATATGGTTTACACCCTCAGATTTTGCATTCTAAAACCAGTGATTCGGCCCAAATTTAGTTTTCAAAACAAAGTGGCTTGTGACATAAACCAATCAGAGATAGGCCGGTTCATGTCATGAACCAATCAATAATGAGACTCACCTTGACAGTTCACCAGCTAGAAATTTCACCAACAATGGTGGAGAAGCAACCCGTCACACCTGCACTATTTCATGCAAAGAAAAATAAAAGGGAATTCGATAGAGCTCGCTCGAAAACTAGAGTAAACATAGGTGCTCATTTTAGAAGGTGGCGAGATGTTCGGGACCGGATTGGTTTAAAGACAGATGTGGAGCTCCCATATCGTACTGGGCAGGTAGACCAAAAGATTCAACACTAATTTACCTGGACTTTCTACTTGCCAGCCAATTACCTATAATGAATAGTAGCTGGGTTGCTATTATTGATAACATTACTTTATTCGGCTAGATAATGCCTGGTTCAGACTAACACTACAAAAACTCAGTGTGATGCAACAACAGTAAAGATACCGTTGTTTTACCTTGACTTAGCTGACATTTTTACTGTAACATTAGCAATACCAGTCTGTAATCCTGCAATCGTATCTATAAAACTTGCAAGTTCACAACGAGGCCTGTGGAAGCAGAGGGGTGGGGGGGTATGTCTCTTTCTCTCTGGGCAAGGCCAAGGGGTGTTATGACTTTGAAATGTTTTGACAACAAATGCGACGGTTCAGAAAGTTGCGTACTCCAGCTTTAAGATTGATCATGCCAGCTTTCGTAATTCTTTCCTATACCCTTGTAGAGCCTGGACAGGCAGGGGCCTGTTTTTCACTCTCCAAGCTCGACTGTATGTCACAGGTCATCCCAGATCATCTAATAAATCTTCAGTGTAGCTCTGGTGTGTTGGAGAGGGCATCCATGATATTACTGTCACACTGCTCATTTCAGCAGACAGCTTAGCATGCAAGCAGGTTGAGGGCTTGTGCTTGGTCAGACTAATATTCCTGTCAGCATGGCAGTTCTCTGGGTGTTATCAATGTGGTGGTGATATGCAGTTATGTTTCCATCAATATTTCTCTACCAGGGCAGTTCTACAGTCAACAGACAACCCAGACCAGTGGTTTCAGTTCTCCATCTCCGGTCTCCATCTCCTCAATTCAAATCAAGTGAGGTGAGTTATCAGTACAGTCACTTATGTTAACTAAACTGAGTAACCAAAAAAAACTGCACGTTTGCCTCTTGAGGCCTGAAGACCACTGAGCCAGACCATCATGCTTGGATCTCCCTAACAATAGACCTGTTAAATACAGAAATTAGCATCATTGTGCACCACTAGCCTGCACTCACTGATCTCCATTAAGGGTAGGGCCTTTCACCACTACACTATTTACACTGCAAGCCAGTGCACTGGAGGTGTTGCTGATACGGTCTCGTCCTGTTGTTATACTGGGGTGCTGTATTGCAGGGTTTCCCAGATCATGGTCTTATCACTGATGGATTGATATTTAGCATTTTGGCAAGTTAGGAATATCTAGCTATGAACACATAATAAAACAGAATACTGACACAGTAGTCTTAAGTATTTCTGTACTTCTTGCACAGCGGCATCATTCTTGTTATAAACAGGCCATATCTGTGTTTTTCTGTTTTGATTTTTATCAGGCATGGACTCCAAAAGGTTAAATCACCTGTACCTGGTAACCTAATGTGTCTACTGGAGGAACATAGTGCTTATGAAATAAACTGACTAGTTGATGTCGCAGTCAGTCACAAATGATCAATTCATCAACTGTAAAACATACAATATTAAAACATCTGCAATCTTTATTTTTTCTAAAAACATACAGGCATGAACAGTAATTATTTTCATCATGCATTTCATCCTGACATTTTTTCAGTATGGTTCTCCCACTGGAGGTGCATTCTGAACCTCAGATATCAGTGATTACAGGTTTGATCCTTGAGCAGTTTGGGAAAAATACCAAACAATTGAAAACAAAAAGCTTTCACAGGCCGGCCAACTGACCTGGGCAGGAAACTCCACTAACTGTATATACACAAAAACAGTAGTACTTAACTAATTGGAGGAAACAAACTAAAACTAGACTATTAAAACAGCCATTACCAACTTGGCATTCATTTGGCACCCCAATAATAGAAAGCTCAGCAATACCGGTCTGTTCTCTCTGTCCCCCCAGCACATTGGCACACATAAGTGGCAACATTCAATTGGATAATGTATAATATTAAATCAATAATATTTTTAATCATGACGTTTGGCTGTAGGCTATTACACTTTAATTCACTTAATTAGTTTGATTAATGCAATGATGATATTGAATGTCTGTTTGATATGTTTGTGTGTTGTGGGTCTGCCCCCCACTGTCTATGTATTTTTTGTTGTTGCTGGGGCTACAACTGAAGTTCCCCTGCGGGAAAATAAAAGTTATTCTATTCTATTCTAAAGGTGTGAAACTTAGCAACAAGATGGAATTATACTGAAATAATGTACATGAAAAATGGCACAGCTGTCAAATTCAATGAATGGAAAAATTATCTTTATTAAAATAACGGCATCAGCATGAAAGAAATCATGTAACCAACCCTGGATTCAGCGGAGTCAATCTGAACCCTGATACAATAGCTGAATGGTTTTACATACCCCTTTTCAGTCTTTGTCTGACTGTGATTGATTTAAGGAAGCTTCCCTAAATTAATCAGTCTGCTAATCAGTTGAGGATCTGATGTTCCAGCTTCCACCTGATGGCCCAGTCAGGAAACAGTCTATTGTACTGTTAATCAAGTCTCCTCAATTGGAATAGTTCTCGGTCACTCACTCCCAGTCGCTATTCTATAATGAATTGCTATGCGCATCAGTAAAGATGCCATCCTCTTGTAGATATGGTAAGTTGGCTGAAACCATCCGGGCAACAGGCACGACTGACAGGCAAATGTTTTAGACATAAATGTTATTAGGACAATCCTAAAATCTTACAATAATTACCATGATTCATGCATCGCTGATCACTGAAATTACACTTTGCCATTTCAAACATGCCAAGCACTCACAGTCATTTCCAACACATTCACTCATCATTGGCCGGTGCTATAGGCTTTTAATGAATGACCACTCCTGCTTTATTGACAAATATTTTAAAAAACCATTACCTATAAATAACAAATATAAAAAAGTAGGCAAGTAAGCATTTCATGGCGAAGACTAATTATTAATATACAAAATCACTAAAAATGACCATCCATCACACTATGTAAATAATTCAAATCAGATTCCAAAAATATCTACTCAAGGTGTAATTGACTAGTCTTAATGATCATCTTTGCTTGGAATTCTCTAAAGCCACAATTTCTGTCCATGACCTTTGGCAAGGACTACAATGGGAAATTATGTCATTTTTCAGCAATCGCAGTCACGCTGAGGTTTCCAGTGGCCTTGATATCCTTAGTTGTGTGTGTGTGTGTGTGTGTGTGTGTGTGTGTGTGTGTGTGTGTGTGTGTGTGTGTGTGTGTGTGTGTGTGTGTGTGTGTGTGTGTGTGTGTGTGTGTGTGTGTGTGACTAAATGGTCTGCAGGGTAGCCTGCTAGTTCCCCACAGGAAAGGAACCCCCAAAACAAACTAATTTCCCTTGAACCCCCCAACAATTGCCACCACAGATCAGCTGCCAGTGACAGCCTGTGACCTCTGTCACGTCACAGACAGGAAAATAAATAAATAAAACAGCCCTGAGCCTGCAGCACCGCTAGAGACCCACTGCACACTTGGTGAAATTGAGCAAATAATTGGCTGAAAACCGAAGGGCTGACTGCACCCTCTCATTTTCCATTTTTATCACAGAGGGCATTTCAGAGCATGAAATTGTAGGCTCCACTTGACAGAGCAAAGTAATGAAACCAGGTCCACATCACATTTTTTGCACCCCCCCCCCCTCCCCAAATCTCAGTTAATCTCAAGTTCTCATATGCTGTGTGTGTTTTTCCCTGTGAAAAATAATGAATTTCCAACCACAGTTTTTGAAAGACCTGTCTTTCATCACCACACTGTCTGACAGACTCTCAGAAAGAGAGATGTTTCTGACAGAAAGGCTAGAGCGTGATATCCCCTGTGGATGAAACAGGCCCAGATGCGAACCTATCACCATACATTCTAGTGACTGACATTGAGGACCTAAACATATTCAACACTACAGGCATTCATACACTCAATTGAACTGTATACTGCTTATATGAGTAGTGTACAGTTTCACCCCTGCCCTCTGTCTGTGGGACAGATGACTCCTGATTCCTTTTGGACCCCCCCCCCCCCCCCCCCCCCCCCCACTCCAAGTCCCCATTAGCAATCAGGATGGCAGTAGTCATCTCTCCCACAGAAAGAGGAAAGGGGTGTAATACATAGCCATGGTTTTTCCTGACCACAGTGACTCATCTCTTAAGGATGAGAATCTCTCTCTCTCCTTCACATGTACAAATGAAGCTGGCAGCTGTGATTCCTCACTCTTTCTGTCTCTTGCTCTCTCTCTCTCTCTCTCTCTGACACACACACATACTTTCTCATATTCAGATCTCCATCAGCAGCTGTGCTACCTCACTCCTGTCTCTTGTTCTTTGTCTTCCTCTGTCCTTTTCCTATCTTTTAACCACTCTCACATGCACACACATACACATAAAGTGGGTTATGTTTAAGAAGCTAAACAATTTCTAAATGAACACAGATGACCCATATGCTGGATGTACTCATAGGTTAACGATTAATGTGCAGGCTCTTAAAAAGTTGATTATACTGTGATTTTGCCATGAATTCAGACAAGGGGGCTGCCACAATGAAAAACAACGTAGAGATTTCACAAGTATGACAATGTAATACAATGACGATAGGCTAATCATTAAGAAACCATGGCAAAATGGAGAAAACAATGCTGATCCACTACATGTTCAAGTATGTTCTGTGGTACAACCTCAGTAGCTGACAATAGATGATCCACCAATCAAGTAGTACTTTCATGTAGCACTTGTATCTTGTATCCTGTACATTGATTATCTAACAATTTCTTGTAGCTCTAGTGTGTTGATCTTGATGTTTAGCAAGTCTCTGGTAATCAGGCCTCACTTCTCTTAAGACTTAGCCATAACTTACTGACTTAGTCTTAAGACTTAGCCGTAGGTTAATGAGTGAACTACACAATGTCCACGGCTATGGATAGCTGCTACTTTTTGATAGAACTGTACTTTATCTGACCTGTTTGTAGTTGTTTCAATGACCTTCGGAATGCACTTATTGCATGTCGCTTTGGATAGAACGTCTGCCAAATGAATGTAATGTAATGAATTCAATGTAATAGCTTTAGAAACCAGTGAAGATGGCATGTCTGTACAATGGCACCCACATACATATTTCTGACAGAAAGAGATTAAAGCTTACTGGTTACAAAAGTAATAGTGAAATGGCATCATGAACTACACTAAACTATTGTGGCAAAAACAAATCTACAATATAAGACATTGAAAAATTGTGCAGTTAGTATGCCAATGTGCACGTAGGCTGGGATTAAATTAATATTTGTTGTTAACTTTTACTAACAATGAAAAGCAATGATTTTTGTTTTTGCTTCACAAACACAGTTTGGTGAGTTCATCACTAAATCTACAGTTTATGGAGAAAAAGTGTAACAGAATCACTTGTAAATGTTAAGGACAATTATTTATACAGGCCTTAGAATACTTAAAACATCTAAACAAACCTTGTATGTTAAAATAATTTTGCAAAATGGAATGTTGATACTGTTCTTATGACTATACCAGGGGCCTGTTCAGGGACTGCAGTCCTGGTACAGCTCCACTCTATCCAACACATGCTGTACAGTCCGGTCTGTACAGTCCCTCAATGAAAGAAATCATTCATTCAAACTGGGCACCTCCTGACACCCTGAAATGAAACTACTGCTGCTAAGTCTTAAGCAAGCACAGCTGACCATACATTATCACACATTCACATTTCTTTGTGGGTTGAAGAACTTGAATAATCTGTAATTGTTTGTCTACAAATACAGAGCTCTATGCCCCTGTTTAAATGCACTTACCTGCTGTAAAATCAGCATGAAAGTTCAACACAAAGAGGCAACACTCCTTTCCATGCTGAAAATGCTCAAGACTCCGATTTAACACAGGAAGCAAATGACAGGCGTGTTAAAACTACAGAGTGCTCTCACCTGACTTGCCCATTGTATTTCAAGACTTTTCCTCCTTTGTTCTGGTGTTGGATTCTGGCCTAGCTTTCCCAGCAGCTTTATTGCTTCACTCCCTCTTCTCTTTCAGTTTCTCTAATATGCACACGCAAGCACACACTCTCCCTCTCTGTCGCTGTAGTTCACAGGCACAATATCTTCCTTCCTTCCCCCTATCTCTATGTCACACACACACATACACACACCCTCTCTGTCTGAGATCCTCCCTCTCCTGAACACACCCTCACTGTGCCTGAACTCACTCCACTGAAAGGAGAATCCCACAGACTGCCACTTTCATGACATCATCACCCTGGGCAGCTTGTCCTTATAAGGGATTGAGATTCCTTCTTTTGCTGGAAACTGTGAGCTGTATGTGGTGCTAGAAGTGTTTCTGGTCCCCCTGGAGCACTTACACGTAAACTCCGGTTTTAAAGTTGTAGTCACATTGAGGCCATCTTTATATTATCGTCACAGCGGTGTGTGAGTGAACCCAAGTGTAGTTGTTTCTGCATCAGGCCCAGGCAGTTTAGTAGGAAAACTGTTTATTCATCAAACAACTTGAAACCTGCCATACAGATTATCTGGAACAAATAAAAACCTGGGACAGCTGTTCAACAACCAGTTTTTGACTTTGCATACTGGCGTAGCCACCTTATGTGACTACATTAGACAACACCAGTTGTCTAATTTCCTTTATTGAATTGGGCTATTGAATTGCTTTGCTAATGTACGTATATCACATGCCACACCTACTACTTACATGATAAACATAGTGGGTGAGGGGCTCTACTCAAGAGAGAAACTTTATTCATGCACATGTACAGCATAGACGGATTGTAATTGAGGCTAACGGAGGCTGAGCCTCCTAAAGGGATTAAAAATAAAATAAACAAAATCGTCTGCAAAAATATATACTTTTTTAATAAGAATTCTGTCCCATATTTAGGCTATAGCGAGAGAGAATCTGGGACCTATCTTACACCCGGCGCAAAGCGGCGCTAACCCAAACGCAAGTGTCTTTGCTATCTTACACCCGGCGCTAGGTCCATAATAACGCCTAACGCTTACATCCTTAAACTAGCATGTATTCTTGCGCCATCACAAGTGAACTGGGCGTGTTGGTCTTAAGATGAGGAGTGGCCAGGATTCTTTTTGGCGTATTGCTATCTTGAGCCAGCAGAAAGCGCTTGCGCTAGAACCACTACAAACCTGGTCTAAAGTCATGTCGCAGTTGTTTACATGTTATTTTAACGGCGCATATAAGTGCGTCTACATAGGCGTGTGCACAACGCGCATACCCTCCTGTCTGTTACACACAGGGGCGTGCACAAGCATGACTAAAATATCTAGATCACAATGTGAAATATTATTATTGTGTAGGCTATATCAAAAATGCATAATAATAAAAGGTTCCATAGGTCCACATACCTTTCCCTCAGCGAAGGGAAACGATGCCACACATTGCTCTCAGCCCACTCCATCAACATCCAGGCGATGTGCGATGGTACGGGACAATGGCTATCCATTAAAAAGGAGCTGTCTAATGCGCGAATTGTCATTTGCACCTAATGCGTGAATTGTCATTCAATGGAAAACCCGCGTAGCTACTGCAATAAACGGACATTTGCGTTCTGAAAATGCGCTTCAGATGTCATTACAAAACAGCTCTGCTTATCTAGGAATACAGCCTGTAAGTAAATAGAATGGTTTGTGACTGAAAAAAGTTCAAAACCTTGTCCAGTGAATATTGCTTTTATTGTTTTTCAAATAGCCTAGGCTACAGCGGACTCGCTGTGCATAATGTTTTTTAGATAGACTATGGTTAAAAAACGGAGATAAATGTCATCAAGTTAACTGAATTGTAGGCTAACCTTAGCTATTCTTCGTCCTTCATATTTTTTTAAATTACAGTGACAAGGTTTCCATATCCTCAGCTTATTAAAACCCCGCTGATTTCACCTGTAATTCCTGTCAAGTTATTCTTATAATGAGGTTCATACAACGACGTAATCGGAGTCTGTCTTTATTTAGCAACTCTGTACAGCAGCAGTATATAGTGTGCATGAACAGAGTTCTCCCTAACTCACCCAGGTCTCACGTCACATCCCGTTACTACAAAATAAAGGCATTCCTTACACTATTATTCCATAATACCACATCTCCCTTTCTTTGAGAACAAAGGGTGGACTACCTTTGTCTCTGCAGGTCTTAAGGGGTTTATTCTGCCCTTTTGCTGGAAGACCTGTCCCTGATCTGTCCCTGTTTCAAGCACTTTAGCAGGCTGTGTTCTTCAAAACTTAAACTCTCAGGTTTCAGGTAAATGTAAACAGTAAAGCAGAACAATTTCACAATCACATTTCACTCTCTTTTTTAAAAAAATTTTTTACTGTAGAAAACAAATCAACAAATCACCAATCGAGTCTCTGCGGCTTTCTAACCTCTCTCCCACACCTGGTCCGCACAGTCTCTGTGGCGGGGCCCTCTCTGCTGGGTGATGTTGTCACTGGTGGAGCTGGCTCTGGTGATGTTGTCACTGGTGGAGCTGGCTCTGGTGTAGGTGAATCTTCTCCCACCGGTGGCTCATCAGCGTCGACTACCCCACTGTTGGTCTGCAGTGGCACCAAGTGATGCCGGTTCCTCCTCAGTGTGCCCTGAGGCACCTGGACGATATAAGAGCGAGGGGTGTTGTGTGTAGATAGCACTGTGCCCTGGACTCGTGCATCGGTGATCCACACATCTTCCCCAGGTACGAGTGGCTCCAGGTTTCTCGCTCCGTGTCTCTTGTCGAAGGCTCTTGCGTCGTTCCTCCTCTTCTCCCTTTCTTTGGCCTCCAGCGCGTTGTAGTCAGGCAAAACTGGATCCATTAGAGTTGGAAGGGCAGGAACTGTAGTGCGGAGGCGGCGCCCCATCAACAGCTCGGCCGGGCTATAGCCGTTCTGTAGCGGGGTTGCTCTGTAGGCCAGCAATGCAAGATATGGGTCTGATGCCTTTGTTAGCAGGTTTTTCACGGTTTGTACAGCGCCTCCCCATTGCTCTGAGGAAACTTGGGGCTGCTCGTGATGTGCACAAAGCCATACTCTGCTGCAAAGGCTTTAAAGTGGCTACCAGAGAACTGGGGCCCATTGTCACTTTTAAGAAATTCACAAGTTCCATGACGAGAAAACATGGATTTCAGGTGCACCACCACATCTGTGGACCTTGTGGGTGACAGCAGCGCAATTTCCACATACCTTGAGAAATAATCTACTACTAGTAGATAGGTCTTGCCTTTCAGTGTGAACAGGTCAGCTCCCAAGGTTTGCCAAGGCCTGTCTGGCATCTCCGTTGGCATCAGCGGCTCTTTGACGTTCCTTCTCTCTTGAATGCAGGTTCTACATTTCAGCACCATGTCATTCAGCTGGCTGCTGAGTCCTGGCCACCATACCGTCTGTTTGGCCCGGCCCCTGCACTTTGTCACCCCCAGGTGTCCCTCATGTAGTCTCTGCAGCACATCACCTTGTAAGGCTGATGGGATGACGAGCCTCGTGCCCCGCAGCAGCAGTCCATCGTGCACAGTCAGCACTGCTCTATCAGCCCAGTAATGTCTCAGCTCTCCCTGCAGTTGGCTTTTGTCAGGCCAGCCGTCTGTGCAGTACTCCATCAGTGCAGAGCATGTGCTGTCTGCCTTCAGGTGCTCACGTAGGCTGCTCAGATAATCTCCACTGACAGGAATGTTGCTGATGACAGAGTCTACATAGATGTTGGTGTCCTCTAGTAGGCTTGTATCTGTGTGTGCTCTTGCGGCTCTCCGAGGAGCACGAGATAAGGTGTCGGCTGTCCACAGGCTTTTGCCAGGGACATGATTGACTGTATAGTTGTACCTCATGAGTCTCATCCTAAATCTTTGGATTCTTGGTGGGAGGTCATCCAAAGCTTTGCCTCCCAGCAGACTCACCAACGGCTTATGGTCAGTTTCCAGCTCGAATGGTCTTCCCAGGATGAAACAGCTGAACCTTTCACATGCCCACGTTGCAGCCAATGCCTCCTTCTCTACTTGAGCATAGCGCTGCTCTGTTGGTGTCATTGACCTGGATGCATATGCCACAGGTGACCACATGGCATCGCTCTTCTGCAGCAGGACTGCCCCCAGGCCAAAGGAAGAGGCATCAGCAGAGATTTTTAGTGCACTGTTTGGGTTGTATAGTGTGAGCACTGGTGTGGATGACAGCTCTGTTTTTAACTGATGAAAGGCAGCCTGCTGCTCTGTCCCCCAGTACCAGTGGTTCTTCTTGGACAGCAGGTCTCGTAGCACTTTGTCTTTTTCAGCCAGGTTAGGCAAGAAGTGGCCCAGCTGATTGACCATACCCAGAAAACTCCTGAGTTCGCTGACATTTTTGGGTGCATCCATCTCTTGTACAGCTCTCGTCTTCTCTGGATCTGGCTTCACTCCATTTGCTGAAATCACATGACCCAGGAATCTGACAGTGTGGCATGTGAGCTCACATTTGTCCATGTTGAGCGTAATGCCGGCCTTTTGTGCCTTCTTTAGCACCGCATGTAGCCGCATATCATGCTCGTCCTGCGTCTGTCCCCAGACCAGGATGTCATCCATGTGACACAGTACCCCCTCCAGGCCACCGGTCACTTCTGTCATCATCATCCGTTGAAAGTGCTCAGGGGCTGAAGCTATGCCGAAGGGTAGCCGGTTAAAATAGTAGCGCCCAAAAGGCGTGATGAAGGTGGTGTATTTGGCAGACTCTTTTGTCAATGGTACTTGCCAAAAGCCCATATTGGCATCTAATTTGCTGAATACTGTTGCGCCAGCTAGCATGCCCAGAGTGTGCTCGACAGAAGGCAGGATAAACTTTTCTCTGCATACTGATTCATTCATCCTTGTGAAATCCACACAAATGCGAACATTACCTGCTTTTTTCGGCACCACCACCATCCCGGCGCACCAATCAGTCGGCTCCTCAATCTTGGTGATTACGCCCATCTTCTCCATACGGTCTATCTCCTCCTTCACTTTTCCCATAAGCAGCAGAGGGACTCTGCGTGGTGTGTGGAGAGAGAAGGGCACAGCCTCTGGCTTTAATTTAATTGAGTATGGCCTCCGAACAAGACCCAAGCCGCTACACAGCTTCGGATACTGTTGTTTCACAGATTCCATGGTGATGCTGTCAACCCTGCACACAAGCTGAAGCTGTTCTATGGCAGGCCTTCCCAACAGTGCAGTGTGCAGGTCTTTTACGACATAAATGTCCTCTATGGCTGTTTTTTTGCCTCTGCGCAGTGTTTCTCTGGCTACACCTAGGACAGAAAGTACATTGCCACCTGGCCCAAACAATGGGCGTGTAGACACTGCCAGGCGCGTCACATCAGGCCCCCCTGTAATGTCATGGTACACCTCGGCTGGCAGGGCGGTGACATCAGCACCAGTGTCTATTTTAAAGCACACTTTTTTTTGTCTCACTTGTAGCTGCACTGTCCACGGGTCTTTTCCAGCATCCACGGCTCCAAGGAAAAAACTCTCTTCTTCCTCTGTAGTGACAGCATTCAGAGATTTTGCACTGTTTCTGCACACATTGCCATAATGTCCCTTTTTGCCACAGTTGTGACACACAGCATCTGTAGCAGGGCATTCTAATTTTTCATGCAAGGGCATTTTTCCACATCTATAACAGGCCTTTGAACCTGGCTGCGGCCGTGCATTATATTTATATTTGCCTGGTGTTTGTGCTTGTGGCTGAGGCTTTGAGGGAAATTTGGGTTTTCTGTAGCTTTTAGTATGCACAGGATCAACATTAGAGCACTTGCTAGCACCGCCATTTTCTCCTCTTAAGTCAGACTGCTGTCTTCTCACTTCTTCAGACTGCCTTGTCTTTGTTATAGCAGTTTCAAGGGTTAAGTCTCTGTCTAGCTGTAGCTTTTCTGACAATGAGACGTTTCTCAGCCCGACCACTAACCTGTCGTGGATCAGCTCGTTCTGTAACTGTCCATAATTGCAGTGTTCAGCTAATCCGTATAGAGCAGTGATAAAGGAATCCACCGTTTCTCCCGGCAGTTGCACACGCTGATTGAACTTGGCTCTTTCGTAGATTACATTCCTTTTAGGCACAAAAAATGCATCAAAGCCCGCCTTGACATCCGTGTACTTCTTCCTCTCATCTGCAGTTAGCGTTAGCCCCTTTAGCACATCTTCGGCTTCATCGCCCATGCAATATACTAACGTGTTTACCTGGTTTTCTTCCGACGTTGCGTTTAAGTTGCTTGCAAGCCGAAAGCGGTCGAATCTCCTAATCCAACGCTCCCATTCTTGAGGCTTGGTAAAATCGAATGGCTCTGGAGGTTGTATTGTGAACGTAGCAGTTGGTGTAGGTTGCGCCATATCTGCCGGCTCGTCTCCCATTCCTCCGCCAAAACGATACACTTTCCTCTTCTTCTTCCTTTTTTTTTTTGCTTACAAGTCACCCAGTTCTGACACCATGTCAAGTTATTCTTACAATGAGGTTCGTACAACGACGTAATCGGAGTCTGTCTTTATTTAGCAACTCTGTACAGCAGCAGTATAGTAGTGTGCATGAACAGAGTTCTCCCTAACTCACCCAGGTCTCACGTCACATCCCGTTACTACAAAATAAAGGCATTCCTTACACTATTATTCCATAATACCACAATTCCATAACTTGAACAAAAGATTTTAAAGAGAACTAAGCGTCTAATTAGAAACTAAATTTGCAGCACGTTACACAATTAATTTTAATTCCATTATCTGCATGTTCGCTTTACATGAGCAGGTCTGTTTCCCCTGCTGTACATCGCACTTTTCACGGTCTTCCTGGAAAAGTGAATAGTTTTAAAGTATTGCGCTACCAGTTAAACAGGTTGGTCACATTTCCATAAGCAGGACATTATAAAACAAGGGAAAATATGCTGAACCTATGGGTTGCCAACCTGACACATTTGTTGTATTTAGTGTCATCATTAAGGCAAAATAACGTTAGTTATGTTATTAATCAAAATTAGAATGCAGGTAGCCTAATGAACTTCGGATGAAGCTTGAACATGAGTTCATTGCATAATCAAACTAAATTCGTTAAACAAGCAGGCTAATTTGGCGTTTTCTAAGGTGAGAAGGAAGCAATTGGTCGCTTATTCTCAGCTGTTGCAGGTGCTTTTAACGAAATTTAACAGCATATATTTCGTAAACAGCACTGTCAGGAATTACCGGGAACTCATAATACTACTACTGCTGCTGCTGCTACTGATCCATATAGCCGATTCCTTGATCGCACTAAACACTCACGAGCATGTCTGTTTCGCCATCATAAGCAATCTGCCAAGGTGGAAAAGCAGGCTTTTAAAGGGAATGGGATATGACATTTTGATTGGTTTATTGCATGTCACGCCCAAGACACACCTATAATTAATGAAGAGACTAGGTTCAGCCCAGTTGCACCTTGCGCCGTGCTTAGCGCCCAAAAAACACGCCGTTAAAATAGCAAAAGTAGACTTGGACACGCCCTAAATGGACTTAGCGCCATGCGCTTAGACTAAGCGCCAAGATCGCCAAGATAGGGCCCTCTGAGTCTAATTTCTGCTTCTACAGGTCTGCGCACATGCGCATTACGCTTGTGAGGCTATTTTGCCTCGGGTGACGTTCGGCCTCACTCAGAAGCATTTCACATTGCAGTCCCTCTAAGCGGCTCATGCTGAATGAGATGGTACGAGCAGAGCCCATTGAAAATACTTGTCTGTGAGGCTAGCCTCAGCCACACCCCCATCCTGTGACAGGGCAAGTAGCCTACAGAAATTATATCTCATTTTCATATTGCACTCTGATTTGCGAAATGTTCTGACTCTGCCCACCATTTGCGCTACCCTTATTTTTTAATAAACAAACGAGGTCCGTTCTTTTTTTCCGACCGGTGAACTCGCTAGTTACTTAAAGCCACCGCATTCCGGTGGAAGAACAAAACTATATTCTTGCAGTAATGTTAGAAGATAACCAAGCAAAACATCTATTTCATCTGATAATTAGCTGGGTGACTAGCTAGTTAACTAACAGGCACTAAATCATTTTATGCGAACAACTTTTATTTTATAACGTTTATGTCCCCTCACCATCCAGCTAAAGGCCTTTTCACACCAGGTCCGTTTTTTTCATACGAAAAAAAAACGCACGTCAACTTATTAAAACGGACACATTCATATCGATTTTCCTCTTGCACACAGGGGGCCCTATCTTACACCCGGCGCAAAGCGGCGCTAACCCAAACGCAAGTGTCTTTGCTATCTTACACCCGGCGGTAGGTTCATAATAACGCCTAACGCTCACGCCGTTTAACTAGCATGTCTTAAGATGAGGAGTGGTCAGGATTTTTTTTGGCGTATTGCTATCTTGAGCCAGCAGAAAGCGCTTGCGCTAGAACCACCACTAACCTGGTCTAAAGTCATGTCGCAGTTGTATACATGTTATTTTAACGGCGCATATAAGTGCGTCTACAAAGGCGTGTGCACAATGCGCGTACCCTCCTGTCTGTTACACACAGGGGCGCGCACAAGCATGATTAAAATATCAAGATTACAATGTGAAATAGTATTATTGTGTAGCCTATATCAAAAAATACATAATAATAAAAGGGTCCATAGCCTACCTTTCCCTCAGCGAAGGGGAATGCCATGCACATTAAATTGCTTTCAGCCCACTCCATCAACATCCAGGCGATGTGCGATGGTACGGGACAATGGCTATTCATTAAAAAGCAGCTGATAACACCTATATCAAGGCTAATGCGCGAATTGTCATTTACACCTAATGCGTGAATTGTCATTCAATGTAAAACTCGCGCACGGCAATAGACCGACATTTAAGTTCTGACAATGCGCTTCAGATGTCATTACAATACAGCTCTGTTTATTTATGAATACAGCCTGTAAGTAAATAGAATGGTTTGTGACTGAAAAAAGTTCATAACCTTGTCCAGTGAATATTGCATTTATTGTTTTTCAAATAGCCTAGGCTACAGCGGATTCGCTGTGCATAAGTTTTTTTTTCGATAGCCTATGGTTAAAAAACGGAGATGTCACCATGTTAACTAAATTGTAACCTTAGCTATTCTTCGTCCTTCATATTTTTTTAATTACAGTGACCAGGTTTCCATACTCTCACCGTTTAAAACCCAGCTGATTTCACCCGTTATTCTATAACTGAACAAAACGATTTTAAAGAGAACTAAGCGTCTAATTAGAAACGAATACAAATTTGCAGCACGTTACACAATTAATTCACAATGAATTTTAATGCCATTCTCTGCACGTGCACTGCATGTTCTCTGTTTCCCCTGCTTTAAGTCGCACGTTTCACGGTCTTCCTGGGAAAGTGGATTGTTTTAAAGGATTACGCTACGAGTAAAACAGGTTGGTCACATTTCCATAAACAGGACATTATTAAACAAGGGGAAATATGCGTGAACATATGGGTTGCGAACCTGACAGCTTTATTGTAGGCTATTTAGTGTCATCATTAAGGCAAAATAACGGTATGTATGTTATTAATCAATATTAGCCTACTATGCAGGTAGCCTAATGAACTTTGGATGAAGCTTGAACTTCGAGAACTCCATGAGAACAGCCTCTTGGAATTGATGTTTGACACTTTCATTGCATAATCAAACGAAATTCGCTCAACAAGCAGGCTAATTTCGCGTTTTCTAAGGTGAGACTGAAGCCATTGATAGCTTATTCTCAGCTGTTGCAGGTCCTTTTAACGAAATTTAACCGCATATATTTTGTAAAATAACAGCCCTGTCTGGAATTACCGGGAACTCATAGGCTAATGGTTAGTCCGAATAATATTGATCATACTCCATTTAGCCTATTCCTTGATCACACTAAACACGCACGAGCATGTCTGTTTCGCCATCATAAGCAATCCGCCAAGGTGGAAAAGCAGGCTTTTAAAGGGAATGGGATATGACATTTTGATTGGTTTATTGCATGTCACGCCCAAGACACACCTATAATTAATGAAGCGACTAGGTTCAGCCCATTTGCACCTTACGCCGTGCTTAGCGCCAAAAAAACACGCCGTTAAAATAGCAAAAGTGGACTTGGACACGCCCAAAATGGACTTTACGCCATGCGCTTAGACTAAGCGCCAAGATTGCCAAGATAGGGCCCAGGATCCGAAACCGTCATACTTTAATTGTTTAATCGGATACAGTTTGATTTCTGCGGCATTCGTGTCCGTTGAAAAGGCTTGTTGACCAATCCGATTTCTGAATGTATTCATGTGACTTTACGTAGCAACTGAACGTAACGTAAATACAAGCAGAGATTTTTGATACAAGGTAAACAAACAGTTTGTTTGCTACTTTTTAATGTATGGCGCTACCAGCTGAAGCAGTGCCTCAAACTCGCCAACGGACATCCTGAAGTACATTTTAAAATGGTCATTGTAGCCTGCAATTTAGTTTCTTTGAATCAACTTTGAGAACTCTGTGATCTTTTTGTTTGTTTTGGTTCTCTCTCTGTAGCGTGACGTTGTCTTCTTGGCTGTCACCCAACATTCGAAAGAAGAAAAAAAATCGTATCATACTTGGTATGTAAAAACGCATGCATTTTTTCCGGATTGTCATACTCCATATTCGCATCGGTCTTGGTGTGAAAAGGCCTTAATACAGCTAAAGCCAGATAACGTGCAAAGAGAGAGTAGAGAGAAGGTAGGAGAAAATGGAAAGCAATCACCGGGCCATTGGTATTTTTGCCTTGATTTAATTTTAAATAAATTAATAATTGATCATTTTAGTTGGTTAAATAGTTATATCAGCTTGAGGAATTGTTTGCTAACTTACCTAACATTAGCTAGATAGCTTATCTGATACGTGTGCTACGTACACGCTAGCTAGCTGGAGAAGCTTGATAGAATTTAATTACATTTATGCAATAGCAAATACGTGTGCGTTAGCTATTGTGTTTTTGCTGTAGTTGCTGCTAACTAGGTGTGACGCTCTCCATTCCCGTCCCCGCTGTGTCCCTTGTTTTACCTGTTTCCTCACGTGCCATGTTTGTTTTTGTGTTCCTGTTTGTTTTCCCTCGTGCTGCAGGCTGGGTGTGGGTTTTCCCCTTTGTGTCACTAATTTCCCTTGCATTATCTCCGCCTATCCCATTCCTTTCTCTGCCTGCATTCCTCACGCTCTCTGCTCTGTTAATCACTCACGCATACATTCTCATTCTGCACTTAATTGGTGCTCTTTAACTCTCCTATATATTCTCCCGGTGTTCTTTGTCTTGTGCCAGTTTGTTAAGTCTCGTTGTAGAATTAACTGTTGTCTTGTCTCGCCTTGTGCCTAGTATCTAGCTTTGTCTTGCCTTGCTTGCTGTGTTTAACTCTTGCTAAACTGCGTTAACTCACCGCATATCTAGTCTTGCCTTGCTGTCATGAACTCCTGTCTGCCTTTCAAGTCCACCAGCCTGCAGCTGCTCGTTCCCTGCTCCTCCTCTGCTGCACCTGCCCAGGATCCTGCCACTATCCAGTCCCTGGCCTCTCCCACTCCCGCTCTCCCCCTGCTGCTCCATTCCTGGATCCAGTTCCTGTTTTTGTAAATCTCTCCCTACGCTTCAGGAGTTCTTGTCGAAGCAATAAATGATTGTATTCTTGGAAATCCCTGTGTGAGAGTCATGCGTTTAAGTCCAGTCCCTGCTCGGAATCATAACACTAGCACCCTTATTGTAAGTTATGTGCAATATTAAGTTTGCCATGTTTTATTCACTATTGCTAATATCCAGAGGGCTAAAGTCCAGGGGTCAGAAAGTAAAAGTCATGGGTTTCTTCCACCCTTTAGCTCAACCATATGATTTCACCAATTAGTTCTAGCTCCTGGCTGAAGAATTGTGATAATTAGCAAATCCAGGTGATTGGAAGAAAATACTGGGAAGGACTTTTACTTTCTGAACTTGGATTTTAGACCTCTGCTAATATCTCTATACCTTTCCGATCAATAGCAGCAGGCGGTTTGCAGAGAGATCAACATTCATTTCAGGAGAGAGAAAGTGTAGGATCCTGAAACACAGTTACCCATATCAGGAGAGGGAATTCTACAGACAGGGATGTTCAGAGAGCTGCACCATTACACTCATTAAATGGGAAGATTTTTGTTATCAATACATCTGGAACAACACTGAAGTTGGTATTCAAATGATGAGTGTTCTGCCTTCCCTAAGGAATGCACTGTTTAAAATGCAGATTCCTGCTTTTCTTACTAGCTGAGTAAATACTGCCACCTTGTGGACAGTTCTCTTTGTATTAAACGGCATAGCTAGTTTTCCGTGCTCTTCCTGAACGCTGCATCAACAAGAGACCACGTTACAGTACGCAGCTAATATCCTTCTGGAAAAACCTTCTTCTACGTTTGTGCTTTGGACAATATTAGTTTGTAAGTATAGAGTTTGTGCTAGTATACTCAACTCTGTCTAGTTAAGATGAAATGGTGTTGAATTTCCGAGTTTCCTAGTTTCTACATGTGGTAAAATTCTAAGGTGATTAGCAGCTAAGTTATGCTAGCTAGCTTTCGTTTGCTAGCTTTTCGTTTCATGTGTACTAGCTAAAACTAGCATGTTGTATAGGGCTACAAACTATGCTGATTTCGTAGTGTACTACATTATTTCGTATGTGAAACTAATGTAGGCTATTTTTTGTGTCTATTTCTGTGTTAGTTTTACAGTAAAGATTGAATGCTTGTAGGAAGCTTCAGTGAATTCAAGAAAGAACGCCTTGTGGACTTATTGAAATTCAACAACTTTATTCAACTGTTAGCTAGCTGTCTAGTCCTGCAAGCTGAGGACGCAGTGCGAGGACAGCATAGTAAAAAAACTACAGCGCAGCTAGTTCAAGCTGAAGAAGACAACCCAAGGAGAGCATCATGCTACACACGGGCAGACCAGAGGCGGATGCCGCCGAACAGACGCAGAGCGTAGCTGACGAAGAGCTTCTCGAAGACGGCCATGAGGCAGTCAAGAGAGAAGCGTCATTTCGAACAACTGACTCACGGTCACAGATATCCAAGAGGTCCGGCGGATCTACAACATCGTCAGCCGCTATCAAAGCACGTGCTAAGTTAAAAGCAGCCCAAGCTAAACTTGCTTTCGCTGAAAGAGAGGCTACCGTGATGAGAGAGAAAGCTGAACTCAATCTCCATCTCCAGAAAGCTGAGGCCAACCTCCATGTTCTCTCGAGCCAAAAGACGGCTGCCGCCGCCGAGGCAGAAGCTACAGCCTACGAAGAAGAGGAGATTGAAAGTGGGGAGAAGCGTCACGAACCATATGTCCCGGGAAAGCCTTTCAGTGCCTTTGAACGTGCGGGCAACTACGTCCAACAGCACTCAGCGATGTTCCACAGAGAACCACCACCATCACAGACACATGCACCGCTGGACTCCTACAGACTACCTACACACCGACACGCTCAACCAGGCGCTCATCATAACCCGCTGCCGAGAGTCACCAGAATTAAACAGGAAGTACCATCTCCACTTAAGCCTCTTCAGCAGCCGCCTCAGCCGTCTCCCAGTCCACACAGGAAGTCCTCCCCTGAGCCAGAGCCAGCACAAGATCTCGCCAAGTACCTCATGCGTCGAGAACTGGTGACCTCAGGCCTCCTACAATTTGACGACCGACCCGAAAACTTCTGGTCATGGAAAGCCTCCTTCCTGGGTGTCATCCAGGACCTGAGTCTGGCACCCAGGGAAGAACTAGATCTGCTGGTGAAGTGGCTTGGCGCAGACTCGTCAGAACAGGCGCGCAGAATCCGTTCTGTGTACGTCCTCAATCCCGGTGCAGGACTCCGCATGGTGTGGCAACGTGTGGAGGAATGTTATGGGACACCAGAAGCTGTAGAACATGCACTGCTTAAAAAGATAGAAGATTTTCCAAAGTTAACCAACAAAGACAATGCTAAACTCAGAGAGCTCGGTGACATCCTCCTTGAACTGGAGTGTGCTAAAGAAGAAGGATATCTACAGGGCCTCGCCCTTCTGGATACTTCTCGCGGGGTGAACCCTATTGCAGAGAAGCTACCCTACAGCCTACAAGAGAGATGGATAACAGTGGGATCCAGGTTCAAAGAGGAACATGGAGTAGCCTTCCCTCCTTTTTCTCTCTTTTCGCAGTTCGTCCAGAAACAGGCTAAAGTGAGGAACGACCCAAGCTTTGCCTTCGCCACCTCCAACAGCCACGCGCCACCGGAAGCCGAGAAGGCTGTGAGACACGGCCACAAAGCCCCAGTAAGTGTGCACAAGACAGAGGTCACACACAAATTCAACGACGGTGACACCAGCTCCGCGGAGAAGAGAGCAGTCGAGCCAGACCGCGAGTGTCCAATACATAGGATGCCGCACCCACTGAAAAAGTGTAGGGCTTTCAGATCCAAGCCTATAGAAGAACGTAGGACCTACCTCAAAGACAACCGCATCTGCTTCAAGTGCTGTGGGTCAACTCAACACATTGCAAAAGACTGCAGAGCGCCAATCAAATGTACTGAGTGCAACAGCGAGAGACACATCACGGCTCTACATCCAGGCCCTCCTGTATTCAACGACGGAGCCGTCATAGAGAAGGAGGAAAGCGGGGAGCCGGATGAAGACACGCCCACAGTCACTTCCAAGTGCACAGAGATTTGCGACAATGCGGACAGCCCACGCTCATGTGCCAAGATCTGCCTGATTAAAGCCTATCCTGCAGGGAGAAGGGACAAAGCCATCAAGATGTACGCGGTGCTGGATGAACAGAGTAATAAGTCACTCGCAAAGACAGAGTTCTTCAATCTCTTCGGCCTCAAAGCCAGTCCAGCCCCATACACACTGAAGACCTGCGCAGGGACAACGGAGACCTCCGGCAGGCGAGTCAACGACTTCATGCTTGAGTCTATGGATGGGAAACTACAACTCCCTCTCCCCACGCTAATTGAGTGCGACATGGTACCGGATGACAGATCCGAAATCCCATCTCCTGACGTTGCAAAACATCACCCCCACCTACAACCAGTGGCCAACAGGATTCCAGCCGTGGACCCGGACGCACCCATCCTCGTGCTCCTGGGAAGAGACATTCTCAGAATACACAAGGTGCGCGAGCAAATCAACGGGCCACACAGCGCCCCTTATGCACAACGGCTTGACCTGGGCTGGGTCATCGTAGGTGACACCTGCTTGGGAGCAGCCCACAAACCAGCCACAGTCAACATATACAAAACCAATGTGCTACAAAATGGCCGAACATCCTTTCTCCGTCCCTGTCCAAATAACATTCAGGTGAAGGAGGGCTACAGTAGTACTCCACAGCCACCCAGTGCCTTCACAGTCATCCGTGAGGAAGACACAGGCTGGGAAACGAACACAGACCATCTCGGCCTCTCAGTGTTCGAGAGTTCCAGAGACGACAACAAACAAGCACTGTCGGTGGATGACAAAGCATTCCTGACCATCATGGACAGAGAGGTCTACCAGGACGACGAACACAGCTGGGTAGCTCCCTTGCCGTTCCGGTCGCCACGACGACCCCTCCCAAGCAACCGGGAACAAGCAGTCAAACGTCTTAGCTCACTCAGGAGAACACTGGAGAGAAAACCAGAAATGAAAAGCCACTACACAGAGTTCATGCAGAGAATGCTGGATAACGACCAAGCTGAGCGTGCGCCGCCGCTGGAGGCAGGTAAAGAACACTGGTACCTCCCCACGTTTGGTGTTTACCACCCGAAGAAACCGGGTCAAATAAGAGTAGTGTTCGACTCGAGCGCTGAATGTGAAGGCATCTCTCTGAACAACGTTCTCCTCAGCGGCCCAGACTTAAACAACACGCTGTTGGGAGTGCTTCTACGGTTCCGCAAAGAGCCTGTCGCTGTTACAACAGACGTACAGCAAATGTTTTACTGCTTTGTGGTCAGAAGTGATCATAGAGACTACCTCCGCTACCTCTGGTATGAGGACAACGACCTTGACAAAAAAGTGGTGGAGTATAGGATGAAAGTCCATGTATTTGGAAACACCCCATCACCCGCCATTGCCATCTACTGCATGAGACGCGCCGCTGAGAAAGGTGAATCAGAGTACGGCTCTGACGCAAAAGAGTTCGTGGAGCGACAGTTCTACGTGGATGATGGGCTGATCTCTGTTGCCTCTCCAGAACAGGCAATAGACCTCCTCACACGAACCAGACAGATGATGGCAGAGTCAAACCTGAGGCTGCATAAGGTGGCATCAAACAGTGAACAGGTGATGGAAGCCCTACCTGAGGAAGACCGCGCCAAAGACCTGAAAGACATAGAGCTCGGCGTAGATCCTCTCCCCCTCCAGCGAAGCCTTGGCCTCTCCTGGAACCTGGAAACAGACAGCTTCACATTCCTGGCGTCCCGAGAGGAGAAGCCATACACGCGGAGAGGTATCCTCTCCACCGTAAACAGTCTGTACGATCCCCTGGGGTTCGTTGCTCCCGTAATTATGCAGGGAAAAGCACTAGTGCGAGAACTGTCATCAGAACAGGGGTGGGACACTCCTCTTGACCCCGGCAAAGAAGCAGAGTGGAACCTGTGGAAGTACTCACTCAAAGCTCTGGAAGACCTACACATAAAGCGGTGCTACACACCTGTCCTGCTGTCTTCAACACAGAGAAGAGAACTCTGCATTTTCTCCGACGCGTCGACAGTGGCGATAGGGGCTGTAGCCTACCTGAGAACAATCAATGCTGAGGGCAAAGCGCACACAGGATTCATCATGGGGAAGTCCAAGCTGGCCCCCCGGCCTGATCACACCATCCCCCGCCTCGAACTTTGTGCAGCCGTGCTCGCTGTTCAAATGTATGAGCTGATCAGAGACGAGATGGACATTCATGTGGACGCCGTCAGTTTCTATACCGACAGCAGAATCGTATTGGGCTACATCCATAACTCATCCAAGAGGTTCTATGTGTACGTGTCCAACAGGGTGACCCGCATCAGACGATCCACTCACCCAGACCAGTGGTCATACGTCCCCACGGACCAGAATCCTGCGGACCATGCCACAAGGTACCTGCCTGCAGCTCAGCTACAGCAAAGCAGCTGGCACTCCGGTCCCGGTTTCCTGACGCACAACCACACAGAGGAAACCCGGGAGCCCCACGTTTTCACCCTTGTGGAGCCCGACGCAGACGCTGAGATCAGACCTGAGGTCACCACTCTGGCCACCAGGGCCTCGGACACTCGGCTGGGCTCACAGCGGTTCGAAAGATTCTCAGGCTGGAGAAACCTCTGCAACGCTACAGCCAGACTCATCCATGTTGCTGCATCTTTCAAGGGAAATCCAGCCAGCGCAGAAAGCAAAGGCTGGAGCTGCATCAAAGACACGCTCACCACAAGTGAACTGTCACAGGCGAAGTGTGTGGTTATTCACACCGTTCAGCATGAGGCCTTTGCAGACGAACTGAAACACCTGGAAGAGGGTAGGACACTTCCCAAGCAAAGCCCACTCAAAAAGCTAAATCCAGTGACGGACGAAGACGGCCTGCTGCGGGTCGGAGGTCGTATCTCAGCCGCTCCTGACCTGTCAAGAGAAGAGAAACACCCACTGATTATCCCACGCACCGAGCACATCGCCACACTCCTGGTGAGATTCTATCACGAGCAGGCGGTGCATCAGGGGCGCCACATAACAGAGGGAGCAGTCAGAGCAGCAGGCTACTGGATCATTGGCGGTAAGCGCCTGGTGTCATCTGTCATCTACAGCTGTGTGACCTGCCGCAAGCTGCGCGGGCGGCTGCAGGACCAGAAGATGGCAGACCTGCCTGCCGACAGACTCACACCCGAGCCTCCATTCACTAACGTGGGCCTCGATGTTTTCGGACCGTGGGCCATCATGACACGGAGGACAAGAGGAGGAAGTGCAGACAGTAAGCGCTGGGCGGTGATTTTTACCTGCATGTCAACCAGAGCTGTCCACCTTGAGCTCATTGAATCCATGACAACCGACAGCTTTGTCAACGCGCTCAGAAGATTTTTTGCCATCCGTGGTCCAGCCAGACTTCTCCGCTCTGACAGAGGGACTAACTTTGTGGGAGCCTGTAAGGAGCTGGGCATCAACACGGAAGACTCGACCATAACAGCCTACCTCCGAAGCAAGGGGTGCTCATGGGTTTTCAACCCGCCACACGCATCTCATATGGGGGGTGCATGGGAGAGGCTCATCGGCGTCGCCCGACGCATCCTGGATGCTATGCTGCTTCAGACCGGACACACCCGCCTCACTCACGAGGTCCTGAGCACTCTCATGGCCGAAGTCATGGCAATCATCAATGCCAGACCACTGGTGCCCGTGTCCTCAGACCCCGACACGCCGACAGTCCTCACGCCAGCGATGCTGCTCACCCAGAAGATGGACATCGTCTCAGCCCCGTCTGGAAACTTTGAGATGGCGAATCTGCACGGGAAGCAGTGGAAACATGTCCAGTGCCTTGCAGACACCTTTTGGAAGAGATGGAGAAGGGATTACCTGTCTACGCTGCAGGGCCGCAGAAAGTGGACTGAGGAAAGGCCAAATGTCAAGGCCGGCGACGTCGTTTTGCTCAAGGACAGCCAGGCCCACAGAAACGAATGGCCTGTGGGAGTGGTCGTCAACGCTCTGCCAAGCCGTGACAAGAGGATCCGGAAGGTGGAGATTAAAGTAGTGAAAGAAGGGACTCCTAAAGTGTTTTTGAGGCCCATCTCTGAAATAGTAGTTCTCCTCTCTGAGTAAAGTCAGAAAAATGTATGTTGTTAAGAACTGTGTAACTTAAGTTTTAAGTAATTTTGTAGTGACATAATAATATTATGCCAAGCGGGGAGTGTTCTGCCTTCCCTAAGGAATGCACTGTTTAAAATGCAGATTCCTGCTTTTCTTACTAGCTGAGTAAATACTGCCACCTTGTGGACAGTTCTCTTTGTATTAAACGGCATAGCTAGTTTTCCGTGCTCTTCCTGAACGCTGCATCAACAAGAGACCACGTTACAGTACGCAGCTAATATCCTTCTGGAAAAACCTTCTTCTACGTTTGTGCTTTGGACAATATTAGTTTGTAAGTATAGAGTTTGTGCTAGTATACTCAACTCTGTCTAGTTAAGATGAAATGGTGTTGAATTTCCGAGTTTCCTAGTTTCTACATGTGGTAAAATTCTAAGGTGATTAGCAGCTAAGTTATGCTAGCTAGCTTTCGTTTGCTAGCTTTTCGTTTCATGTGTACTAGCTAAAACTAGCATGTTGTATAGGGCTACAAACTATGCTGATTTCGTAGTGTACTACATTATTTCGTATGTGAAACTAATGTAGGCTATTTTTTGTGTCTATTTCTGTGTTAGTTTTACAGTAAAGATTGAATGCTTGTAGGAAGCTTCAGTGAATTCAAGAAAGAACGCCTTGTGGACTTATTGAAATTCAACAACTTTATTCAACTGTTAGCTAGCTGTCTAGTCCTGCAAGCTGAGGACGCAGTGCGAGGACAGCATAATGAGTGAGGAATGAATAGTGAGCCATTTGACAGCTGATTGGTTGGAACTGACAAAATCACCTGGATGAACCATTTAATAGTGATTCTGTATCCATTTATCAAAATTTTCTACAGGGAGCCATGCCTCCCGGACCCCCCTCGTTTATAGCCCCTGCCAACCACCTACTACACTCATAACAAATGCAGCCTCCCCTATGTTTGACCTCACCAGCCGCCCCTGATGTACAGTATAGATGTGTAGATAAAGGGAGAAATGTTATTAATCCCAGCAGGTAGAGTATAGGTGTACAGATCAGCAACATCACCACAGAAGCTAATAAATGACTCAATCACCTTAAAGCACTCACAGCAGGGCCGGATCTAGGGGGGGGGGGGGGGGGCAGAGGGGGCCGTGCCCCCCAAAATTTTTGCTGTGCCCCCCCAAAACCTTGACCATTGACTTAAAATAATCAATTGCTTTGATTGATCCCTAGAAAAGTTTTTTTTTTTTTTTTTTAACTGATATTTTGCATTCTTTCTCAGTTCAGGAGACTTAGCCAATCATAATGTTCTATTCAAAATATCAAAAAACAACAACTTGGCAATATATTTCTGATTGGTTGGTTGGGCAGTTTAAAACTGGGAGACGGACCGATCTGCTGTCACTCTCTACATTTGTCGGTGTTTTTCTGTCACTTGAAGAGGTTAATGTTTGCCCACAGCAAAAATTAAAAAAAATAATATAGGTCTAAAAGTTATTCTGTTTAAAAGTTTATAATTAAGCCTGTGTATTTTGAGTCTTGTCTTGTTGTTTCATTTTAGTGGTTTAGTGTTATTACTGTCTGAGGGGCTTAGTGGTGGTGGTTTTACGCAACGTTAGCTAGCTAGCTACAGTACTAGTTTACGTTAGACTAGCTAACCTAGCTAGGTAACGTTAACTGTTAGCTAGCTAATTGTCACCGTTATAGCTAAAGCTAACTAACGGTTAGGTCGCTAATGTGTTTTTCTTTCTTTTCTTATTCTCTGTGCTCCACGGTTCTTCTTTCCTTTTGGTGACAGTTACCCTACTTGCTTATACGGTATTAGCCTAAATCATTATGCATCGATTTTTGATTACTAAACCAAAGCACAGTAATGTTAACACAAATGCAGCTCTAGTTGTACATACCGGTAGTTCAGAATCTTCATGCTCAGTATCGGATCCTGTGCCCGGTCCCAGTTCGGAAGAAAAGGCAGTCGGGGGTGCTTCCGTGGATCTTGGCCACGATTTAAATGATAACACACCATCTCAGCCAGTTCTAAAAGTATTTCCCAAACGGGAGTTTGGCAAAAAGGCTTGTTCTTTCAACCCAAGCTGGTATCAGTCACGATCATGGCTAGAATATTCAGTGAAACTAGATGCATGTTTCTGCTTCCCGTGCCGCAAGTTTTCAAGCACAAATGACAGAGATCTAGTTTTTACCAAGACGGGGTTTATTAACTGGAAGGCGGCATTAGAAAAGGACAGGGGATTATACAGGCATGCATCTAGCCATAGCCATTTGAATGCTGCACGATCATGGACAGAACTGAACACGAGAGTGGAAACTGGTGACACTATATCATGTCTCTTGGGAAAAACACAGGTTGAGAAAAACCGATACTACATCAGAAGCATAGGGGAAGTGGTGCAGTTTCTGGCTGTGAATGAACTTGCTTTTCATGGAAGCACTGAAAGTCAGTCCGAAATAAACGATGACAGTGATATCTCTGCTGGGCTATTCCTGAAATTGTTTGAGTACACTCTGGCTAAGGATTCCAAACTTGCTGAAATAGCAAAAAACATCCCTCAGAATGCAAAGTACACATCAAAAGGCATTCAAAATGAGATAATTAACACTAGCCAGTATGGTGTTGCATGAGGTGAAAAGAAAATATGATAATGCAGATACAGTAGGGTTCTGCATCAAATGTGATGGAACCAGAGACAGGTGCAATGTTGAGAATCTTTCACTTGTGATTCGGTTTGTCTGTAATTCGGTTCCTGAGGAGCATTTGATTGGTTTACTGGACTTGAGTGGGTTGGATGCAGAATATATAACAACAGAAATGCTCAAACACCTGTCCAGTGAAGGTTACAGTGCTGATAATATAATCAGCCAATGTTATGATGGCGCATCAGTCATGAGTGGGATCAGGGGTGGGGTTCAAGCATTGTTGCAACAGAAGCTTGGCAGGCTCATTCCTTATGTACATTGCTACAACCATCAGCTGCACCTAGCAGTGGTGCATGCCATTCAGGAAGAGCCATGCGCCAAAACATTCTTTGAACTCTCCGGCTCACTACATTCCTTCGTTCGCCATCATTATGTAGCCCAGAACTATAATGTACCCTCTCTTAAAAGGTTACTCGAGATACGGTGGACCAGTCATTATGATGTAACAAAATGTCTGGTAGACAATGAGGATGCCATCTTGAACATTTTGTCAGCGATTTCTGAAGATAGTGTGGCAGCAATGGCTTTATGCACAGAGGCATCAGGGCTCCTAGTACAACTCAGGAAGCATCATTTTTTGAAATTGGTAAATTCCTCATCAAAATTTTTGGTGTCTTGAAGCCAGCAAATTCTATTCTGCAGGCTAAGGCTGTGGATCTTTGCAGTGCTGGGGAGGTTATCAGTGCCTCACTGCAAGCTTTAAAAGATATCCGAGAAGATGATTCATGGGATAATTTCGAGATATTAGACAGCCCCACTGCTACAAAAAGAAAGGAGAACAATGAGCAAACAGCTCATAGACAGTTTTTTTCTTTCCACCGTTGGTCAAAAGTCCTAGTATTTCAAGCCTTTCCTCATAAAACTTATCTTTTATACCCGGGATCAATCTGGTTGCCCTTCTTTGGACCTTTTCCAGCGCCTCTATATCTTTCTTGTAGTAAGGTCCCCAGAACTGCAGACAGTACTCTAAGTGTGGTCTGACAAGGGGATTGTATAGTGTGAGTATGATGATCTTAGATTTATACTCAATACTCCTGGCTATGTATCCCAGCATCCTGTTAGCTTTTTTTTACCGCTACAGCACATTGACCAGACCCTGATAGGCTTTGATCGACTATTACTCCCAAGTCTTTTTCTGCATGTGCACATTCTAGTTTTGTACCCCGCATAAAGTAATCCTGCCCTATGTTTTTATTCCCCACATGTAGAACTTTACATACAGTTATATTGAATTTCATTTGCCAGGTTTCTGCCCACTTCTGGAATTTGTTTAAATCTTCTTGGATTACCTTAGTAGCTTCCAGACAGTTGGCTAAACCTCCCGGTTTTGTATCATCCGCAAATTTAACTAATGTACTTTCAATATCCGCATCTAGGTCATTTATGTAAATGAGGAAGAGCAGTGGACCCAGAACCGAACCCTGTGGAACTCCACTTCCCACTTTACCTTGCTCAGATAAGATCCCTCCTACTACTATCCTTTGTGTTCTATCCCGTAACCAGTTCCGAACCCACTCTGAAATGCTTTTGGAAGTCTAAGTATATAATATCATAGGCCTTGCTCCCATCTAGACACACGTGTGTGTGGTTGCAAGGATACACACACACACACACACACACACACACACACACACACACACACACACACACACACACACACACACACACACACAAATATATGCAAACGAGGGGAAAAAGCCTGGGAACTGTATGGCACACACAGTGCCCTAAATAAAAAGGTGCCCCCCCTAAATTTCTGTCTGCCCCCCCAATCACAGCAGTCTAGAACCGGGGCTGACTCACAGGAAGGAAAAATTGAGCATCACCTGAAACCATCATCAAGGTTTACACCAGCTACATCCGCCCAATACTCAAACATGCCATGCCATCCTGGATCACCGTTTCTACCAATTACAGCAACTCCAAATCATCCAAAACTAAGCAATAAAACTGGCCTACAGATTACCCACCTACATCAACACCAACTACATTCATAAGATCTACATTCATGGACTCAGAACCATCAAACAGCAGCAAGAAATAATCAGTAAAAATTACCTCAACAGAGCCATTCATAACCCATCAATTACACCCATCATTCACGAGGCACAATGGACCAAAAAGACCCCTCTATCTGCCATGCTCCACCTGCTCAACCCTAAACCTCCCTGAAAAACACTAATGACACTGTAGCACATGAACACACACACGCACATGCACTAGCATCTATCACTTTACACAATATTATCACTCATTCTTTTTAATGACCTTTTAATTAATTATTTATCATTTACTTGTTACGATCCTGATACGGGACGAACCCAAGTGCAACGACCAGGAGGCAGATTCAAGAAAAGGGGATATTTATTAAGCGTTGGGATAGTCCCAAAGCTGTACAGGAAAGGCAAAACAGAATTAATACATAGAACATAAATTAAGTCCTATACGGACTGCTCCAAGCCGGAGCTGGACTTGAAATCAAGGAGGGTTCCAAGCCGGAACCGAAGGGGTGCAGGACTGGAAGTCCAAGCCGGACTGGGTGCAGGAAGTGCCCTACTGTTCCAAGCCGGAACTGGACAGGGTAGGTGGGGGCGTAGCACCGGGTCTGGACCGGAACTGGACCGGGAGGTCCACTCAGGAAAACGGGAGCCGACACGGAACTTGTTCCAAGCCGGAACTGGACTTTACTGGAGGTGTACAACACACCGGCACTGGACAGGAACTGGACTGGAACTGGACAGGAACTGGGCTGGAACTGGACCGGGAGGTCCACTCAGGAAACGGGTGCTGGAACGGAATACGTTCCAAGCCGGAACAGGACTCTCACGGAATGGTGGGCTATACACCGGGACTGGACTGGAACTGGACCGGGTGAATCACTCAGGTACAGGTACTGGAACGGCGCGAATGTTCCAAGCCGAAACTGGACTTTACTTGGGCGGAGAATCTCTCTCCGGGACTGACACAGGAACTGGACCGGGTTATCAACTTGAGTCAAAAGGGTAGAAAGCAGAGGTTAGTAGCAGGGTACTGCAGACAGGGTTACGACCGGGAGGTCTTAAAGGAGGTTTTGACGACAGCCAGGGTTGTAGCTGGCGAAAACCCGACGGGGCTGGGAGGTGAGGCGTAGCTCGGGTAGGTCTCGTCGGAGCCGGCTGAACTCCAGGGATCCTGGAACCGTAACCGAAGTACAGGAGGTAGCTACGGCCGGACAGGAACGACAGAGAGAGTTAGCCAGGCAGGACTTGGCAGCGGATCTAGACCCGAGCTGGAGGTGGGAGTACCGCAACACACTCACGCAACATAAAGGGGAAACAAACACTGCTACAGGGAGGCTGGAACCACGGCGTCTGGAGATTTGAAGGGAGACAAGTAAGTAGCATGCAACAGCGAATGTTACGGGAGGATAGCTACCAAACCGCAGAACAGGTAAGCAGATAAACAACAGCGAACTGTAGAACACCGGACCAGAAACGTGACATGACATAAACAAGGTAGGTTAGTTAACGAACTGGCGCCGACTAGCAACCAGACAGGGGTTTAAATAGTGCAGGAAATGAAAGAGTGAATGAGAAACAGGTGTGATAATTAACCGGGAGTGATTGCAAAACACAAAGGTGAGGAATGCATGCAACGAGTAGGGAGAGCGATAGGCGGAAACAAAAGTGACAATAAAACGAACAAGACAGAGGAAGACGCCCAGACTGCAGCAGCAGGGAAAACACGGACAAAGGAATCCAACATGACACGGAGGGAAACAGGGAAAACACGGAAAACGGACAGGAAGGGAACGGAACGTTACATTACTATTATTTACTATTTGTTATTAGTTATTACTTATTATTTGTCATTTATTATTTATATTTTACTATTTATTATATATTTACGACCAGTGCTCTATTTTATTATATTTTATTATCTTTTATTTTTCCTGTATTACAATAAAAGCCTTGGTAACACATGCCCTGTACACCTATAACTTTGATATATTTTTAAAAGATTTTCTTTTTACTTTTTATGTTTTTTGCTTGTATACTTGCCTCTGCCACCTCCCACAAATCATTTATTTGTTTTTTTATGGATAGAAAAGAGCCGAGGTCTGTGCTATCCCAACAGGAAACATGGCTTAAAAGTAAAAAAAATAAAAAGTAGGTGTACAGATTAAAGGCCACTTGGGAAGGAGTTGCCTTCTGCAGGACAGTGCATAGGTGTGGCTCTATAGCTAAGTGGCTAACACATTAGTTCTGAGTATGAGCTTCCGTAGGACAGTCAAATGTCCAGAAACATAGACTGATTGGTGTTGCTCACACATAATAGCATGTTAGAAACTTGAGTGTGTTAAATGACACATACTGTACAGGTTTATAGCTCATAGCTCACTGATCTGGGGTGTAGTGTCGTTAGGTACATTAAGAATTTGGCAGTGAAGACAGATAGTTAAAACGTCTTAACAGTCATCACATGGAGGCACCAATGAATGTGCAGAATATATATATTTATATATGGCTTCACAGTAGGTGCAAAAGTATAATGAATCAGTCTCATAAAATTAATTATTAAATGATTATAAATTTCAATGTTAAATATTAAAATAATAATCAATAACTTAATCTGAAGGCGTAAATTATTTTGGAGGATAGGCTCAAATGTTTATCCAAACAACAATCAAACCGACCACCAGGTTTAAGTAAATACAATTTATTAAATGACAAACATGTCTAAAACTAACATCCTAAAAGCAGTGAATGATATGGAAAGGAAAATGAAGTGTAGACAAAGAATGAGGGATATAGAATTCACAGTTCTATTTCTGTATGTGCGCCAGACACGTGGTGTTCAGAGATCACAAGACCGTACCTCGAGGAGGAAATACAAATCTCGCTTTAGCATGAAGCTAACGTGGCCTGAAATATGGCGTATATTGAGGCTATAGAAATTTAGCTACGTCTAGCTAAATCCCAGGCCCCTATCCGTTTCTAATGGGTTAGGTGTTAGTACAGAGGAAGATTGCATGGACCGATCTCGATTTAAAAGGGAGGCAGTTTGTAAATTAGTTTTAGAGTAAGTTAGAGTAGGCTCTGTAACTTTAGCTTATGCGAGGCTAATTGGCTGTCGATAGCCTGCAAGCCATGAGTTGCGTTATAAGTTAACGTTACTCTAAATACACACAATTGATTCAAATATGTAATTACATTGACAATAAACATTACACAAAAGTTTTCCTAACTATTGCCTGGATGTTCATGTCAGTCTTACTGTACTGAAGTTGCTACAGGCAAGTCCATGGCTTTGATGATGTCCGGAAAGTTATTTCCTTTGGCAACATCTGGACTGGACTTTCTCTCGGTTTCCTTGCGGGTAGAGCAGCTTGCTTGCTTCCAGGTCCTTTGGTGAGTCATCGCTGGAAACTTGCCGTTGGAGTCCTTCTGTCCGTTCAACAAGTGGTTTCCTTGGCTTCCTTTGCGGTTTGCGGTTCGTGGTAACGTAGGCTACACTGGCTGTCGCTTTAAGGCTACGCCGTATGACGGTAGCTCAGTGTAGTTAGCCGTTTTAGTGGCTTTGTCAAACATGCTAACTGAGAGCTAGGTGAGAGAGCAGTCGTTGTGGCCGCATAACCCGAGGGAGGGAGCAGTTCTCCCCGCGTGTTCCTTGCCTGGGTTGGCCTAGCATTGGCCTAGGGTTCCCAGCCGGGAAGATGGACAGGAGACAATTGTTCCGACAAGTGAAAATGGTAAGAAGGAAGTGAAAGAACAAGAAGTTTGCTCAAAATTTTATAGAACCGGGGACTCAGTCCTGATTGGTCAAGGATCACATGACTGCCCGGGATCACATGACTGTCGCATGCCGGTATATGTAGTCTTTTGGAAATGCAGTCCATAAATGTGGTTTGATTCCCAATGGACATGCACTACAGGGGGTTGTGTACTCATGTACTTCAGGAGCATGCTGTACACACAAAGTGCACTCCTCTGATGGGTGTTGCCTCCTGACGTGACACTCATATTTTTTTCCTGTCACCTGAGTTGTGATGTGGCAATAGTCCGTTTTCCTTAGGTGTTTTCTTTTTAAACCTTGAAAAAGAACCGAGATGCAGGTAAGGCTCCATAGCACTGGTCTTGTAAACCAGGGGTCTCGTGTTTGATCCTCGCTGGGGCCTGACGGTCAATGGTGCACTTTTGGACAAATTGGTAGCATGTCGCCTCATAAATGACCACAGTCCTTTGGACATGGAGGAGACTGTCAGTGTTAGTAGTTCATGAAACCGTTTTTATCAAGTTTCAAGGGCATGTTGAAGTTTCGTTCAACTTCAGTGTCCGTTAGGTCAGATCCAGTCTGTATCCATTCAAGGACTTGTTGAGCTCATACAAGAAATAATTATTTATAAAAAATTAAGAAAGTCAAATGTAATTTCACAAGTGATTTCAAAAACTGTGGAATAGTTATGAAGTGCGTGCAGCCACAAGGACTAGAACGCACAAGACAAATGTTTGTAATCGTGTCTCTATGGAAGCCACACAAGCATAAATGATTAACATATGATAAGGCATTTCAATTACAAAAACAAAAATTTATTCAAAATGTGAGAAAATTAGAGTTGATGTACTATAGGCACAACTGAGTCTGTTCTACAATGCAGTTAAGTGAGAAGAATGCCTCCTGATGACATGACACTCATATTTTTTTCCTGTCACCTGAGTTGTGATGTGGCAATAGTCCGTTTTCCTATGGCGCGGGATACGTGCGAAAAATAAGACAGCTGAGAGGCTGGCGGCGGCTACTGAGAGGCCCGGCGGAGACTACTGATTGGCCGGCGTCGGCAAATGATATGATATAGCGACTGATAAGCCGGCGCTGGTAAATGAGAAGCCGGCTATTGATTTGCCGAGCCTGGTAACCTCGTAACTCACGTGCCTAGTGCAGCTACCCAATGGATTTGCGACTGACTTAGCTGGTCACTAGCATTCCTAGGCTGGTAACTCACATGCCTATCGCAGCAATAAGACTAGTAGAAACTAGGTGAACAAAATCATTTTTAAAAATCGCCAATCCTAGCTGCGCTCGGCATGTGAGTTACCAGCCTAGGAATGCTAGTGACCAGCTAAGTCAGTCGCAAATCCAGTGGGTAGCTGCGTTAGGCACGTGAGTGACTAGCCTAGGAATGCTAGTGACCAGCTAAGTCAGTCACAAATCCATTGGGTAGCTGTGCTAGGCATGTGAGTTGCCAGCCTAGGCATGTGAGTGACAAGCCTAGGAATGCTAGTGACCAGCCAAGTCAGTCGCAAATCCAGTGGGTATAGCTGCGCTAGGCATGTGAGTGACAAGCCTAGGAATGCTAGTGACCAGCTAAGTCAGTTGCAAATCCAGTGGGTAGCTGCGCTAGGCACGCGAGTTACGGGATTACCAGCCTCGGTGAATCAATAGCTGGCTTCTCATTTACCAGTGGCTTCTCAGTCGCTATATCATTTGCCGGCAACAGCAAATCAATAGTCTCTGCCGGCCTCTCAGTAGCCGCCGCTGGCCTCTCATTAGTCTTATTTTTGGCACGTATCCTGCGCCATACGTTTTCCTTGGGTGTTTTCTTTTTAAACCTTGAAAAAGAACCAAAGTGCTGGTAAGGCTCCATAGCTCAGTGGTTAGAGCACTGGTCTTGTAAACCAGGTGGTTGCGAGTTCAATCCTCGCTGGGGCCTGAAGGTCAATGGTTTACCTCTGGACAAATTAGCAGGCATCCTCTGAGAGTCGATTTGTCACGTACGCAAGGCCTGTTGGTGTAACAGGCAGGACCGTAGGACCTGGGAGACATCATTCGTTGCTTTAGGCAGCATCCACTTGCTTATATAGCAGTACAAGAATCCCGTTCTGACGTAGTAGCTCGCGTTTGTATGGAAGTGGTTGAATCCAGCGAGGGATTGAAACGGCGCTCTCGATTATTGGTGCGTGTGCGAACCAGTCGGCCGACAGCGGCTTTGTTTTACCAAACTAAGCAATTAAAACCGCTGTTTCGTCTGGTGCTGAGAAATGTATCTAACCCATGCCAAAGTCAATGTTTGCTAAGCTGATTAGCTGCTAAATTGCTAAGCTGATAAGCTTTATAAGTTGAGGGGAACAACTTATAAAGCCTGGTTATTGGTAGAAGCACCAGCACCCTATGTGAGCGCTCCTTAGCGTTGTGGTTATCGACGGTTGTAACCCAGGAACTAAGCCTAGTTCCATCGCTAACCACTGTTTTTCTCTTTGATAAATTATTTATCCAATTATTTAAAGGGCCTTATTATATTGTTTCATGTGTTTTTATGCTTATTCCAGATTAATGGACGCATTGTGAATGAGCAACGTGCAATCGGAATATAGTGTAGAGATTTCATTTTATAGGCTAAGTGCCATTTTAATGTACAGATATTCTAGCCTCAGGGCAAAGTGCAATCCTAGTCTGTTATCGGTAGTTTAATAAGTGGGCAGTGTGCAATATGAATTTATTGGGATTTTAAGGAATGAGTAATGTGCAATATTGTTCTCCTGGTAACCTCTGAGTTCCAAATCCTTAACTCCCCTGTGTGATCAAACCTTCGGGCCAAGTGCAATAGTTCTCGGCGAGAGCACAGTTTATTTAATATATAGCCTATTTGGACTTGTGTGCAATAATCACTTTTATCAACTGATTGCAGTGATCACTTTACGTATCTTTGGTGAACCTTCTTTTTGTATAACTTTTAATGGTGTCCATTCTTAATTAGGTGTGCGGTGGAGTGTATTGTGTATTGTGGATCGCCAGTGTGATTATTTATTTAGCTCTCAATTGAACGATTGCACTGTGGTTGGGAGATTTGACGCGCTTCTATACCCCTGCTACTTGGTTATTTGCCCATATGATGTTACAATTAGAATATCACTGACTATTCCGTGTCTGATATCTGAGTCAAGCCCATCTTATACAGTGTATGGTAGCCCATTGCCCTTGATCAGATTCTGTGTCATTTTAAAGGACGCCCTTTGTGAAAAATCTAAATAAAGAGATTGTATATTTTCTTGTACCAGCTTCCATCTTGCGTCTCCTTGATTTAATCTGTGCGGGGTATTTTCTGCCTCTTGCCTTACCAGGGTCTCCCATCCTTATAATTGGGAGTGGCGTAGTCTAAACACTTAATGGTATAGGGGCGCATCGCTCCTCGGGGCCACATTGGGATAGCTGGTGACGCAAGCCAAGCCAGCCAATCTACGGTGTCCAAATCAACGTCCTGTTGAGTACACTGGATGAGAAAGTTAAAGCTAGAGTATGTCAGTTGTTCCAGCAGCCACAGAGTGGTATAGCTAACGTTACAGTAAAAATGTCAGCTGCAAGAGTCCTAGTAAAACAACGGAATCTCTGTTGTTGCAGAGTTAAACAATAACGCAATGTAACATTTAGTCACCAAACTCGCTATATGAAGCGATGCTTTTTCTAAGTTCTAAGTCTAAAGTTAGCTACCCAGTGAACATTATTTCAAAACGTGTGAAAACACCTCTCAATCTGAGATTTCCACCCCGGCTCTAGACGTCTAGATTCCGGCTTTTGTCACTGGGGCTGCATTCGGATCTGAACTTTTTTCTTTCTTCCTAAAATTTCGGATCCGAACGAAGCATGGGTATCTGCTTGACGGTTAGCGATAGCTAACAATTGTGAAATGTTTAATTTTTTACATTATTGAACATTACCCTCTATCCCAGATTTAGTTCCCTGGTATCCGACTAAATTATACGACAGCACATGACTGCTGTAAAATGTAATGTAACTTTAGACACCTTCTAAAATGTCCAGTAGAGTAGCTACCAAATCGTGGCTACCAAACCAAAGCTTTCTGTGTGTCTCAAGACAATGCATTTTTGTAGGTTACTAGCTACATTCTACTTACTGTGTTTTACAAAGCAACTTCATGTCACCCTATTTCAAAAGGTTGCTAAGTATCGCAATTATTTATTCAATATTCCAGTTCAGAGGTTTCAAAGTTCAATGAAATAGAGTACTTAAGTGACTACGTCACGCTGGTTTCGGAAGTAAATTCCCCATTCATTTAGAGCGTAGACATTAACTAAAGCTTACTTTTAAACCGTTTCTACTGATTATGTTTTACCGTCAATTTCCCGGATTGTTCAATATAACGCCCGTTCACAAACTATGTCGTTTTTCTGGACCAGCTTTGAGTATATTTTACATTTTAGTATTTTTTTGTGTGAACATACCAGCGCTGGCACTGTTTAAAAACTCCACGTCCCATAATTCCCTCCGAACGTGCGGCCTTGTCTCCAGACCATGTCATATAACGTTAGCCAGCAGTAGCACACAGCTCCGTTTTTAAACACTTTTTTAAGCTTTTTTTTAGCTAGCTAGCTTGAAGGACTAAAAGCTAGAATTGCCTTATGTGGTTAACCGTAGCACAGTTTCTGACCTTGTCGGGTGGGCTTCTCTACTTAGCAAGCTAACGTTCAGCAGCAGTAGCCTACTCCCATCTGCCACAGTCAGACAGACGAGATGATGATATCTTATTGGTTGAGAACCACCCGTGCGTTGCAGTACTGGATATGTAGTCTCTCTCTTGGTTTGTATCGTATCTCACTGATAGATCCTACCAAGTCTCCTGGAAGGGTTCTGTCTCTGCTCCCCATCCCCTGTCTACAGGAGTCCCGCAGGGATCTGTACTGGGTCCTCTGCTGTTCTCTATGTATACTAAATCTCTTGGCTCAGTAATTCATTCACATGGCTTCTCATACCATAGCTATGCTGATGATACTCAACTCTTCCTCTCTTTCCCTCCCTCTACCCCACAGGTTAAGGAGAGGATATCTGCTTGTCTGACTGACATCTCTGAGTGGATGGCTACCCATCACCTGAAGCTCAACCTTGACAAGACAGAGCTCCTCATCATGCCGTACAAGACCTCCCCACTACATGACCTCTCAATCACCGTTGACGGGACCGTGGTGGCTGCCTCCCGCTCTGCAAGGAACCTGGGGGTGGTCCTGGACGACCGGCTGGACTTCAAAGAGCACATCAGGGCAACTGCTCGGTCCTGCAGGTTCCTCCTGTACAACATCAGGAGGATTCGACCGTACCTGACCACCTACTCCACCCAGCTTCTTGTCCAGACCATGGTCACCTCACGCCTGGACTACTGCAACTCCCTGCTCGCAAGCCTACTGGCCTGCACCATTCTGCCTCTTCAAATGATCCAGAATGCAGCTGCCCGGCTTGTGTTCAACCTCCCGAAATTTTCCCATGTAACCCCCCTGCTGAGGTCACTCCACTGGCTGCCAGTTGCAGCCAGGATCAGGTTCAAAGTTCTGACCCTGGCCTACACTGCAGCCAATAGGACAGGCCCCGCCTACCTGCAGGACTTAATCCAGAACTATGTTCCTGCTCGACCACTTAGCTCTTCTACAGCAGGGCGACTGGCACTTCCCCCCCTCCGTGTCAAAGGCTCTCGCTCGTCCCGACTGCGGAGTTTTTCCACCTTAGCTCCTCAGTGGTGGAATGAACTTCCCATTCCCCTACGTTTTACTCCAACCCTGCCTGCATTCTGTCGAGGCCTGAAGACACACCTCTTCAGACTCCACCTTGACTGATATTCTAACCTAGGAATATCAGTTCCCTGTGTTTACTAGTTCCCTGTGTTTTCCTGTCTGTTTATTATAGTTTTTAATAGTATCTAGAATAGAAGTGTAGTATTGCTGATTTACCCACAGCTTACTGTGAACTACAGTCAACGTTCATTACTAGGGATAGCTGCTACATTATGGGAAGGATGTGCTTTGTCTTGTCTGTTCTGTAGTGATCTTGATGATGTCTCTGTATGCACTTATTGTACGTCGCTTTGGATAAAAGCGTCTGCTAAATGAATGTAATGTAATGTAATGTAGTCCGTTAAAGTGGACTACAAGTCGAACTACATTCATTAATGCATTACTTTAAAAAATAAAGATTGGAACATGCGATATATGGAATATATCCTTGTACCACAAAGGCTAATCCAGGAACGTTTCGGCTCATTCTATAAATCATATTTCAAGAAATAGTCGATAGTCTCCGAAGCCCATTCTATCTTCCATAGGGAATTTACTTCCGAAACCAGACTCCGCCCACGCCTGACGTACTCACTTATGTTCAGATATTTTGACACCGCAGTTCCCCTCTGGTAACAGCAAAATACACTCATAATAGCCTAGTGCAAAATATGTTTGTCCCACTGTCAGATTTAGCAATCAAATCATCATAACACTTGGCGTGTCTAGGATGACAGGCAGATCACACCGAGTTTGTGTTACGCTGTCATTAAATTTCTTCTTACCGTGAAAATCAACGACTTGTTTACATTCTGGGACAGATGATAACGTAAATCTATCACCATGACGGCACTTCGCCTCAAGTCAGCAATTATATTGGGAAATGCCCTCTTTGAAAAAAAAAAATAAATGAAAGAAAAAGGCTATGCTGTTACTGCATACCAGTTTTTGCTAAAGCTGCATCATAGCCATCATAGCACGGAGCTTTCAAAACCATAACAAAACCCTTTACAAAAAGACAAAATAAAAACTGTAGGCTATACACATAGCCTAGCCTATGGCTATGATAACTGTCTGGATAAAACAGGCCACTTTTTAGTTCATAAAATTCAAAAGTAAGCTAAAGATATCCAGTGAGCACAAGTGGCTTAGCTACACTAGACTAGGCCTACTAGTTCACAATTTTTAATAAGCTCTTTTTAAGTATTTTTTAAAATTATTGCTTATTTATATATTTATTTTAATAGACGCCGAAATATGCCTTTCTGCAGTGTGTCTCTGTGGCTCAGTGAGTAGGTAGCCTGCTCTGTGATCTTTGCTACCTATTGTAGCCTATCGAATCTGACCTTTAGATACAGCATTTTTATGGAGACAAAAAACATTTTTTATATAATACATCCACAGGGCTTGATGAAAGATGCAGGATAAAAGTCATGCTTTTCCCTAAAAATAAATATTGATTCTGAATGTATCATTACAAAAATTGTTTTACAGGCCTTAAAAGAGTGCAGTGTTTCTCTCTGTCTAAGATGTCAGAGTTTGGTTCCCAGTGTTGTGCCATTCATTTTTTAGACTCCCCTGCCGATCTCTCTCCCCTTTTCACTATAAACGCACTAGCTAAGCTATGTGATATGCTATGAACGCCCTGTGCTTTTCTTTTACTTATTTTCTCCAGTTAAAATGAAAACGTACGGGTTACGGACGTAAGCTTGGTTCTATGAATACGGTCAACACGCCACAGTATGGGTCATCCTCGCGACTCTTTATCAAATTAACCACCACTACGGGCGGAACCACGTCACGCCATAAATATGGCGCTTGTACGCCGCCCGACCTCTTTTGCCGACTTGAGGGCACTTGCCGTCCTGAGGGCGCAAGGTTCCCCGGCTGACCACGCAGCGTGGCTTGTTGACCATATTCACAGAACCAGGGTTACATCCGTAACCCGTATGTTCTATTTCATACCGGTCAACACGCCACGGTATGGGTCACAGAGTACCAAATAAAGTCAGGCGGGGTATGTAGTGGGGTAACCAGGACCGCAGGGTCATAGCATGAGTGCGGATCCCGTCAAATAAAATACACCATTGGCTGCTGTTCTACCAGAAGAGCAAGCTCAAGTGGGAAACGTGGAACATAACCTCCGGGTGATAAAAACCCTGAATCATCACGAATTTACATACGAGGTTGCTCCACTGCCACTGAGGAGGCAACCGATGCCGATGACACTACATCCAAGTCATAAAACCTGGTGAAAGTGAGTGATGAGGCCCAGCCCACCGCTGCGCAAATGTCAGTGAGTGGGGCGCCACATAGTAAGGCCCAGGAGGTAGCTACGCCCCGAGTGGAGTGAGCTACCACGCCTGTGAGAGGGGGCACGTTAGAGCTGCTTTAAGCCGTGGAAATCGTCTCTACGATCGAGTGGGCTAAGCGCTGTTTAGACAGGGCAAGACCCTGCGTAGCCCCTCCATAACCCACAAACAGGTTATTGGTTCTCCTAACCGCACTTGTGCGGGAGATGTAAGACCGCAGGGCCTGGACAGGGCACAGTGAGAGCAGTCTGGCCTCTTCAGGGGTCTCATGGGGAGGAGGATGAAAAGCCTCCAACACGATTAGCCGAGGGACATATGACCGCGATAGGACCTTTGGCCGAAACGCGGGGTTAGGGAGCAGAGAGACCGGTGAGCTACTGTCCCCCAACCACATACAGGCTGGGTGTATCGACAGTGTGTGCAGCTCGCTCACACACCTCGCGGAGGCAATAGCGAGCAGGAAGGCCATCTTCAAAGAGAGGAGCTTTAGGCTGAGCCCATCCAGGTGCTTGAACGGCGGCTCAGTGAGGGCATTCAAGACCAGCTGCAGGTCCCATGAAGGGACTGCGTTAGATCTAGGCAGCTGAAGCCACCTGGCTCCTCTGAGGAATTGGCTGGCGAGAGGGTGAGCTCCCACCGTCCGGCCCTCAATACGGTCATGGCAGTCCGATATGGCCACCAGATAACCAGATCCCCTTAGCGTGGATTCCGCCAGACCTTCTTCAAAGAGGGACTGGAGTAATGCTAAAACGACTGATACGTCACTCCGGGTCGGGCTAGACCCGTTCGTTTGGCACCAGTGGCTGAACCTGCCCCACTTCCCGGCGTACAGCGCCCTCGTGGAGGGGGCCTTAGATGCCTGAAGTTTCTCCAGCACTGCTGACTCCGATCACGGGCCAAACATGCAGGTTGTAAAACTCCGGGTTCGGATGCCACAGTAGGCCCTGGGCCAGTGACAGCATATCCGCCCTGGTTGGGAGGTGCCAGGGGGTGCCCTGTAGCGACTCCCTTAGGTCCGCCATCCATCTCTGCTGGGGCCAGTTGGGGGCAATCAGCAGAAGCTGTGCCCCTGAGTTCCTGATCCTTGCCAGAACTGTGGGCAGGAGAGGCAAGGGGGTGAAAGCATTAGAGGAGGGCTGGAGGCCAATGTCCCCGCCGTGCCCACCATTGAGTACCACAGGGGGAAGTGAGCATTCTCCCTGGATGCGAAGAGGTCCACCTGTGCCTCCCTGAAGTGGGACCAAATGGACTGCATGATATCTGGGTGCAGGCGCCATTCCCCCGGTCTCGGGCCACCCCTGGACAGCTATCGGCTGCCACATTGGCTGTGCCCAGCACGTGCACTGCCCTCAGGGACATGCCTCGGGCATGTGCCCATAGCAAGATCTGATGTGCTTTCGCATGCAGGGTTGGAGATCGAACCCCACCCTGGCTATTGATGTAGGAGACTACCGTGGAGCTGTCTATCCGGACGAGAACGTGTCTGCGCCAGACCACTGGGCGGAAATGGTTCAATGCCCGAAGCACTGCCTCCATTTCTAGCAGGTTGATATGTTTCCCTGCCCATGAGGGACTCCACGACCCCTGCATGGACTCGCTCCTTCTGACAGCTCCCCAGTCGGTCTTGGAGGCATCCGTGTTGATTGTCACCCTTGAACCTACTGGCCCCAAGGGAACACCCTCCGTGAGGCCAGGGGTGGTGAGCCACCAATCCACCAATTCCAGGCACTTCTGGGTAATAGGGAGGAGTCGCCGCCCGTCTTCGTGCAGGCTCATTCCTTGTGCCGTCGCCTAACGTTGTAATGGGCGCATATGCAGCAGCCCAAGTGGCACAACCTGGGCAGCTGAGGCCATCAGGCCGAGCAGCCTTTGGCAATATTTTACTGTCACCTGCCGCACTGCGGCAAAATGGGACAGACTCTTCATCAGAACGTGTCGCCTCTCTGGGGTTAGAGAGGCCCGCATGGACCCCGAGTCCAAAGCCAGGCCCGGGAAAACCCTCTCTCTGGAGGGGGTGAGGTGGCTCTTTTCCCTGTTCAGGGTCAGGCCCAAGCTGGTTAAGTGGGCCAGTACCAACCTTGTATCCTCTCTCGCTTGCTCCTCTGACAGAGCACAGATTAGCCAGTCATCCAGGTAGTTCGCAATGCGAATACCTTGGCGACGGAGTGGGATCAGCGTGGCGTCCATGCACTTTGTAAAAGTGCATGGGGCCAGGGCTAGGCCAAAGGGGAGGACCGAGTACTCGTACCCTGTGCCCTTGAAGAAAAAGCGGAGGTACTTCCGGTGATCCCGGTGTATGGGGATATGGAAGTACGCATCCCTCAGATCCACACAGGTGAACCAGTTGCCATCTCTCACCAGAACGAGGAGACTGGCGAGGCGGAGCATGCGGAAGGGCAGGCGCTTTAAAAAGCGGTTGAGCCCTCTCAGGTCTAGGATGGGGCGGAAGCCCCCATCCTTCTTGGGGGCCAGAAAATAGGCTGAATAAAACCCCGTCCCACTGCCACCGAGGGCAGGGGTGTTATTACTCCCTTCTCTAGCAACACCAGAATCTCATTGGAGAGAGCTCGCGGAGCCTGGAGCCTGTCCTACTGCCCCCAACATCTCTCTCGCCCTGCGTGACTGCTCCAAGGCAGGCTCTGCAGGCGGCCCGAACAACTACTGGGGCAGTAAGGGCAACTACCTGTTCCTGGTCCGCTAGACTGGACTGAGCCAGCCACACCTGACGGCGTGCCAGGACGAGTGAGTGCCCCATGGCTTGGGCATGAGCACTAGCCCCGCGCATCATTATGTCCACCACACGCACCATATCTCTTGCTGAGTCACTGGGGGCAGCGGAGGATGTGTCCTGTAGCATACCCTCCAGGTACACCAGCAGTAGTGTGTTGGTGTTAGCCAGTCGGGCCGCAAGGGCGATGGACTGATAAGTAGCCCTGACTTTTGTCAGTACCTATAGGTAGCGCCTGCGAGCAGTGAAAACATAGGCCCAATCTGTGGAGGGGCCGCCAACCCATAGGCACCCGCCATATTGGTCACCTGGGTCCTGGGGAGCGCATAGGCCCCAGGAGACTGCCATGATGCGTGCAGTTCTGTCAAAAAATTGGGCAGGGGTGGTAACGCCTCTGTCCTCGGCCGCGGCTGAAAAGTGAGGGAGCAGGAACCGCCACAGGGGAGGCGAACGCGATCTGCCGCCCTAAGAATCACCGCCCGGTCAGAGGGATCCAAGGGCGGGAGCTCAGAAGCAGTCGCTTTCCTAGCCAGACACTGACCCCTCCTCAGTCCCACACTGTTGGGGGTCCATCTGATGGTACAGGCTATCCGACGCCGTCGTAGACAGCTCGTCGGGGTGACGGCAGGAAGGTCCAGACACCGGGCCGCAGGAGTCCCAAGGCCTGGGTGTCTGCTGCTGTGATGCTACCAGCCCCTGAAGGGTCTGCTGCATCGCCTGCACCTGTAGCTGAAGCTGATGGAACTCCGGTTCCTGATGCCTACGCTACCTAGCGCTCTTCCTGGCCCCAGTCCCCTGAGCGTGCGGCTCCATATCATGCTCCACAAACGCCCAAGTGAGATGTCCTCCCCAGACGTCCCACCATCTCCCGGATTCTGTACGCCTTCCGACATACTTAAGTGTGTCCAACACCAAGCCAAGGGCCCGAAACAGTGGTACTGAAGGATCGTGAGGGGGTGTGGATGCCTCAGGCAGCGTCTGCTCTCACGAGCAGAGAGGACCCTTTCGGCTGTTTTTTTTTCTTCTTCTCTGCTGGAGCAGCAGCGTGCTGCCCACTACCAACAGGAATGGAGTATGTCCGACACCAAGCCAAGGGCCCGAATCAGTGGTACTGAAGGGCGCAAGGGGGTGTGGGAGCCTCAGGTAGTGTCTGCCCTGACGAACACAGGGGCTCCTTCCGGCCTTTTTCGTTGTTATTGTTGTTGTTGTTGCTACGCAACTAACAAAACACAACCCAAAGCCCAGCGGCTAATATAAGACAGAAGGGTATCAGTTCAAACTGAATATAACTTCTGTAAGGAAACGGCAGCAATCTGCCTACAACAACGATTGCAAGCGTGTCCAGCGCCAGTCAAGGGCCCGCAACAGTAGCACTGGAGGGCCACGAGAGGGCGCGGAGGCTTATTTTGTTATTTATTTATCCTTCGTAGTTACTGTTATTGTAACTACAGTGCAGGTACGTGTCACCAAAACGTAACACAGCCGTTTACAGGAAGAAGTGAGGGAAATATTTAGCCGTGCAAATATCAACTTTAAATAAATTTTTTATTTTTTTTGGTCTGCATCATATCCTTGAAGTAATTAAACTATAGCTAACCATTTCATCACTTAAAAGAGGTAAATTTTCATTGTGTGGGGCCTTTAACACAGAGTGATGGTCATATTCAGGCTCAGGAGAATCAATAGGTGCATTCGTAAAGTGAATGCTTCAGGAAGGTGATTTTTGCCCGATACCCGTGAAATCCCTCCAATTTCCTTAACAGAAGAATGGTTATCTAGAAAGGGGAAAAAAGTGCCACTCATGCAAAAATGTATGCACAAATGTTGTTTTCAGTTATTCCTATTATGTACACAACCATGTACCAAGGACTCTGTTTTGCATCATGACTGCCCTTTGTGGCTGAACATAATAGACCGAAAATTATTCGAAGTCAACATAAAATATTCTATCTGTGTATTATCTTTGTACATACAGTGAGCACCATAATTCATTGGAGAGTGACACATTGCTTGTTATTTTGATTCTGTTCTCTAGCACTTTGAGTTTGAAAGGGTACAATGACAATGAGGTTGAAGTGCAGACTGGGTATTTTCATCCATATCAGATGAACCGTTTAGAAATTATAGTACCTTTTCTACATAGTCACCCCCCAAATAGTAAAAATGATTACTTTATTGTATATGAATGCATGGGTGCCAATAATTGTGGCACACATGGTTTTGTTAAAAATAATTATTTCTTGATGGGGGATTTTCTCAGAATAAATTTACTTAAATTTAAATTTACCAGAATAAAGGTTGGATTTTCCTCATTTTTTCAGTGTGAGATTAAGTTAATTCACCAAACGGTGAATTTTTTATAACCCCATCTTTACCAGGGGTGCCAATAATTGTGGAGGGCACTGTATATATACTGTATTATACATATATAAATATAGAAGTGTTAGAAGTTTTTTAATACAAAATGTGATCATGTGGTGATCTAATTAGGTCTCAAGCATTAAATGCCAATTCATATTGGAGAGTGTCCATCCCCACCACAAACCCTTACATTTCTGTTCATAAAAATAACACTTTGTGCCAATTTTTTAACAACTTGTATTAAGTACAAGTTCTTCATGTTGTCTGAATGGAAAGCTAGTATTTATTTTCTATATTGTCGATTTTTCTTTTCATTAAAAAGCCTAAGATAAAAGATGCTTTCCCCAGTTTTCATGTCATTACCGTAACACTCACTGTTGTGTCCACAAAGAGCCCCATTTTTTGCCTTTTTGTAAAATAATAACTTGATTCATCAAATTACAACCTGCTAGCAGAAGGATTACCTGGTACTTACTCATATACTTCAGGAGCATGCTGTACACACAAAGTAGACTCCCCTGAGGGGTGTTGCCTCCCTACATGACACTCATATTTTTCAGTGGTTAGAGCACTGGACTTCTAAACCTGAGGTCGCAAGTTCGATCCACGCTGGGGCCTGAAGGTCAAAGGTGCACTATTGGACCAACGTGGTTGCATGTCGTCTCATAAAAGGCCACACCTGGGACATGGAGATGCTGTCGCTGTCAGTGTCAGCAGTTAATGGAAAAGTTTGATCAAGAAGATGTTCATCAAAAGGTTTCAAGTTTGGTTCAACTTCAATGTCCATTATGTGAGATACAGTCTGTACTGTCATGAAAGTCTTCTTGAGCTCATACAATAAATCATTATTTATAAAAAATGGATAGTTAGTATTTGGTTTCAAGTTTGGTTCATGCTATCGGTTATGTGTTTGTAATCATGCCTCCATGGATGCCACACAAGCATAAATGATTAACATATGATAAGGCATTTCAATTACAAACACCAAAACGAATCCAAGATTTGAGGAAATTAGAGTTGATGTACTATAAGCACAATTGAGTGTTCTACAATGCAATTAAGTGACAAGAATGAATGACTGAATGAGATACATTTCAAGGATCATTTTGGGCTTGTCTTGATCTGCCTGGTATGCTAATTTTATTGGTGTATGAATACTGTTGTAGTCACGTGTGTTCTGTTCTGGCTAATAGCAAAAGTCAGGAAGCGGGGGGAATGTCCACCACAACATGGACATTCACAAACGCTTCCAAACCAGACTCTCAGTCATTCGCAAACTAAGAAACATAGATATGCAACCTCACCTCCTCCACTTCCTGTATCGTAGCATAATTGAGCCAGTTCTTCTATAAGGTGCCATTTGCTTACAATCTCCAACACAAATAAACTTCACAATCACACGTACATCCACCAAAATCATTGGTCTGCCCAGTCCCAACATATCTTATTTCCACAACCACAATACATAAGGCACACATAATTGCACATGACCCTGAACACCCACTGCATTTAACCATCTCTCCGCAGGATGCAGATACAAGACGTGCAGGAGGGCTCGCTTCAGCAAAAGCTTTGTACACTCTGCCATACATAAACTAAACAAAAGTCCCCTCTCACTGTGATATCTGCTTAACCTCAGCTCTATATCTCAATAAAAGTTTACTTCTATGTTGTCATGTTTTATTATTTGCTGTTTGGTGTATGACTCAATATGTCATGTTTTTGGTGTAAGTGTTTTTGTGGATGGTACCGATTGTGATAAGGAATTACGTCATTGATGACAATAATCTATCTATCTGTCTAACTATCTATCCATTACATTATTCTTGTAATTCATTGTTAAATTGCAAGTTGTACAAAGTAAATTAAATCCGTTGGTATGCAGTGTAGCAGCATACCAGCATGCTGTGTTTTTACGTTCTGAAAAAGGTGGCGAGATTAAGTGCAACCAAATTAACGTGAGCAGCATTAAAGGGATAGTATCGTTTTCATGCAAGATGTTGAGATTTTTCATTTAACGTTTTGTTTCTTTTTCTTTTGCTCTCACAAGATTGAAGTAGGCCTCTACAAACAAGGCACACTGTTCGATTATAAGCATGTTAAAGATATAGGTTGAGTATCCGTCATTTCAGGGACTGCCGATTGAGTCACATGGCCTATATCGAATCCCTAATTATATATTTTAGTGTTTTAATAAACAATCCAATGCTTAATTCTGTAAAGTTCAGAAGAGGCATACAGGCAGGTGGGCACTGAATCAAAGATTTCCCTGCTGCAATTTATTTATGTCCCGCATCCGAATATGAACTGGGAACTTTAGATAGGAGAAAATCAGTTTCTAACCCACTATCCGTGCACTTCCGTATTTCGGATTCGGGCACACCCCTATTTGAAATTCAATTTCACGATTAGTCACTTGACCGTGCCATTGAAGTGCCTGAGGGCACCCCTGGAGGATAACCATTGAAATACAAGTTTAAGTCCCTGCAGGTCACATGATGGAGACAAACAGGTGACCTTGATTTCTGGCAAAACTGAGTCTGCTCTCCAATGCAATTCAATAATAATGACTGACTGAATCAGTTTATTTATGGAACTGCATAATTCTGTACTCATTGCACTCGTTTTTCTCTGTCATCTAATTTTGCAACAACTTCAATTGTAATAATCGTTTTGCTTGGGTTTGTCCTTTAACAAACTTGAAACACAGGCAAGCAATACTTAAAGCTCCATAGCTCAGTGGTTAGAGCACTGGTCTTGTAAACCAGGAGTTGGGAGTTCAATTCTCGCTGGGGCCTACAAGTCAATGCTGTCTTTCTACAAAGTGGTTATATGTACCCTTGTACATGGGCCATGCATGAACCAACATACAAAGCTCCATTTCTCATGGGTTTCCACCATTGGTCCTCAAGAAGTGCATGTCTTCCTGTTGCCTTCAGGTGCCAGAAAATTAATTTGTTGGATTGATGTTCTAATCCAGTGGTCCTCAACCCTGGTCCTGGGGACCCCCTGTGTATGCTGGTTTTCGTTCCAACCACAATTGCAATACCAGAATTTTAACAAGCTGTTATTTTTTCTTAATTAGGTGTTTTAATTGTATAGAGAGAATACTTTAAACTCTTTACTCTCTTAAGCCACGTTATGTTAGCAATAGCTATGCATGCTTTGAAGAAAAAAAAATCCCATGTTCATTATGCTCATTGTGTTATATTGCAAACAATTACAAAGAAGAGGTAAGAACTCAGGTGAATAGGCTCCTAATTAGGTAATTGAACACAAGTTTAAGTTCCTTCATAATCTTTTCCTTAAACTTGTTAACACAATGGTGTCGCTGAATATAACAGGTCTGGCTCGTTATCATTTGCTTTGTCTTTGAATTCTTCATTATTTACCAAACGGTTAGTTTTAGTGGCCATGTGTCCACAATTTCACCAATTATGAGCCAATTGATTCACCTCAGTCTTTAATTTGATCAGTTAAAACATTTTTATCTCCTTTTAATTGTTTACAATACAGCACAATGTGAATATTGGACTTTTATTCTTCATGGCATGCATAGCTATTACTAACATAATGTGGCTTAAGAATGTAAATAATCCCTCTAAACATTAAAAACACCTAATTAAGAAAAATTAACAGCTTGTTAAAATTCAAGTATTGCAATTGTGGTTGGAACGAAAACCAGCATACACAGGGGGTCCCCAGGACCAGGGTTGAGGACCACTGTTCTAATCCAGGACCTTAACCCCCTTCATGCAGATGCCAAATTTAGTCAATTCTCACCTATTTTGGGGGTGTTCTAAGGCTTTATAACTCCAGGTGTGAGCATCACGTAAACTTGGAATATTGCTTCTATGAAGCAAGATAGTCGTACCATTTACAATACTAACTTAGATTAAAAGGTCAAAATAAAGTGCCATAAATGCAAATAAACCTTGGCAGAAATGCAAAAAACATGCTCATTTCCGGGTGGAGAGGACGCTGGTGTTGTTTGTTCGCCGCTTCTCCATCTGAGTTTAGATTACTTTCTTTCTTGCCCTCCAGCAAGCTCTACTGTTTGTTTTAACTTTTAGCTAGTGGTTAGCAGCTATTAGCTTGCAGCTAGTTTCTTGCTGCTTGTCGACTAGACTGCCTCCTCTCTTTCCTACCTTGATTCCCTGCACTCCCCTATGGAAAAAGAATATGCTGCAGTATATTGTAAATATATCAAAATTATCTTCACAATATATTTAAAATATACTGCAGTATATTACATTTCCATATGGGCTCCTGCAGTTCGCCGTTTCCTCCAACGATCAGCACAACTGTCCCATTCAGCCCCAATCTCCTGCCATGCTGTAGGCTATCCTGTCTTGTCTGCCACTTCTCCATCTTTGGTTAACAAGTTTGTGACTACCGGCAAGCGACTCCAGGCTATCATCTTCCGAATCTGGCATGACTCTGAAATACTCCATCCCGCAACTCCTTGTACACAAAAATCACACCACTTCACCATGCATCACAGCCATAAAAAAACACGGGCTGTTACATCGACCCAGATACATCCACGAGGCTCCCGACGAAAGTATGTTTACTCGCGGTCTGATAGTTGCATCCCATCCCTGTGGTCAAACGAGCGCACTGTCGCAGCTTCACTACGTCACCACCATAACAATCCACACATGCGCTCTGAACTTTGGTCAGAGCACCGCAGCCCGTCCAAAATCAACCATGCCTCAAATTTGCTCTGTTCAACACCCGATCCCTAAACAATAAGGGCCTCATACTCAATTAATTCATAATGGAAAATAATCTGGACTTTCTCTGCCTCACTGAAACATGGCAAAAACCCCTGGAATATTTCTCTCTCAACCAGACTACACCTCCTGGATATGCATACATGGATACATGGATAAACCACGCCTTGATACATGGATACATGGAATAGCCACATTACATCAACAACACATCAAAACCAGCAAAGTACCCATTCCTGCCCTCTCTTCATTTGAGCACCTTGTTTTTAAACTGTCTGACCTAAACCCCTGGTTACTGCAGTCATTTACCACCCCCCCCCAAACCAAACCCTGCATTCCTTTCTGACTTCTCTGAATTCCTCACACAACTCTGTGCTATCTCACCATCTGTTTTGTTACTGGGTGACTTCAACATACACGTTGACTCAACTGAATGCAAAACCACCACTGAACTCCTGGACATTCTAAACATTTTCAATATCACCCAACCTGTTGACTTCCCCACCCATAAAAAAGGACACACACTGGATCTGGTTTGCACCTCCGGCATCTCCATCAGCAACCTGACCAGCTCTAATACTACCATTTCTGACCATTTGGCCATCACCATGGACATAAATATCCCCATCCCCCTCATCAAGCAGAAGCGCTCCATAACTTTCCGGAATCTCAAGTCCATCCACCCCTCCTCCCTCTCCTCCCTACTGGCTGACACCATCTCTGACTCCGCCCTCATCCAGGATGCTTCCTCCACTGACCTGGTCAACATTTACAATGATGCACTCTCCTCCTGTCTCAATCAGCTCACTCCCATAAAAACTAAGTCCATTTCCTTCACTCACTCTGCTCCCTGGTACACTGACCAGCTTCGTCACCTCAAATCCAAGGGCTGCCAATTGGAACGGTTCGCCAATAGAACTGGTCTCACTGTTCACTCAGACGCCTACAAACTACACTAACAGCAATACAAAGATGCCCTCAACAGTGGATGCTCCTCTCACTACTCCTCCATCATTCAAACTGGCAGCAGTAACCCAAATACACTTTTTTTACCATAAGGAAACTCCTTAAACCTATGGACACCATCTCCAGCTCCTTCACCATCAGTAAATGTGATTCATTCCTATCGCATTTTAAAACAAAAATCGATATAATACACAGCCAACTGGCCAACTCCTTCTCCACCACCATCTCTGGTCCAGAACCCATCTCCCCTCTACCTTCCAATAACCCACTCAAATCCTTCTCTGAAATTACTGCACCTGACCTATCCTCCATAATCATTGGCATGAAGACCTCAACCTGTGTCCTGGACCCTATCCCCTCCACCCTAGTTAAGGCCTGTCTCCCCTCACTTTCTCCTCTTATTACCAAAGTCATAAACTCCTCTTTATCCACTGGCTACATCCCCTCCACACTAAAGCTCGCTGCTGTCACCCCTATACTGAAAAAAAACTGGACTCGACCCCAACACCCTTGACAACTACCGGCCTATCTCCAACCTCCCCTTCCTTTCAAAAATTTTAGAGCGAACCGTCGCCTCCAAATTAAAATCTCACCTGGACTCAAATAACCTCTTTGAACCTTTCCAATCCGGCTTCCGCTCCAGACACAGCACAAAAACTGCTCTGTTAACCCAATTTACTTTGGCCCTCCAGAGGCAATTTCCACCTGGTTTCTACTAGTTTATTTAAATGTAAATATCTCAAAAAATATTCCTTGCACATCCATGGTTTAATGTTCGAATTGAAGAAGAAACTGTATCAATAGAAATTTGAAACATAAATACATTTATTTCAGAAGTCACATACAGTATATATATATAATAACCATAACATACGTCGCCGAATGTATTTAAATACGTTTAAAAAAAAAAGGCACAAAAGCGTGTGTGTATTTACACAAGAACAGCAACATATTTCAGCCCTAAGTCTGACGGGTGGTCGCTGTGGAAATGTTTACTGTACAGGACTTTGGCTAAATTTAACAAGATAAACTCTTTAGGGTTAATCAGAAAACAGCTGTCGCTGAATATACTGGTAAGTACTTGGTTTCCTAAACATATTTATACGAGAGATTTTGGAGAAAAAAAGTAGGTGTCTTCTAAACCAAAAGTGCATCAGGTACTGTATATAGTACAGTAAGCAAGGGAAAACTGTGAATGCTCATTTGTACAGCGTTTTAAAAAAAATATTATTGTTTCTATACGTGAACATGATTTTCTTAGCATGTATAAACAATGCATTTCATGCATTTTACAGTCTGCGGCTGTGGCGAGAGAAGGGTCGTAAGTGCTTTGGGCTATTGATAACACCCTCCTATTTTATGGCTCCGCAGTGTAACTGGAGAAGCTGATGTTTTCGCAAGCAGCTACCCTTTTAAAAAATACTGCGTCAAAATTTACGGGGTTTTCTTAAAGTTGTAGTTTATAATTTCAGACAAACATGAATACTGTAATTGAGACGGATACGTCTCAACCACTAGGGGCAAAGTTCATAGGGCTACATCACATTCTCCTCTCTGCTGACTCTGGTTTCCTCTCCATCCTCATCCTCCTTGACCTCAGCGCCACTTTCGACACCATTAACCACTCCATCCTCATCACACGCCTCCAGTCCTCCCTTGGCATAACTGGCACCGCCCTCTCCTGGTTAAAATCATATCTCTCTGACAGACACCAATTCATCTCCATCAACAACTGCAAATCCTCCACTGCCCCAGTCACCTACGGTGTCCCCCAGGGCTCAGTGCTTGGTCCCCTTCTTTTTATTTTGTTCATTCTACCACTTGGACAGATCCTCCGCCGCCATGGCCTCCGGTTTCACTGCTACGCTGATGATACACAATTATACCTCACCACCAAGTCCATCACTGCAGCCACCCATTCTACCCTCCCCCACCTGCCTCACTGAAGTAAAAACATGGATGCAAAAGAACTTTCTCAAACTCAACTGCAATAAATCAGAAATCCTCATCGTTGGCCCAAAATCTCTCACCCGCTCCACCCAGGACTTCTCAATTAACAACGGCTCCATTGTCACCCCCCTCCACCCAAGTCCGCAACCTTGGAATTATCCTCGACCCCTCCCTCTCATTCCTCCCTCATGTAAACCAGATCACAAAAACTGCCTTTTTTCACCTAAGGAACATTGCCCACCTCCGACCCACTCTATCTTTCTCTGCTGCTGGAACACTGACACATGCTTTTATAACATCCAGGCTCGACTATTGTAACAGCACCTTATACGATTCATCAAACAAAATCCTCAACAAACTCTAATATGTACAAAACTCCGCTGCCCACCTGCTCACCTCCACCCACTGCACTGATCACATCACCCCTGTCCTCCATGACCTCCACTGGCTCACAATCAAATACAGGATAGATTTCAAGTTACTACTCATCACCTTCAAAGCCATTAACAACCTGCCCCCCCCCCCCTACCTCTCTGACCTCCTCCAACACCAAACCTCTACCCGTCACCTCAGGTCCACTGATGCTAACTTACTCCAAACCATCAGGTCAAAGCACTGGACCTGGGGTGACAGGGCCTTGGCTTCAGCTGCCCCCTCCCTCTGGAACGCTCTCCCCAGCCACATCTGAAAGGCAGACACTCTGCCATCCTTTAAAAAAGCTCTCAAAACCCATCTTTTCACCATTGCTTTTAATAACTATCCTTTTCTACCCCTCCCTTATATTTCCCATTTTTCTTTACTTCACTATTTTTAAAATCTTTTATATTGTTCCAATAAACTTTGTTTTATCCTCTGTACATGCAGATGCAAAATGTTGTCAATTCTCACCTAGTTAGGGGGTTGTTCTATTTAAGGCTTTATAACTCCAGGTGTGAGCACCACAGAAACTAGGAATATTGCTTCTTTAAAGCAAGAGAGTAGTACCATTTACAATACTAACATAGATTAATAGGTCAAAATAAAGTGCCACAAATGCAAATAAATCTTGGCAGAAATGCAAAACAACATTGTTTTTCTTTTTTGTTTGTAATGAAATACTGAGAACTATACATTTCAAACAGGTAAAACTATAGATTTCCTGGATTGTACCCTCCTTGTACACAAGTCTACCAAATCTGAGGGTGATATGCAGAACTAGGAAAGATATATTGTGCAAAATTTAAGCAGTGTATCCTCTTGTCCCTTAGTTTCTCCAAATCTATCCAAAATGGGTAAATTGTGCACTGCTGTGAATCAGCAAGCATCAAACGATTGTCCAAGACAATAAATGACCATTGAATCTGGAAAGGGACATCTCTATGAGTGGAACCAATGGCAGGATTGTATATTTATTGCACATTTAGCTGAAGATATTGAAAGTAGAATAACATGGTATAATTGCACAATAATTTTACTGTTTTATTTTGCTATTGAGTGAGCAGAGCTTTTCATGGCTGTATTGGAATACATTCAAGCTATCTATCTATCTATCTATCTATCTATCTATCTATCGATTAAATTTTTATTGTAATTCATTGTTCAATTGCAAGTTGTGCAAAGTAAATTAAGTCCGTTGGTATGCAGTGTACCAGCCGGATACTGCTTCACTTGTTCGCTCAAAGATGTGCTTTTCATAGCATTTAAACTTCCATCCATGTTCACTTCCTTTGCTCCGACTCTCCCCATATTGGATCAATTAATTATTATATAAATGTCTCAATTTGAAACACAATTTTACAATTAGTCACTTGACCGTGGTGTTGAAGTGCCTGACAGCAACCCTGGAGGATAACCATTGAAATACAAGTTTAAATTCCTGCAGGTCACATGATGGACACAAAGTGGTGGTCCTGACAATGGGCACAACTGAGTGTGCTCAACAATGCAATTCAATAAGAATGAAAGATTGAATCAGTTTATTTATGGAAGTGCATAATTTTGTACTCATTGTATTCCTTTTTCTCCGTCACCTAATTAAGCAACAACTGTCAATTTTAATAATCTTTTTTCTGGGGTGTGTCCTTTAAGAAACTTGAGACAGAAGGTAGCATTACCTGAGGCTCCATAGCTCAGTGGTTAGAGCACTGGTCTTGTAAACCAGGGGTCGTGAGTTCAATTCTCACTGGAGCCTACAGGTTAACGCCAAACTTTTTCACAGAGTGGTTATATGTACCCTTGTACATGGGACATGTATGAACAAAAATGCAATGCTCCATTGCTCACGGGTTCACAGCATTGGTCCTCAAGAAGTGCATGTCTTGCCATTGCCTTCAGGTGCCAGAAAAATAATTTGTCGGATTGATGATCGAATCCAGGACCTTAACCCCTTCACGCAGATGCAAAATGTTGTCAATTCTCACCTATTTAGGGGGTTGTTCTATATAAGGCTTTATAACTCCAGGTGTGAGCACCACAGAAACTAGGAATATTGCTTCTTTAAAGCAAGAGAGTCGTACCATTTACAATACTAACTTAGATTAATAGGTCAAAATAAAGTGCCGCAAATGCAAATAAATCTTGGCAGAAATGCAAAACAACATTGTTTTTCTTTTTTGTTTGTAATGAAATACTGAGAACTATACATTTCAAACAGGTAAAACTATAGATTTCCTGGATTGTACCCTCCTTGTACACAAGTCTACCAAATCTGAGGGTGATTTGCAGAACTAGGAAAGATCTATTGTGCAAAATTTAAGCAGTGTACCCTCTTGTCCCTTAGTTTCTCCAAATCTATCCAAAATGGGTAAATTGTGCACTGCTGTGAATCAGCAAGCATCAAACGATTGTCCAAGACAATAAATGACCATTGAATCTGGAAAGGGGACATCTCTATGAGTGGAACCAATGGCAGGATTGTATATTTATTGCACATTTAGCTGAAGATATTGAAAGTAGAATAACATGGTATAATTGCACAATAATTTTACTGTTTTATTTTGCTATTGAGTGAGCATAGCTTTTCATGGCTGTATTGGAATACATTCAGGCTATCTATCTATCTATCTATCTATCTATCGATTAAATTTTTATTGTAATTCATTGTTCAATTGCAAGTTGTGCAAAGTAAATTAAGTCCGTTGGTATGCAGGGTACCAGCCGGATACTGCTTAACTTGTTCGCTCAAAGATGTGCTTTTCATAGCATTTAAACTTCCATCCATGTTCACTTCCTTTGCTCCGACTCTCCCCATATTGGATCAATGAATTATTATATAAATGTCTCAATTTGAAACACAATTTTACAATTAGTCACTTGACTGTGGTGTTGAAGTGCCTGACAGCAACCCTGGAGGATAACCATTGAAATACAAGTTTAAATTCCTGCAGGTCACATGATGGACACAAACTGGTGGTCCTGACAATGGGCACAACTGAGTGTGCTTGACAATGCAATTCAATAAGACTGAAAGATTGAATCAGTTTATTTATGGAAGTGCATAATTTTTTACTTATTGTATTCCTTTTTCTCCGTCACCTAATTATGCAACAACTGTCAATTTTAATAATCTTTTTTCTGGGGTGTGTCCTTTAAGAAACTTGAGACAGAAGACAGCCTTATCTGCGGCTCCATAGCTCAGTGGTTAGAGCACTGGTCTTGTAAACCAGGGGTCGTGAGTTCAATTCTCACTGGAGCCTACAGGTTAACGCCAAGCTTTTGCACAGAGTGGTTATATGTACCCATGTACATGGGCCATGTATGAACGAACATGCAATGCTCCATTGCTCACGAGTTCACAGCATTGGTCCTCAGGAAGTGCATGTCTTGCCATTGCCTTCAGGTGCCAGAAAAATAATTTGTCGGATTGATGATCGAATCCAGGACCTTAACCCCTTCACGCAGATGCAAAATGTTGTCAATTCTCACCTATTTAGGGGGTTGTTTTATATAAGGCTTTATAACTCCAGGTGTGAGCACCACAGAAACTAGGAATATTGCTTCTTTAAAGCAAGAGAGTCATACCATTTACAATACTAACTTAGATTAATAGGTCAAAATAAAGTGCCGCAAATGCAAATAAATCTTGGCAGAAATGCAAAACAACATTGTTTTTCTTTTTTGTTTGTAATGAAATACTGAGAACTATACATTTCAAACAGGTAAAACTATAGATTTCCTGGATTGTACCCTCCTTGTACACAAGTCTACCAAATCTGAGGGTGATTTGCAGAACTAGGAAAGATCTATTGTGCAAAATTTAAGCAGTGTACCCTCTTGTCCCTTAGTTTCTCCAAATCTATCCAAAATGGGTAAATTGTGCACTGCTGTGAATCAGCAAGCATCAAACGATTGTCCAAGACAATAAATTACCATTGAATCTGGAAAGGGACATCTCTATGAGTGGAACCAATTGCAGGATTGTATATTTATTGCACATTTAGCTGAAGATATTGAAAGTAGAATAACATGGTATAATTGCACAATAATTGTACTGTTTTATTTTGCTACTGAGTGAGCATAGCTTTTCATGGCTGTATTGGAATACATTCAGGCTATCTATCTATCGATTAAATTTTTATTGTAATTCATTGTTCAATTGCAAGTTGTGCAAAGTAAATTAAGTCCGTTGGTATGCAGGGTACCAGCCGGATACTGCTTCACTTGTTCGCTCAAAGATGTGCTTTTCATAGCATTTAAACTTCCATCCATGTTCACTTCCTTTGCTCCGACTCTCCCCATATTGGATCAATGAATTATTATATAAATGTCTCAATTTGAAACACAATTTTACAATTAGTCACTTGACCGTGGTGTTGAAGTGCCTGACAGCAACCCTGGAGGATAACCATTGAAATACAAGTTTAAATTCCTGCAGGTCACATGATGGACACAAACTGATGGTTCTGACAATGGGCACAACTGAGTGTGCTCGACAATGCAATTCAATAAGAATGAAAGATTGAATCAGTTTATTTATGGAAGTGCATAATTTTGTACTCATTGTATTCCTTTTTCTCCGTCACCTAATTATGCAACAACTGTCAATTTTAATAATCTTTTTTCTGGGGTGTGTCCTTTAAGAAACTTGAGACAGAAGACAGCATTACCTGAGGCTCCAATAGCTCAGTGGTTAGAGCACTGGTCTTGTATACCAGGGGTCGTGAGTTCAATTCTCACTGGAACCTACAGGTTAACGCCAAACTTTTTCACAGAGTGGTTATATGTACCCTTGTACATGGGCCATGTATGAACAAAAATGCAATGCTCCATTGCTCACGGGGTTCACAGCATTGGTCCTCAAGAAGTTCCTCCGACTCTCACATATTGAATCAATGAATTATTGTATAAATGTCTCAATTTGAAACACAATTTTACGATTAGTCACTTGAACGTGGCGTTGAAGTGCCTGACAGCACCCCTGGAGAATAACCATTGAAATACAAGTTTAAATTCCTGCAGGTCACATGATGGACACAACCTGGTGGTCCTGACTATGGGCACAACTGAGTGAGCTCGACAATGCAATTCAAGAAGAATGACTGATTGAATCGGTTTATTCATGGTGTGCATAATTTTGTACTCATTGCACTCCTTTTTCTCCGTCACCTAATTATGCAACAACTGTCAATTTTAATAATCTTTTTTCTGGGGTGTGTCCTTTAAGGAACTTGAGACAGAAGTCAACATTGCCTGAGGCTCCATAGCTCAGTGGTTAGAGCACTGGTCTAGTAAACCAGGGGTCGTGAGTTCAATTCTCACTGGAGCCTACAGGTTAACGCCAAGCTTTTGCACAGAGTGGTTATATGTACCCATGTACATGGGCCATGTATGAACGAACATGCAATGCTCCATTGCTCACAAGTTCACAGCATTGGTCCTCAGGAAGTGCATGTCTTGCCATTGCCTTCAGGTGCCAGAAAAATAATTTGTCGGATTGATGATCGAATCCAGGACCTTAACCCCTTCACGCAGATGCAAAATGTTGTCAAATCTCACCTATTTAGGGGGTTGTTCTATATAAGGCTTTATAACTCCAGGTGTGAGCACCACAGAAACTAGAAATATTGCTTCTTTAAAGCAAGAGAGTCGTAACATTTACAATACTAACTTAGATTAATAGGTCAAAATAAAGTGCCACAAATGCAAATAAATCTTGGCAGAAATGCAAAACAACATTGTTTTTCTTTTTTGTTTGTAATGAAATACGGAGAACTATACATTTCAAACAGGTAAAACTATAGATTTCCTGGATTGTACCCTCCATGTACACAAGTCTACCAAATCTGAGGGTGATATGCAGAACTAGGAAAGATCTATTCTGCAAAATTTAAGCAGTGTACCCTCTTGTCCCTTAGTTTCTCCAAATCTATCCAAAATGGGTAAATTGTGCACTGCTGTGAATCAGCAAGCATCAAACGAGTGTCCAAGACAATAAATTACCATTGAATCTGGAAAGGGGACATCTCTATGAGTGGAACCAATGGCAGGATTGTATATTTATTGCACATTTAGCTGAAGATATTGAAAGTAGAATAACATGGTATAATTGCACAATAATTTTACTGTTTTATTTTGCTATTGAGTGAGCATAGCTTTTCATGGCTGTATTGGAATACATTCAGGCTATCTATCTATCTATCTATCTATCTGTCTATCGATTACATTTTTATTGTAATTCATTGTTCAATTGCAAGTTGTGCAAAGTAAATTAAGTCCGTTGGTATGCAGTGTACCAGCCGGATACTGCTTCACTTGTTCGCTCAAAGATGTGCTTTTCATAGCATTTAAACTTCCATCCATGTTCACTTCCTTTGCTCCGACTCTCCCCATATTGGATCAATGAATTATTATGTAAATGTCTCAATTTGAAACACAATTTTACAATTAGTCACTTGACCGTGGTGTTGAAGTGCCTGACAGCAACCCTGGAGGATAAACCATTGAAATACAAGTTTAAATTCCTGCAGGTCACATGATGGACACAAACTGGTGGTGCTGACAATGGGCACAACTGAGTGTGCTCGACAATGCAATTCAATAAGAATGAAAGATTGAATCAGTTTATTTATGGAAGTGCATAATTTTGTACTCATTGCACTCCTTTTTTCTCCGTCAACTAATTATGCAACAACTGTCAATTTTAATAATCTTTTTTCTGGGGTGTGTCCTTTAAGAAACTTGAGACAGAAAACAGCATTGCCTGAGGCTCCATAGCTCAGTGGTTAGAGCACTGGTCTTGTAAACCAGGGGTCGTGCGTTCAATTCTCAATGGAGCATACTGGTTAACGGCAAGCTTTTGCACAAAGTGGTTATATGTACCCTTGTACATGGGCCATGTATGAACAAAAATGCAATGCTCCATTGCTCACGGGTTCACAGCATTGGTCCTCAAGAAGTTCCTCCGACTCTCACCACATTGAATCAATGAATTATTGTATAAATGTCTCAATTTGAAACACAATTTTACGATTAGTCACTTGACCGTGGCGTTGAAGTGCCTGACAGCACCCCTAGAGAATAACCATTGAAATACAAGTTTAAATTCCTGCAGGTCACATGATGGACACAAACTGGTGGTCCTGATAATGGGCACAACTGAGTGTGCTCGACAATGCAATTCAATAAGAATGAAAGATTGAATCAGTTTATTTATGGAAGTGCATAATTTTGTACTCATTGTATTCCTTTTTCTCCGTCAACTAATTATGCAACCACTGTCAATTTTAATAATATTTTTTCTGGGGTGTGTCCTTTAAGAAACTTGAGACAGAAGACAGCATTACCTGAGGCTCCATCGCTCAGTGGTTAGAGCACTGGTCTTGTAAACCAGGGGTCGTGAGTTCAATTCTCACTGGAGCCTACAGGTTAACGCCAAACTTTTTCACAGAGTGGTTATATGTACCCTTGTACATGGGCCATGTATGAACAAAAATGCAATGCTCCATTGCTCACGGGTTCACAGCATTGGTCCTCAAGAAGTTCCTCCGACTCTCACCATATTGAATCAATGAATTATTGTATAAATGTCTCAATTTGAAACACAATTTTACGATTAGTCACTTGAACGTGGCGTTGAAGTGCCTGACAGCACCCCTGGAGAATAACCATTGAAATACAAGTTTAAATTCCTGCAGGTCACATGATGGACACAACCTGGTGGTCGTGACTATGGGCACAACTGAGTGAGCTCGACAATGCAATTCAAGAAGAATGACTGATTGAATCAGTTTATTCATGGTGTGCATAATTTTGTACTCATTGCACTCCTTTTTCTCCGTCACCTAATTATGCAACAACTGTCAATTTTAATAATCTTTTTTCTGGGGTGTGTCCTTTAAGGAACTTGAGACAGAAGCCAACATTGCCTGAGGCTCCATAGCTCAGTGGTTAGAGCACTGGTCTAGTAAACCAGGGGTCGTGAGTTCTATTCTCACTGGAGCCTACAGGTTAACGCCAAGTTTTTGCACAAAGTGGTTATATGTACCCTTGTACATGGGCCATCTATGAACGAACATGCAATGCTCCATTGCTCACAAGTTCACAGCATTGGTCCTCAGGAAGTGCATGTCTTGCCATTGCCTTCAGGTGCCAGAAAAATCATTTGTCGGATTGATGTTCGAATCCAGGACCTTAACCCCTTCACGCAGATGCAAAATGTTGTGAAATCTCACCTATTTAGGGGGTTGTTCTATATAAGGCTTTATAACTCCAGGTGTGAGCACCACAGAAACTAGAAATATTGCTTCTCTTTAAAGCAAGAGAGTTGTAACATTTACAATACTAACTTAGATTAATAGGTCAAAATAAAGTGCCACAAATGCATATAAATCTTGGCAGAAATGCAAAACAACATTGTTTTTCTTTTTTGTTTGTAATGAAATACGGAGAACTATACATTTCAAACAGGTAAAACTATAGATTTCCTGGATTGTACCCTCCATGTACACAAGTCTACCAAATCTGAGGGTGATATGCAGAACTAGGAAAGATCTATTCTGCAAAATTTAAGCAGTGTACCCTCTTGTCCCTTAGTTTCTCCAAATCTATCCAAAATGGGTAAATTGTGCACTGCTGTGAATCAGCAAGCATCAAACGAGTGTCCAAGACAATAAATGACCATTGAATCTGGAAAGGGACATCTCTATGAGTGGAACCAATGGCAGGATTGTATATTTATTGCACATTTAGCTGAAGATATTGAAAGTAGAATAACATGGTATAATTGCACAATAATTTTACTGTTTTATTTTGCTATTGAGTGAGCAGAGCTTTTCATGGCTGTATTGGAATACATTCAGGCTATCTATCTATCTATCTATCTATCTATCTATCTATCTTCTATCGATTACATTTTTATTGTAATTCATTGTTCAATTGCAAGTTGTGCAAAGTAAATTAAGTCCGTTGGTATGCAGTGTACCAGCCGGATACTGCTTCACTTGTTCGCTCAAAGATGTGCTTTTCATAGCATTTAAACTTCCATCCATGTTCACCTTCCTTTGCTCCGACTCTCCCCATATTGGATCAATGAATTATTATATAAATGTCTCAATTTGAAACACAATTTTACAATTAGTCACTTGACCGTGGTGTTGAAGTGCCTGACAGCAACCCTGGAGGATAACCATTGAAATACAAGTTTAAATTCCTGCAGGTCACATGATGGACACAAACTGGTGGTGCTGACAATGGGCACAACTGAGTGTGCTCGACAATGCAATTCAATAAGAATGAAAGATTGAATCAGTTTATTTATGGAAGTGCATAATTTTGTACTCATTGCACTCCCTTTTTCTCCGTCAACTAATTATGCAACAACTGTCAATTTTAATAATCTTTTTTCTGGGGTGTGTCCTTTAAGAAACTTGAGACAGAAAACAGCATTGCCTGAGGCTCCATAGCTCAGTGGTTAGAGCACTGGTCTTGTAAACCAGGGGTCGTGAGTTCAATTCTCACTGGAGCATACTGGTTAACGGCAAGCTTTTTGCACAAAGTGGTTATATGTACCCTTGTACATGGGCCATGTATGAACAAAAATGCAATGCTCCATTGCTCACGGGTTCACAGCATTGGTCCTCAAGAAGTTCCTCCGACTCTCACCACATTGAATCAATGAATTATTGTATAAATGTCTCAATTTGAAACACAATTTTACGATTAGTCACTTGACCGTGGCGTTGAAGTGCCTGACAGCACCCCTAGAGAATAACCATTGAAATACAAGTTTAAATTCCTGCAGGTCACATGATGGACACAAACTGGTGGTCCTGATAATGGGCACAACTGAGTGTGCTCGACAATGCAATTCAATAAGAATGAAAGATTGAATCAGTTTATTTATGGAAGTGCATAATTTTGTACTCATTGTATTCCTTTTTCTCCGTCAACTAATTATGCAACCACTGTCAATTTTAATAATATTTTTTTCTGGGGTGTGTCCTTTTAAGAAACTTGAGACAGAAGACAGCATTACCTGAGGCTCCATCGCTCAGTGGTTAGAGCACTGGTCTTGTAAACCAGGGGTCGTGAGTTCAATTCTCACTGGAGCCTACAGGTTAACGCCAAACTTTTTCACAGAGTGGTTATATGTACCCTTGTACATGGGCCATGTATGAACAAAAATGCAATGCTCCATTGCTCACGGGTTCACAGCATTGGTCCTCAAGAAGTTCCTCCGACTCTCACCATATTGAATCAATGAATTATTGTATAAATGTCTCAATTTGAAACACAATTTTACGATTAGTCACTTGAACGTGGCGTTGAAGTGCCTGACAGCACCCCTGGAGAATAACCATTGAAATACAAGTTTAAATTCCTGCAGGTCACATGATGGACACAACCTGGTGGTCGTGACTATGGGCACAACTGAGTGAGCTCGACAATGCAATTCAAGAAGAATGACTGATTGAATCAGTTTATTCATGGTGTGCATAATTTTGTACTCATTGCACTCCTTTTTTCTCCGTCACCTAATTATGCAACAACTGTCAATTTTAATAATCTTTTTTCTGGGGTGTGTCCTTTAAGGAACTTGAGACAGAAGCCAACATTGCCTGAGGCTCCATAGCTCAGTGGTTAGAGCACTGGTCTAGTAAACCAGGGGTCGTGAGTTCAATTCTCACTGGAGCCTACAGGTTAAACGCCAAGTTTTTGCACAAAGTGGTTATATGTACCCTTGTACATGGGCCATCTATGAACGAACATGCAATGCTCCATTGCTCACAAGTTCACAGCATTGGTCCTCAGGAAGTGCATGTCTTGCCATTGCCTTCAGGTGCCAGAAAAAATCATTTGTCGGATTGATGTTCGAATCCAGGACCTTAACCCCTTCACGCAGATGCAAAATGTTGTGAAATCTCACCTATTTAGGGGGTTGTTCTATATAAGGCTTTATAACTCCAGGTGTGAGCACCACAGAAACTAGAAATATTGCTTCTTTAAAGCAAGAGAGTTGTAACATTTACAATACTAACTTAGATTAATAGGTCAAAATAAAGTGCCACAAATGCATATAAATCTTGGCAGAAATGCAAAACAACATTGTTTTTCTTTTTTGTTTGTAATGAAATACGGAGAACTATACATTTCAAACAGGTAAAAACTATAGATTTCCTGGATTGTACCCTCCATGTACACAAGTCTACCAAATCTGAGGGTGATATGCAGAACTAGGAAAGATCTATTCTGCAAAATTTAAGCAGTGTACCCTCTTGTCCCTTAGTTTCTCCAAATCTATCCAAAATGGGTAAATTGTGCACTGCTGTGAATCAGCAAGCATCAAACGAGTGTCCAAGACAATAAATGACCATTGAATCTGGAAAGGGACATCTCTATGAGTGGAACCAATGGCAGGATTGTATATTTATTGCACATTTAGCTGAAGATATTGAAAGTAGAATAACATGGTATAATTGCACAATAATTTTACTGTTTTATTTTGCTATTGAGTGAGCAGAGCTTTTCATGGCTGTATTGGAATACATTCAGGCTATCTATCTATCTATCTATCTATCTATCTATCTATCTGTCTATCGATTACATTTTTATTGTAATTCATTGTTCAATTGCAAGTTGTGCAAAGTAAATTAAGTCCGTTGGTATGCAGTGTACCAGCCGGATACTGCTTCACTTGTTCGCTCAAAGATGTGCTTTTCATAGCATTTAAACTTCCATCCATGTTCACTTCCTTTGCTCCGACTCTCCCCATATTGGATCAATGAATTATTATATAAAATGTCTCAATTTGAAACACAATTTTACAATTAGTCACTTGACCGTGGTGTTGAAGTGCCTGACAGCAACCCTGGAGGATAACCATTGAAATACAAGTTTAAATTCCTGCAGGTCACATGATGGACACAAACTGGTGGTGCTGACAATGGGCACAACTGAGTGTGCTCGACAATGCAATTAATCAGTTTATTTATGGAAGTGCATAATTTTGTACTCATTGCACTCCTTTTTCTCCGTCAACTAATTATGCAACAACTGTCAATTTTAATAATCTTTTTTCTGGGGTGTGTCCTTTAAGAAACTTGAGACAGAAAACAGCATTGCCTGAGGCTCCATAGCTCAGTGGTTAGAGCACTGGTCTTGTAAACCAGGGGTCGTGAGTTCAATTCTCACTGGAGCATACTGGTTAACGGCAAGCTTTTGCACAAAGTGGTTATATGTACCCTTGTACATGGGCCATGTATGAACAAAAATGCAATGCTCCATTGCTCACGGGTTCACAGCATTGGTCCTCAAGAAGTTCCTCCGACTCTCACCACATTGAATCAATGAATTATTGTATAAATGTCTCAATTTGAAACACAATTTTACGATTAGTCACTTGACCGTGGCGTTGAAGTGCCTGACAGCACCCCTAGAGAATAACCATTGAAATACAAGTTTAAATTCCTGCAGGTCACATGATGGACACAAACTGGTGGTCCTGATAATGGGCACAACTGAGTGTGCTCGACAATGCAATTCAATAAGAATGAAAGATTGAATCAGTTTATTTATGGAAGTGCATAATTTTGTACTCATTGTATTCCTTTTTCTCCGTCAACTAATTATGCAACCACTGTCAATTTTAATAATATTTTTTCTGGGGTGTGTCCTTTAAGAAACTTGAGACAGAAGACAGCATTACCTGAGGCTCCATAGCTCAGTGGTTAGAGCACTGGTCTTGTAAACCAGGGGTCGTGAGTTCAATTCTCACTGGAGCCTACAGGTTAACGCCAAACTTTTTCACAGAGTGGTTATATGTACCCTTGTACATGGGCCATGTATGAACAAAAATGCAATGCTCCATTGCTCACGGGTTCACAGCATTGGTCCTCAAGAAGTTCCTCCGACTCTCACCATATTGAATCAATGAATTATTGTATAAATGTCTCAATTTGAAACACAATTTTACGATTAGTTACTTGAACGTGGCGTTGAAGTGCCTGACAGCACCCCTGGAGAATAACCATTGAAATACAAGTTTAAATTCCTGCAGGTCACATGATGGACACAACCTGGTGGTCCTGACTATGGGCATAACTGAGTGAGCTCGACAATGCAATTCAAGAAGAATGACTGATTGAATCAGTTTATTCATGGTGTGCATAATTTTGTACTCATTGCACTCCTTTTTCTCCGTCACCTAATTATGCAACAACTGTCAATTTTAATAATCTTTTTTCTGGGGTGTGTCCTTTAAGGAACTTGAGACAGAAGCCAACATTGCCTGAGGCTCCATAGCTCAGTGGTTAGAGCACTGGTCTAGTAAACCAGGGGTCGTGAGTTCAATTCTCACTGGAGCCTACAGGTTAACGCCAAGTTTTTGCACAAAGTGGTTATATGTACCCTTGTACATGGGCCATCTATGAACGAACATGCAATGCTCCATTGCTCACAAGTTCACAGCATTGGTCCTCAGGAAGTGCATGTCTTGCCATTGCCTTCAGGTGCCAGAAAAATCATTTGTCGGATTGATGTTCGAATCCAGGACCTTAACCCCTTCACGCAGATGCAAAATGTTGTCAAATCTCACCTATTTAGGGGGTTGTTCTATATAAGGCTTTATAACTCCAGGTGTGAGCACCACAGAAACTAGAAATATTGCTTCTTTAAAGCAAGAGAGTCGTAACATTTACAATACTAACTTAGATTAATAGGTCAAAATAAAGTGCCACAAATGCAAATAAATCTTGGCAGAAATGCAAAACAACATTGTTTTTCTTTTTTGTTTGTAATGAAATACGGAGAACTATACATTTCAAACAGGTAAAACTATAGATTTCCTGGATTGTACCCTCCATGTACACAAGTCTACCAAATCTGAGGGTGATATGCAGAACTAGGAAAGATCTATTCTGCAAAATTTAAGCAGTGTACCCTCTTGTCCCTTAGTTTCTCCAAATCTATCCAAAATGGGTAAATTGTGCACTGCTGTGAATCAGCAAGCATCAAACGAGTGTCCAAGACAATAAATGACCATTGAATCTGGAAAGGGACATCTCTATGAGTGGAACCAATGGCAGGATTGTATATTTATTGCACATTTAGCTGAAGATATTGAAAGTAGAATAACATGGTATAATTGCACAATAATTTTACTGTTTTATTTTGCTATTGAGTGAGCAGAGCTTTTCATGGCTGTATTGGAATACATTCAGGCTATCTATCTATCTATCTATCTATCTATCTGTCTATCGATTACATTTTTATTGTAATTCATTGTTCAATTGCAAGTTGTGCAAAGTAAATTAAGTCCGTTGGTATGCAGTGTACCAGCCGGATACTGCTTCACTTGTTCGCTCAAAGATGTGCTTTTCATAGCATTTAAACTTCCATCCATGTTCACTTCCTTTGCTCCGACTCTCCCCATATTGGATCAATGAATTATTATATAAATGTCTCAATTTGAAACACAATTTTACAATTAGTCACTTGACCGTGGTGTTGAAGTGCCTGACAGCAACCCTGGAGGATAACCATTGAAATACAAGTTTAAATTCCTGCAGGTCACATGATGGACACAAACTGGTGGTGCTGACAATGGGCACAACTGAGTGTGCTCGACAATGCAATTCAATAAGAATGAAAGATTGAATCAGTTTATTTATGGAAGTGCATAATTTTGTACTCATTGCACTCCTTTTTCTCCGTCAACTAATTATGGAACAACTGTCAATTTTAATAATCTTTTTTCTGGGGTGTGTCCTTTAAGAAACTTGAGACAGAAAACAGCATTGCCTGAGGCTCCATAGCTCAGTGGTTAGAGCACTGGTCTTGTAAACCAGGGGTCGTGAGTTCTATTCTCCCTGGAGCATACTGGTTAACGGCAAGCTTTTGCACAAAGTGGTTATATGTACCCTTGTACATGGGCCATGTATGAACAAAAATGCAATGCTCCATTGCTCACGGGTTCACAGCATTGGTCCTCAAGAAGTTCCTCCGACTCTCACCACATTGAATCAATGAATTATTGTATAAATGTCTCAATTTGAAACACAATTTTACGATTAGTCACTTGACCGTGGCGTTGAAGTGCCTGACAGCACCCCTAGAGAATAACCATTGAAATACAAGTTTAAATTCCTGCAGGTCACATGATGGACACAAACTGGTGGTCCTGATAATGGGCACAACTGAGTGTGCTCGACAATGCAATTCAATAAGAATGAAAGATTGAATCAGTTTATTTATGGAAGTGCATAATTTTGTACTCATTGTATTCCTTTTTCTCCGTCAACTAATTATGCAACCACTGTCAATTTTAATAATATTTTTTCTGGGGTGTGTCCTTTAAGAAACTTGAGACAGAAGACAGCATTACCTGAGGCTCCATAGCTCAGTGGTTAGAGCACTGGTCTTGTAAACCAGGGGTCGTGAGTTCAATTCTCACTGGAGCCTACAGGTTAACGCCAAACTTTTTCACAGAGTGGTTATATGTACCCTTGTACATGGGCCATGTATGAACAAAAATGCAATGGTCCATTGCTCACGGGTTCACAGCATTGGTCCTCAAGAAGTTCCTCCGACTCTCACCATATTGAATCAATGAATTATTGTATAAATGTCTCAATTTGAAACACAATTTTACGATTAGTCACTTGAACGTGGCGTTGAAGTGCCTGACAGCACCCCTGGAGAATAACCATTGAAATACAAGTTTAAATTCCTGCAGGTCACATGATGGACACAACCTGGTGGTCCTGACTATGGGCACAACTGAGTGAGCTCGACAATGCAATTCAAGAAGAATGACTGATTGAATCAGTTTATTCATGGTGTGCATAATTTTGTACTCATTGCACTCCTTTTTCTCCGTCACCTAATTATGCAACAACTGTCAATTTTAATAATCTTTTTTCTGGGGTGTGTCCTTTAAGGAACTTGAGACAGAAGCCAACATTGCCTGAGGCTACATAGCTCAGTGGTTAGAGCACTGGTCTAGTAAACCAGGGGTCGTGAGTTCAATTCTCACTGGAGCCTACAGGTTAACGCCAAGTTTTTGCACAAAGTGGTTATATGTACCCTTGTACATGGGCCATCTATGAACGAACATGCAATGCTCCATTGCTCACAAGTTCACAGCATTGGTCCTCAGGAAGTGCATGTCTTGCCATTGCCTTCAGGTGCCAGAAAAATCATTTGTCGGATTGATGTTCGAATCCAGGACCTTAACCCCTTCACGCAGATGCAAAATGTTGTCAAATCTCACCTATTTAGGGGGTTGTTCTATATAAGGCTTTATAACTCCAGGTGTGAGCACCACAGAAACTAGGAATATTGCTTCTTTAAAGCAAGAGAGTCGTAACATTTACAATACTAACTTAGATTAATAGGTCAAAATAAAGTGCCACAAATGCAAATAAATCTTGGCAGAAATGCAAAACAACATTGTTTTTCTTTTTTGTTTGTAATGAAATACGGAGAACTATACATTTCAAACAGGTAAAACTATAGATTTCCTGGATTGTACCCTCCATGTACACAAGTCTACCAAATCTGAGGGTGATATGCAGAACTAGGAAAGATCTATTCTGCAAAATTTAAGCAGTGTACCCTCTTGTCCCTTAGTTTCTCCAAATCTATCCAAAATGGGTAAATTGTGCACTGCTGTGAATCAGCAAGCATCAAACGAGTGTCCAAGACAATAAATGACCATTGAATCTGGAAAGGGACATCTCTATGAGTGGAACCAATGGCAGGATTGTATATTTATTGCACATTTAGCTGAAGATATTGAAAGTAGAATAACATGGTATAATTGCACAATAATTTTACTGTTTTATTTTGCTATTGAGTGAGCAGAGCTTTTCATGGCTGTATTGGAATACATTCAGGCTATCTATCTATCTATCTATCTATCTATCTATCTATCTATCTATCTATCTATCGATTACATTTTTATTGTAATTCATTGTTCAATTGCAAGTTGTGCAAAGTAAATTAAGTCCGTTGGTATGCAGTGTACCAGCCGGATACTGCTTCACTTGTTCGCTCAAAGATGTGCTTTTCATAGCATTTAATCTTCCATCCATGTTCACTTCCTTTGCTCCGACTCTCCCCATATTGGATCAATGAATTATTATATAAATGTCTCAATTTGAAACACAATTTTACAATTAGTCACTTGACTGTAGTGTTGAAGTGCCTGACAGCACCCCTGGAGAATAACCATTGAAATACAAGTTTAAATTCCTGCAGGTCACATGATGGACACAACCTGGTGGTCCTGACTATGGGCACAACTGAGTGAGCTCGACAATGCAATTCAAGAAGAATGACTGATTGAATCAGTTTATTCATGGAAGTGCATAATTTTGTACTCATTGCGCTCCTTTTTCTCCGTCACCTAATTATGCAACAATTGTCAATTTTAATAATCTTTTTTCTGGGGTGTGTCCTTTAAGGAACTTGAGACAGAAGACAACATTGCCTGAGGCTCCATAGCTCAGTGGTTAGAGCACTGGTCTAGTAAACCAGGGGTCGTGAGTTCAATTCTCACTGGAGCCTACAGGTTAACGACAAGTTTTTGAACAAAGTGGTTATATGTACCCTTGTACATGGGCCATGTATGAACCAACATACAATGCTCCATTGCTCACAAGTTCACAGCATTGGTCCTCAGGAAGTGCATGTCTTGCCATTGCCTTCAGGTGCCAGAAAAATCATTTGTCGGATTGATGTTCGAATCCAGGACCTTAACCCCTTCACGTAGATGCAAAGTGTTGTCAATTCTCACCTATTTAGGGGGTTGTTCTATATAAGGCTTTATAACTCCAGGTGTGAGCACCACAGAAACTAGGAATATTGCTTCTTTAAAGCAAGAGAGTCATACCATTTACAATACTAACTTAGATTAATAGGTCAAAATAAAGTGCCACAAATGCAAATAAATCTTGGCAGAAATGCAAAACAACATTGTTTTTCTTTTTTGTTTGTGATGAAATACTGAGAACTATACATTTCAAACAGGTAAAACTATAGATTTCCTGGATTGTACCCTCCTTGTACACAAGTCTACCAAATCTGAGGGTGATATGCAGAACTAGGAAAGATCTATTCTGCAAAATTTAAGCAGTGTACCCTCTTGTCCCTTAGTTTCTCCAATTCTATCCAAAATGGGTAAATTGTGCACTGCTGTGAATCAGCAAGCATCAAACGATTGTCCAAGACAATAAATGACCATTGAATCTGGAAAGGGACATCTCTATGAGTGGAACCAATGTCAGGATTGTATATTTATTGCACATTTAGCTGAAGATATTGACAGTAGAATAACATTGTATAATTGAACAATAATTTTACTGTTTTATTTTGCTATTGAGTGAGCAGAGCTTTTCATGGCTGTATTGGAATACATTCAGGCTATCTATCTATCTATCTATCTATCGATTAAATTTTTATTGTAATTCATTGTTCAATTGCAAGTTGTGCAAAGTAAATTAAGTCCGTTGGTATGCAGTGTACCAGCCGGATACTGCTTCACTTGTTCGCTCAAAGATGTGCTTTTCATAGCATTTAAACTTCCATCCATGTTCACTTCCTTTGCTCCGACTCTCCCCATATTGGATCAATGAATTATTATATAAATGTCTCAATTTGAAACACAATTTTTCAATTAGTCACTTGACCATGGTGTTGAAGTGCTTGCCAGCAACCCTGGAGGATAACCATTGAAATACAAGTTTAAATTCCTGCAGGTCACATGATGGACACAAACTGGTGGTCCTGACAATGGGCACAACTGAGTGTGCTCAACAATGCAATTCAATAAGAATGAAAGATTGAATCAGTTTATTTATGGAAGTGCATAATTTTGTACTCATTGCACTCCTTTTTCTCCGTCAACTAATTATGCAACAACTGTCAATTTTAATAATCTTTTTTCTGGGGTGTGTCCATTAAGAAACTTGAGACAGAAGACAGCATTACCTGAGGCTCCATAGCTCATTGGTTAGAGCCCTGGTCTAGTAAACCAGGGGTCGTGAGTTCAATTCTCACTGGAGCCTACTGGTTAACGGCAAGCTTTTGCACAAAGTGGTTATATTTACCCTTGTACATGGGCCATGTATGAACAAAAATGCAATGCTCCATTGCTCACGGGTTCACAGCATTGGTCCTCAAGAAGTTCCTCCGACTCTCACCATATTGAATCAATGAATTATTGTATAAATGTCTCAATTTGAAACACAATTTTACGATTAGTCACTTGACCATGGCGTTGAAGTGCCTGACAGCACCCCTGGAGAATAACCATTGAAATACAAGTTTAAATTCCTGCAGGTCACATGATGGACACAACCTGGTGGTCCTGACTATGGGCACAACTGAGTGAGCTCGACAATGCAATCCAAGAAGAATGACTGATTGAATCAGTTTATTCATGGTGTGCATAATTTTGTACTCATTGCACTCCTTTTTCTCCGTCACCTAATTATGCAACAACTGTCAATTTTAATAATCTTTTTTCTGGGGTGTGTCCTTTAAGAAACTTGAGACAGAAGACAGCATTACCTGAGGCTCCATAGCTCAGTGGTTAGAGTACTGGTCTTGTAAACCAGGGGTCGTGAGTTCAATTCTCACTGGAGCCTACCGGTTAACGCCAAGCTTTTTCACAGAGTGGTTATATGTACCCTTGTACATGGGCCATGTATGAACAAAAATGCAATGCTCCATTGCTCACGGGTTCACAGCATTGGTCCTCAAGAAGTTCCTCCGACTCTCACCATATTGAATCAATGAATTATTGTATAAATGTCTCAATTTGAAACACAATTTTACGATTAATCACTTGACCGTGGCGTTGAAGTGCCTGACAGCACCCCTGGAGAATAACCATTGAAATACAAGTTTAAATTCCTGCAGGTCACATGATGCACACAACCTGGTGGTCCTGACTATGGGCACAACTGAGTGAGCTCGTCAATGCAATTCAAGAAGAATGACTGATTGAATCAGTTTATTCATGGTGTGCATCATTTTGTACTCATTGCACTCCTTTTTCTCCGTCACCTAATTATGCAACAACTGTCAATTTTAATAATCTTTTTTCTGGGGTGTGTCCTTTAAGAAACTTGAGACAGAAGGCAGCATTACCTGAGGCTCCATAGCTCAGTGGTTAGAGCACTGGTCTAGTAAACCAGGGGTCGTGAGTTCAATTCTCACTGGAGCCTATCGGTTAACGCCAAACTTTTTCACAGAGTGGTTATATGTACCCTTGTACATGGGCCAGGTATGAACAAAAATGCAATGGTCCATTGCTTACGGGTTCACAGCATTGGTCCTCAAGCAGTTCCTCCGACTCTCACCATATTGAATCAATGAATTATTGTATAAATGTCTCAATTTGAAACACAATTTTACGATTAGTCACTTGACCGTGGCGTTGATGTGCCTGACAGCACCCCTGGAGAATAACCATTGAAATACAAGTTTAAATTCCTACAGGTCACATGATGGACACAACCTGGTGGTCCTGACTATGGGCACAACTGAGTGAGCTCGTCAATGCAATTCAAGAAGAATGACTGATTGAATCAGTTTATTCATGGTGTGCATAATTTTGTACTCATTGCACTCCTTTTTCTCCGTCACCTAATTATGCAACAACTGTCAATTTTAATAATCTTTTTTCTGGGGTGTGTCCTTTAAGAAACTTGAGACAGAAGACAGCATTACCTGAGGCTCCATAGATCAGTGGTTAGAGCACTGGTCTAGTAAACCAGGGGTCGTGAATTCAATTCTCACTGGAGCCTACAGGTTAACGACAAGTTTTTGAACAAAGTGGTTATATGTACCCTTGTACATGGGCCATGTATGAACCAACATACAATGCTCCATTGCTCACAAGTTCACAGCATTGGTCCTCAGGAAGTGCATGTCTTGCCATTGCCTTCAGGTGCCAGAAAAATCATTTGTCGGATTGATGTTCGAATCCAGGACCTTAACCCCTTCACGTAGATGCAAAGTGTTGTCAATTCTCACCTATTTAGGGGGTTGTTCTATATAAGGCTTTATAACTCCAGGTGTGAGCACCACAGAAACTAGGAATATTGCTTCTTTAAAGCAAGAGAGTCATACCATTTATAATACTAACTTAGATTAATAGGTCAAAATAAAGTGCCACAAATGCAAATAAATCTTGGCAGAAATGCAAAACAACATTGTTTTTCTTTTTTGTTTGTGATGAAATACTGAGAACTATACATTTCAAACAGGTAAAACTATAGATTTCCTGGATTGTACCCTCCTTGTACACAAGTCTACCAAATCTGAGGGTGATATGCAGAACTAGGAAAGATCTATTCTGCAAAATTTAAGCAGTGTACCCTCTTGTCCCTTAGTTTCTCCAATTCTATCCAAAATGGGTAAATTGTGCACTGCTGTGAATCAGCAAGCATCAAACGATTGTCCAAGACAATAAATGACCATTGAATCTGGAAAGGGACATCTCTATGAGTGGAACCAATGTCAGGATTGTATATTTATTGCACATTTAGCTGAAGATATTGACAGTAGAATAACATTGTATAATTGAACAATAATTTTACTGTTTTATTTTGCTATTGAGTGAGCAGAGCTTTTCATGGCTGTATTGGAATACATTCAGGCTATCTATCTATCTATCTATCGATTAAATTTTTATTGTAATTCATTGTTCAATTGCAAGTTGTGCAAAGTAAATTAAGTCCGTTGGTATGCAGTGTACCAGCCGGATACTGCTTCACTTGTTCGCTCAAAGATGTGCTTTTCATAGCATTTAAACTTCCATCCATGTTCACTTCCTTTGCTCCGACTCTCCCCATATTGGATCAATGAATTATTATATAAATGTCTCAATTTGAAACACAATTTTTCAATTAGTCACTTGACCATGGTGTTGAAGTGCTTGCCAGCAACCCTGGAGGATAACCATTGAAATACAAGTTTAAATTCCTGCAGGTCACATGATGGACACAAACTGGTGGTCCTGACAATGGGCACAACTGAGTGTGCTCAACAATGCAATTCAATAAGAATGAAAGATTGAATCAGTTTATTTATGGAAGTGCATAATTTTGTACTCATTGCACTCCTTTTTCTCCGTCAACTAATTATGCAACAACTGTCAATTTTAATAATCTTTTTTCTGGGGTGTGTCCATTAAGAAACTTGAGACAGAAGACAGCATTACCTGCGGCTCCATAGCTCAGTGGTTAGAGCACTGGTCTTGTAAACCAGGGGTCGTGAGTTCAATTCTCACTGGAGCCTACTGGTTAACGGCAAGCTTTTGCACAAAGTGGTTATATTTACCCTTGTACATGGGCCATGTATGAACAAAAATGCAATGCTCCATTGCTCACGGGTTCACAGCATTGGTCCTCAAGAAGTTCCTCCGACTCTCACCATATTGAATCAATGAATTATTGTATAAATGTCTCAATTTGAAACACAATTTTACGATTAGTCACTTGACCATGGCGTTGAAGTGCCTGACAGCACCCCTGGAGAATAACCATTGAAATACAAGTTTAAATTCCTGCAGGTCACATGATGGACACAACCTGGTGGTCCTGACTATGGGCACAACTGACTGAGCTCGTCAATGCAATTCAAGAAGAATGACTGATTGAATCAGTTTATTCATGGTGTGCATAATTTTGTACTCATTGCACTCCTTTTTCTCCGTCACCTAATTATGCAACAACTGTCAATTTTAATAATCTTTTTTCTGGGGTGTGTCCTTTAAGGAACTTGAGACAGAAATCAACATTGCCTGAGGCTCCATAGCTCAGTGGTTAGAGCACTGGTCTTGTAAACCAGGGGTCGTGAGTTCAATTCTCACTGGAGCCTACCGGTTAACGCCAAGCTTTTTCACAGAGTGGTTATATGTACCCTTGTACATGGGCCATGTATGAACAAAAATGCAATGCTCCATTGCTCACGGGTTCACAGCATTGGTCCTCAAGAAGTTCCTCCGACTCTCACCATATTGAATCAATGAATTATTGTATAAATGTCTCAATTTGAAACACAATTTTACGATTAATCACTTGACCATGGCGTTGAAGTGCCTGACAGCACCCCTGGAGAATAACCATTGAAATACAAGTTTAAGTTCCTGCAGGTCACATGATGGACACAACCTGGTGGTCCTGACTATGGGCACAACTGACTGAGCTCGTCAATGCAATTCAAGAAGAATGACTGATTGAATCAGTTTATTCATGGTGTGCATAATTTTGTACTCATTGCACTCCTTTTTCTCCGTCACCTAATTATGCAACAACTGTCAATTTTAATAATCTTTTTTCTGGGGTGTGTCCTTTAAGAAACTTGAGACAGAAGACAGTATTTCCTGAGGCTCCATAGCTCAGTGGTTAGAGCACTGGTCTTGTAAACCAGGGGTCGTGAGTTCAATTCTCACTGGAGCCTATCGGTTAACGCCAAACTTTTTCACAGAGTGGTTATATGTACCCTTGTACATGGGCCAGGTATGAACAAAAATGCAATGGTCCATTGCTTACGGGTTCAAAGCATTGGTCCTCAAGCAGTTCCTCCGACTCTCACCATATTGAATCAATGAATTATTGTATAAATGTCTCAATTTGAAACACAATTTTACGATTAGTCACTTGACCGTGGCGTTGATGTGCCTGACAGCACCCCTGGAGAATAACCATTGAAATACAAGTTTAAATTCCTACAGGTCACATGATGGACACAACCTGGTGGTCCTGACTATGGGCACAACTGAGTGAGCTCGTCAATGCAATTCAAGAAGAATGACTGATTGAATCAGTTTATTCATGGTGTGCATAATTTTGTACTCATTGCACTCCTTTTTCTCCGTCACCTAATTATGCAACAACTGTCAATTTTAATAATCTTTTTTCTGGGGTGTGTCCTTTAAGAAACTTGAGACAGAAGTCAGCATTACCTGAGGCTTCATAGCTCAGTGGTTAGAGCACTGGTCTAGTAAACCAGGGGTCGTGAGTTCAATTATCACTGGAGCCTACAGGTTAACGCCAAGTTTTTGAACAAAGTGGTTATATGTACCCTTGTACATGGGCCATGTTTGAACCAACATACAATGCTCCATTGCTCACAAGTTCACAGCATTGGTCCTCAGGAAGTGCATGTCTTGCCATTGCCTTCAGGTGCCAGAAAAATCATTTTTCGGATTGATGTTCGAATCCAGGACCTTAACCCCTTCACGTAGATGCAAAGTGTTGTCAATTCTCACCTATTTAGGGGGTTGTTCTATATAAGGCTTTATAACTCCAGGTGTGAGCACCACAGAAACTAGGAATATTGCTTCTTTAAAGCAAGAGAGTCATACCATTTACAATACTAACTTAGATTAATAGGTCAAAATAAAGTGCCACAAATGCAAATAAATCTTGGCAGAAATGCAAAACAACATTGTTTTTCTTTTTTGTTTGTGATGAAATACTGAGAACTATACATTTCAAACAGGTAAAACTATAGATTTCCTGGATTGTACCCTCCTTGTACACAAGTCTACCAAATCTGAGGGTGATATGCAGAACTAGGAAAGATCTATTCTGCAAAATTTAAGCAGTGTACCCTCTTGTCCCTTAGTTTCTCCAATTCTATCCAAAATGGGTAAATTGTGCACTGCTGTGAATCAGCAAGCATCAAACGATTGTCCAAGACAATAAATGACCATTGAATCTGGAAAGGGACATCTCTATGAGTGGAACCAATGTCAGGATTGTATATTTATTGCACATTTAGCTGAAGATATTGACAGTAGAATAACATTGTATAATTGAACAATAATTTTACTGTTTTATTTTGCTATTGAGTGAGCAGAGCTTTTCATGGCTGTATTGGAATACATTCAGGCTATCTATCTATCTATCTATCTATCGATTAAATTTTTATTGTAATTCATTGTTCAATTGCAAGTTGTGCAAAGTAAATTAAGTCCGTTGGTATGCAGTGTACCAGCCGGATACTGCTTCACTTGTTCGCTCAAAGATGTGCTTTTCATAGCATTTAAACTTCCATCCATGTTCACTTCCTTTGCTCCGACTCTCCCCATATTGGATCAATGAATTATTATATAAATGTCTCAATTTGAAACACAATTTTTCAATTAGTCACTTGACCATGGTGTTGAAGTGCTTGCCAGCAACCCTGGAGGATAACCATTGAAATACAAGTTTAAATTCCTGCAGGTCACATGATGGACACAAACTGGTGGTCCTGACAATGGGCACAACTGAGTGTGCTCAACAATGCAATTCAATAAGAATGAAAGATTGAATCAGTTTATTTATGGAAGTGCATAATTTTGTACTCATTGCACTCCTTTTTCTCCGTCAACTAATTATGCAACAACTGTCAATTTTAATAATCTTTTTTCTGGGGTGTGTCCATTAAGAAACTTGAGACAGAAGACAGCATTACCTGAGGCTCCATAGCTCCGTGGTTAGAGCACTGGTCTTGTAAACCAGGGGTCGTGAGTTCAATTCTCACTGGAGCCTACTGGTTAACGGCAAGCTTTTGCACAAAGTGGTTATATTTACCCTTGTACATGGGCCATGTATGAACAAAAATGCAATGCTCCATTGCTCACGGGTTCACAGCATTGGTCCTCAAGAAGTTCCTCCGACTCTCACCATATTGAATCAATGAATTATTGTATAAATGTCTCAATTTGAAACACAATTTTACGATTAGTCACTTGACCATGGCGTTGAAGTGCCTGACAGCACCCCTGGAGAATAACCATTGAAATACAAGTTTAAATTCCTGCAGGTCACATGATGGACACAACCTGGTGGTCCTGACTATGGGCACAACTGACTGAGCTCGTCAATGCAATTCAAGAAGAATGACTGATTGAATCAGTTTATTCATGGTGTGCATAATTTTGTACTCATTGCACTCCTTTTTCTCCGTCACCTAATTATGCAACAACTGTCAATTTTAATAATCTTTTTTCTGGGGTGTGTCCTTTAAGGAACTTGAGACAGAAGTCAACATTGCCTGAGGCTCCATAGCTCAGTGGTTAGAGCACTGGTCTTGTAAACCAGGGGTCGTGAGTTCAATTCTCACTGGAGCCTACCGGTTGACGCCAAGTTTTTCACAGAGTGGTTATATGTACCCTTGTACATGGGCCATGTATGAACAAAAATGCAATGCTCCATTGCTCACGGGTTCACAGCATTGGTCCTCAAGAAGTTCCTCCGACTCTCACCATATTGAATCAATGAATTATTGTATAAATGTCTCAATTTGAAACACAATTTTACGATTAATCACTTGACCATGGCGTTGAAGTGCCTGACAGCACCCCTGGAGAATAACCATTGAAATACAAGTTTAAGTTCCTGCAGGTCACATGATGGACACAACCTGGTGGTCCTGACTATGGGCACAACTGACTGAGCTCGTCAATGCAATTCAAGAAGAATGACTGATTGAATCAGTTTATTCATGGTGTGCATAATTTTGTACTCATTGCACTCCTTTTTCTCCGTCACCTAATTATGCAACAACTGTCAATTTTAATAATCTTTTTTCTGGGGTGTGTCCTTTAAGAAACTTGAGACAGAAGACAGTATTTCCTGAGGCTCCATAGCTCAGTGGTTAGAGCACTGGTCTTGTAAACCAGGGGTCGTGAGTTCAATTCTCACTGGAGCCTATCGGTTAACGCCAAACTTTTTCACAGAGTGGTTATATGTACCCTTGTACATGGGCCAGGTATGAACAAAAATGCAATGGTCCATTGCTTACGGGTTCAAAGCATTGGTCCTCAAGCAGTTCCTCCGACTCTCACCATATTGAATCAATGAATTATTGTATAAATGTCTCAATTTGAAACACAATTTTACGATTAGTCACTTGACCGTGGCGTTGATGTGCCTGACAGCACCCCTGGAGAATAACCATTGAAATACAAGTTTAAATTCCTACAGGTCACATGATGGACACAACCTGGTGGTCCTGACTATGGGCACAACTGAGTGAGCTCGTCAATGCAATTCAAGAAGAATGACTGATTGAATCAGTTTATTCATGGTGTGCATAATTTTGTACTCATTGCACTCCTTTTTCTCCGTCACCTAATTATGCAACAACTGTCAATTTTAATAATCTTTTTTCTGGGGTGTGTCCTTTAAGAAACTTGAGACAGAAGTCAGCATTACCTGAGGCTTCATAGCTCAGTGGTTAGAGCACTGGTCTAGTAAACCAGGGGTCGTGAGTTCAATTATCACTGGAGCCTACAGGTTAACGCCAAGTTTTTGAACAAAGTGGTTATATGTACCCTTGTACATGGGCCATGTATGAACCAACATACAATGCTCCATTGCTCACAAGTTCACAGCATTGGTCCTCAGGAAGTGCATGTCTTGCCATTGCCTTCAGGTGCCAGAAAAATCATTTTTCGGATTGATGTTCGAATCCAGGACCTTAACCCCTTCACGTAGATGCAAAGTGTTGTCAATTCTCACCTATTTAGGGGGTTGTTCTATATAAGGCTTTATAACTCCAGGTGTGAGCACCACAGAAACTAGGAATATTGCTTCTTTAAAGCAAGAGAGTCATACCATTTACAATACTAACTTAGATTAATAGGTCAAAATAAAGTGCCACAAATGCAAATAAATCTTGGCAGAAATGCAGAACAACATTGTTTTTCTTTTTTGTTTGTGATGAAATACTGAGAACTATACATTTCAAACAGGTAAAACTATAGATTTCCTGGATTGTACCCTCCTTGTACACAAGTCTACCAAATCTGAGGGTGATATGCAGAACTAGGAAAGATCTATTCTGCAAAATTTAAGCAGTGTACCCTCTTGTCCCTTAGTTTCTCCAATTCTATCCAAAATGGGTAAATTGTGCACTGCTGTGAATCAGCAAGCATCAAACGATTGTCCAAGACAATAAATGACCATTGAATCTGGAAAGGGACATCTCTATGAGTGGAACCAATGTCAGGATTGTATATTTATTGCACATTTAGCTGAAGATATTGACAGTAGAATAACATTGTATAATTGAACAATAATTTTACTGTTTTATTTTGCTATTGAGTGAGCAGAGCTTTTCATGGCTGTATTGGAATACATTCAGGCTATCTATCTATCTATCTATCTATCGATTAAATTTTTATTGTAATTCATTGTTCAATTGCAAGTTGTGCAAAGTAAATTAAGTCCGTTGGTATGCAGTGTACCAGCCGGATACTGCTTCACTTGTTCGCTCAAAGATGTGCTTTTCATAGCATTTAAACTTCCATCCATGTTCACTTCCTTTGCTCCGACTCTCCCCATATTGGATCAATTAATTATTATATAAATGTCTCAATTTGAAACACAATTTTTCAATTAGTCACTTGACCATGGTGTTGAAGTGCTTGCCAGCAACCCTGGAGGATAACCATTGAAATACAAGTTTAAATTCCTGCAGGTCACATGATGGACACAAACTGGTGGTCCTGACAATGGGCACAACTGAGTGTGCTCAACAATGCAATTCAATAAGAATGAAAGATTGAATCAGTTTATTTATGGAAGTGCATAATTTTGTACTCATTGCACTCCTTTTTCTCCGTCAACTAATTATGCAACAACTGTCAATTTTAATAATCTTTTTTCTGGGGTGTGTCCATTAAGAAACTTGAGACAGAAGACAGCATTACCTGAGGCTCCATAGCTCAGTGGTTAGAGCACTGGTCTTGTAAACCAGGGGTCGTGAGTTCAATTCTCACTGGAGCCTACTGGTTAACGGCAAGCTTTTGCACAAAGTGGTTATATTTACCCTTGTACATGGGCCATGTATGAACAAAAATGCAATGCTCCATTGCTCACGGGTTCACAGCATTGGTCCTCAAGAAGTTCCTCCGACTCTCACCATATTGAATCAATGAATTATTGTATAAATGTCTCAATTTGAAACACAATTTTACGATTAGTCACTTGACCATGGCGTTGAAGTGCCTGACAGCACCCCTGGAGAATAACCATTGAAATACAAGTTTAAATTCCTGCAGGTCACATGATGGACACAACCTGGTGGTCCTGACTATGGGCACAACTGAGTGAGCTCGACAATGCAATCCAAGAAGAATGACTGATTGAATCAGTTTATTCATGGTGTGCATAATTTTGTACTCATTGCACTCCTTTTTCTCCGTCACCTAATTATGCAACAACTGTCAATTTTAATAATCTTTTTTCTGGGGTGTGTCCTTTAAGGAACTTGAGACAGAAGACAACATTGCCTGAGGCTCCATAGCTCAGTGGTTAGAGCACTGGTCTTGTAAACCAGGGGTCGTGAGTTCAATTCTCACTGGAGCCTATCGGTTAACGCCAAACTTTTTCACAGAGTGGTTATATGTACCCTTGTACATGGGCCAGGTATGAACAAAAATGCAATGGTCCATTGCTTACGGGTTCACAGCATTGGTCCTCAAGCAGTTCCTCCGACTCTCACCATATTGAATCAATTAATTATTGTATAAATGTCTCAATTTGAAACACAATTTTACGATTAGTCACTTGACCGTGGCGTTGATGTGCCTGACAGCACCCCTGGAGAATAACCATTGAAATACAAGTTTAAATTCCTACAGGTCACATGATGGACACAACCTGGTGGTCCTGACTATGGGCACAACTGAGTGAGCTCGTCAATGCAATTCAAGAAGAATGACTGATTGAATCAGTTTATTCATGGTGTGCATAATTTTGTACTCATTGCACTCCTTTTTCTCCGTCACCTAATTATGCAACAACTGTCAATTTTAATAATCTTTTTTCTGGGGTGTGTCCTTTAAGAAACTTGAGACAGAAGACAGCATTACCTGAGGCTCCATAGCTCAGTGGTTAGAGCACTGGTCTAGTAAACCAGGGGTCGTGAGTTCAATTCTCACTGGAGCCTATCGGTTAACGCCAAACTTTTTCACAGAGTGGTTATATGTACCCTTGTACATGGGCCAGGTATGAACAAAAATGCAATGGTCCATTGCTTACGGGTTCACAGCATTGGTCCTCAAGCAGTTCCTCCGACTCTCACCATATTGAATCAATGAATTATTGTATAAATGTCTCAATTTGAAACACAATTTTACGATTAGTCACTTGACCGTGGCGTTGATGTGCCTGACAGCACCCCTGGAGAATAACCATTGAAATACAAGTTTAAATTCCTACAGGTCACATGATGGACACAACCTGGTGGTCCTGACTATGGGCACAACTGAGTGAGCTCGTCAATGCAATTCAAGAAGAATGACTGATTGAATCAGTTTATTCATGGTGTGCATAATTTTGTACTCATTGCACTCCTTTTTCTCCGTCACCTAATTATGCAACAACTGTCAATTTTAATAATCTTTTTTCTGGGGTGTGTCCTTTAAGAAACTTGAGACAGAAGACAGCATTACCTGAGGCTCCATAGCTCAGTGGTTAGAGCACTGGTCTAGTAAACCAGGGGTCGTGAGTTCAATTCTCACTGGAGCCTACAGGTTAACGCCAAGTTTTTGAACAAAGTGGTTATATGTACCCTTGTACATGGGCCATGTATGAACCAACATACAATGCTCCATTGCTCACAAGTTCACAGCATTGGTCCTCAGGAAGTGCATGTCTTGCCATTGCCTTCAGGTGCCAGAAAAATCATTTGTCGGATTGATGTTCGAATCCAGGACCTTAACCCCTTCACGTAGATGCAAAGTGTTGTCAATTCTCACCTATTTAGGGGGTTGTTCTATATAAGGCTTTATAACTCCAGGTGTGAGCACCACAGAAACTAGGAATATTGCTTCTTTAAAGCAAGAGAGTCATACCATTTACAATACTAACTTAGATTAATAGGTCAAAATAAAGTGCCACAAATGCAAATAAATCTTGGCAGAAATGCAAAACAACATTGTTTTTCTTTTTTGTTTGTGATGAAATACTGAGAACTATACATTTCAAACAGGTAAAACTATAGATTTCCTGGATTGTACCCTCCTTGTACACAAGTCTACCAAATCTGAGGGTGATATGCAGAACTAGGAAAGATCTATTCTGCAAAATTTAAGCAGTGTACCCTCTTGTCCCTTAGTTTCTCCAATTCTATCCAAAATGGGTAAATTGTGCACTGCTGTGAATCAGCAAGCATCAAACGATTGTCCAAGACAATAAATGACCATTGAATCTGGAAAGGGACATCTCTATGAGTGGAACCAATGTCAGGATTGTATATTTATTGCACATTTAGCTGAAGATATTGACAGTAGAATAACATTGTATAATTGAACAATAATTTTACTGTTTTATTTTGCTATTGAGTGAGCAGAGCTTTTCATGGCTGTATTGGAATACATTCAGGCTATCTATCTATCTATCTATCTATCTATCGATTAAATTTTTATTGTAATTCATTGTTCAATTGCAAGTTGTGCAAAGTAAATTAAGTCCGTTGGTATGCAGTGTACCAGCCGGATACTGCTTCACTTGTTCGCTCAAAGATGTGCTTTTCATAGCATTTAAACTTCCATCCATGTTCACTTCCTTTGCTCCGACTCTCCCCATATTGGATCAATGAATTATTATATAAATGTCTCAATTTGAAACACAATTTTTCAATTAGTCACTTGACCATGGTGTTGAAGTGCTTGCCAGCAACCCTGGAGGATAACCATAGAAATACAAGTTTAAATTCCTGCAGGTCACATGATGGACACAAACTGGTGGTCCTGACAATGGGCACAACTGAGTGTGCTCAACAATGCAATTCAATAAGAATGAAAGATTGAATCAGTTTATTTATGGAAGTGCATAATTTTGTACTCATTGCACTCCTTTTTCTCCGTCAACTAATTATGCAACAACTGTCAATTTTAATAATCTTTTTTCTGGGGTGTGTCCATTAAGAAACTTGAGACAGAAGACAGCATTACCTGAGGCTCCATAGCTCAGTGGTTAGAGCACTGGTCTTGTAAACCAGGGGTCGTAAGTTCAATTCTCACTGGAGCCTACTGGTTAACGGCAAGCTTTTGCACAAAGTGGTTATATTTACCCTTGTACATGGGCCATGTATGAACAAAAATGCAATGCTCCATTGCTCACGGGTTCACAGCATTGGTCCTCAAGAAGTTCCTCCGACTCTCACCATATTGAATCAATGAATTATTGTATAAATGTCTCAATTTGAAACACAATTTTACGATTAGTCACTTGACCATGGCGTTGAAGTGCCTGACAGCACCCCTGGAGAATAACCATTGAAATACAAGTTTAAATTCCTGCAGGTCACATGATGGACACAACCTGGTGGTCCTGACTATGGGCACAACTGAGTGAGCTCGACAATGCAATCCAAGAAGAATGACTGATTGAATCAGTTTATTCATGGTGTGCATAATTTTGTACTCATTGCACTCCTTTTTCTCTGTCACCTAATTATGCAACAACTGTCAATTTTAATAATCTTTTTTCTGGGGTGTGTCCTTTAAGGAACTTGAGACAGAAGTCAACATTGCCTGAGGCTCCATAGCTCAGTGGTTAGAGCACTGGTCTTGTAAACCAGGGGTCGTGAGTTCAATTCTCACTGGAGCCTTCCGGTTAACGCCAAGCTTTTTCACAGAGTGGTTATATGTACCCTTGTACATGGGCCATGTATGAACAAAAATGCAATGCTCCATTGCTCACGGGTTCACAGCATTGGTCCTCAAGAAGTTCCTCCGACTCTCACCATATTGAATCAATGAATTATTGTATAAATGTCTCAATTTGAAACACAATTTTACGATTAATCACTTGACCGTGGCGTTGAAGTGCCTGACAGCACCCCTGGAGAATAACCATTGAAATACAAGTTTAAATTCCTGCAGGTCACATGATGGACACAACCTGGTGGTCCTGACTATGGGCACAACTGACTGAGCTCGTCAATGCAATTCAAGAAGAATGACTGATTGAATCAGTTTATTCATGGTGTGCATAATTTTGTACTCATTGCACTCCTTTTTCTCCGTCACCTAATTATGCAACAACTGTCAATTTTAATAATCTTTTTTCTGGGGTGTGTCCTTTAAGAAACTTGAGACAGAAGACAGTATTTCCTGAGGCTCCATAGCTCAGTGGTTAGAGCACTGGTCTTGTAAACCAGGGGTCGTGAGTTCAATTCTCACTGGAGCCTATCGGTTAACGCCAAACTTTTTCACAGAGTGGTTATATGTACCCTTGTACATGGGCCAGGTATGAACAAAAATGCAATGGTCCATTGCTTACGGGTTCACAGCATTGGTCCTCAAGCAGTTCCTCCGACTCTCACCATATTGAATCAATGAATTATTGTATAAATGTCTCAATTTGAAACACAATTTTACGATTAGTCACTTGACCGTGGCGTTGATGTGCCTGACAGCACCCCTGGAGAATAACCATTGAAATACAAGTTTAAATTCCTACAGGTCACATGATGGACACAACCTGGTGGTCCTGACTATGGGCACAACTGAGTGAGCTCGTCAATGCAATTCAAGAAGAATGACTGATTGAATCAGTTTATTCATGGTGTGCATAATTTTGTACTCATTGCACTCCTTTTTCTCCGTCACCTAATTATGCAACAACTGTCAATTTTAATAATCTTTTTTCTGGGGTGTGTCCTTTAAGAAACTTGAGACAGAAGACAGCATTACCTGAGGCTTCATAGCTCAGTGGTTAGAGCACTGGTCTAGTAAACCAGGGGTCGTGAGTTCAATTATCACTGGAGCCTACAGGTTAACGCCAAGTTTTTGAACAAAGTGGTTATATGTACCCTTGTACATGGGCCATGTATGAACCAACATACAATGCTCCATTGCTCACAAGTTCACAGCATTGGTCCTCAGGAAGTGCATGTCTTGCCATTGCCTTCAGGTGCCAGAAAAATCATTTTTCGGATTGATGTTCGAATCCAGGACCTTAACCCCTTCACGTAGATGCAAAGTGTTGTCAATTCTCACCTATTTAGGGGGTTGTTCTATATAAGGCTTTATAACTCCAGGTGTGAGCACCACAGAAACTAGGAATATTGCTTCTTTAAAGCAAGAGAGTCATACCATTTACAATACTAACTTAGATTAATAGGTCAAAATAAAGTGCCACAAATGCAAATAAATCTTGGCAGAAATGCAAAACAACATTGTTTTTCTTTTTTGTTTGTGATGAAATACTGAGAACTATACATTTCAAACAGGTAAAACGATAGATTTCCTGGATTGTACCCTCCTTGTACACAAGTCTACCAAATCTGAGGGTGATATGCAGAACTAGGAAAGATCTATTCTGCAAAATTTAAGCAGTGTACCCTCTTGTCCCTTAGTTTCTCCAATTCTATCCAAAATGGGTAAATTGTGCACTGCTGTGAATCAGCAAGCATCAAACGATTGTCCAAGACAATAAATGACCATTGAATCTGGAAAGGGACATCTCTATGAGTGGAACCAATGTCAGGATTGTATATTTATTGCACATTTAGCTGAAGATATTGACAGTAGAATAACATTGTATAATTGAACAATAATTTTACTGTTTTATTTTGCTATTGAGTGAGCAGAGCTTTTCATGGCTGTATTGGAATACATTCAGGCTATCTATCTATCTATCTATCTATCGATTAAATTTTTATTGTAATTCATTGTTCAATTGCAAGTTGTGCAAAGTAAATTAAGTCCGTTGGTATGCAGTGTACCAGCCGGATACTGCTTCACTTGTTCGCTCAAAGATGTGCTTTTCATAGCATTTAAACTTCCATCCATGTTCACTTCCTTTGCTCCGACTCTCCCCATATTGGATCAATGAATTATTATATAAATGTCTCAATTTGAAACACAATTTTTCAATTAGTCACTTGACCATGGTGTTGAAGTGCTTGCCAGCAACCCTGGAGGATAACCATTGAAATACAAGTTTAAATTCCTGCAGGTCACATGATGGACACAAACTGGTGGTCCTGACAATGGGCACAACTGAGTGTGCTCAACAATGCAATTCAATAAGAATGAAAGATTGAATCAGTTTATTTATGGAAGTGCATAATTTTGTACTCATTGCACTCCTTTTTCTCCGTCAACTAATTATGCAACAACTGTCAATTTTAATAATCTTTTTTCTGGGGTGTGTCCATTAAGAAACTTGAGACAGAAGACAGCATTACCTGAGGCTCCATAGCTCAGTGGTTAGAGCACTGGTCTTGTAAACCAGGGGTTGTGAGTTCAATTCTCACTGGAGCCTACTGGTTAACGGCAAGCTTTTGCACAAAGTGGTTATATTTACCCTTGTACATGGGCCATGTATGAACAAAAATGCAATGCTCCATTGCTCACGGGTTCACAGCATTGGTCCTCAAGAAGTTCCTCCGACTCTCACCATATTGAATCAATGAATTATTGTATAAATGTCTCAATTTGAAACACAATTTTACGATTAGTCACTTGACCATGGCGTTGAAGTGCCTGACAGCACCCCTGGAGAATAACCATTGAAATACAAGTTTAAATTCCTGCAGGTCACATGATGGACACAACCTGGTGGTCCTGACTATGGGCACAACTGAGTGAGCTCGACAATGCAATCCAAGAAGAATGACTGATTGAATCAGTTTATTCATGGTGTGCATAATTTTGTACTCATTGCACTCCTTTTTCTCCGTCACCTAATTATGCAACAACTGTCAATTTTAATAATCTTTTTTCTGGGGTGTGTCCTTTAAGGAACTTGAGACAGAAGTCAACATTGCCTGAGGCTCCATAGCTCAGTGGTTAGAGCACTGGTCTTGTAAACCAGGGGTCGTGAGTTCAATTCTCACTGGAGCCTACCGGTTAACGCCAAGTTTTTCACAGAGTGGTTATATGTACCCTTGTACATGGGCCATGTATGAACAAAAATGCAATGCTCCATTGCTCACGGGTTCACAGCATTGGTCCTCAAGAAGTTCCTCCGACTCTCACCATATTGAATCAATGAATTATTGTATAAATGTCTCAATTTGAAACACAATTTTACGATTAATCACTTGACCGTGGCGTTGAAGTGCCTGACAGCACCCCTGGAGAATAACCATTGAAATACAAGTTTAAATTCCTGCAGGTCACATGATGGACACAACCTGGTGGTCCTGACTATGGGCACAACTGACTGAGCTCGTCAATGCAATTCAAGAAGAATGACTGATTGAATCAGTTTATTCATGGTGTGCATAATTTTGTACTCATTGCACTCCTTTTTCTCCGTCACCTAATTATGCAACAACTGTCAATTTTAATAATCTTTTTTCTGGGGTGTGTCCTTTAAGAAACTTGAGACAGAAGACAGCATTACCTGAGGCTCCATAGCTCAGTGGTTAGAGCACTGGTCTAGTAAACCAGGGGTCGTGAGTTCAATTCTCACTGGAGCCTACAGGTTAACGCCAAGTTTTTGAACAAAGTGGTTATATGTACCCTTGTACATGGGCCATGTATGAACCAACATACAATGCTCCATTGCTCACAAGTTCACAGCATTGGTCCTCAGGAAGTGCATGTCTTGCCATTGCCTTCAGGTGCCAGAAAAATCATTTGTCGGATTGATGTTCGAATCCAGGACCTTAACCCCTTCACGTAGATGCAAAGTGTTGTCAATTCTCACCTATTTAGGGGGTTGTTCTATATAAGGCTTTATAACTCCAGGTGTGAGCACCACAGAAACTAGGAATATTGCTTCTTTAAAGCAAGAGAGTCATACCATTTACAATACTAACTTAGATTAATAGGTCAAAATAAAGTGCCACAAATGCAAATAAATCTTGGCAGAAATGCAAAACAACATTGTTTTTCTTTTTTGTTTGTGATGAAATACTGAGAACTATACATTTCAAACAGGTAAAACTATAGATTTCCTGGATTGTACCCTCCTTGTACACAAGTCTACCAAATCTGAGGGTGATATGCAGAACTAGGAAAGATCTATTCTGCAAAATTTAAGCAGTGTACCCTCTTGTCCCTTAGTTTCTCCAATTCTATCCAAAATGGGTAAATTGTGCACTGCTGTGAATCAGCAAGCATCAAACGATTGTCCAAGACAATAAATGACCATTGAATCTGGAAAGGGACATCTCTATGAGTGGAACCAATGTCAGGATTGTATATTTATTGCACATTTAGCTGAAGATATTGACAGTAGAATAACATTGTATAATTGAACAATAATTTTACTGTTTTATTTTGCTATTGAGTGAGCAGAGCTTTTCATGGCTGTATTGGAATACATTCAGGCTATCTATCTATCTATCTATCTATCTATCGATTAAATTTTTATTGTAATTCATTGTTCAATTGCAAGTTGTGCAAAGTAAATTAAGTCCGTTGGTATGCAGTGTACCAGCCGGATACTGCTTCACTTGTTCGCTCAAAGATGTGCTTTTCATAGCATTTAAACTTCCATCCATGTTCACTTCCTTTGCTCCGACTCTCCCCATATTGGATCAATGAATTATTATATAAATGTCTCAATTTGAAACACAATTTTTCAATTAGTCACTTGACCATGGTGTTGAAGTGCTTGCCAGCAACCCTGGAGGATAACCATAGAAATACAAGTTTAAATTCCTGCAGGTCACATGATGGACACAAACTGGTGGTCCTGACAATGGGCACAACTGAGTGTGCTCAACAATGCAATTCAATAAGAATGAAAGATTGAATCAGTTTATTTATGGAAGTGCATAATTTTGTACTCATTGCACTCCTTTTTCTCCGTCAACTAATTATGCAACAACTGTCAATTTTAATAATCTTTTTTCTGGGGTGTGTCCATTAAGAAACTTGAGACAGAAGACAGCATTACCTGAGGCTCCATAGCTCAGTGGTTAGAGCACTGGTCTTGTAAACCAGGGGTCGTGAGTTCAATTCTCACTGGAGCCTACTGGTTAACGGCAAGCTTTTGCACAAAGTGGTTATATTTACCCTTGTACATGGGCCATGTATGAACAAAAATGCAATGCTCCATTGCTCACGGGTTCACAGCATTGGTCCTCAAGAAGTTCCTCCGACTCTCACCATATTGAATCAATGAATTATTGTATAAATGTCTCAATTTGAAACACAATTTTACGATTAGTCACTTGACCATGGCGTTGAAGTGCCTGACAGCACCCCTGGAGAATAACCATTGAAATACAAGTTTAAATTCCTGCAGGTCACATGATGGACACAACCTGGTGGTCCTGACTATGGGCACAACTGAGTGAGCTCGACAATGCAATCCAAGAAGAATGACTGATTGAATCAGTTTATTCATGGTGTGCATAATTTTGTACTCATTGCACTCCTTTTTCTCTGTCACCTAATTATGCAACAACTGTCAATTTTAATAATCTTTTTTCTGGGGTGTGTCCTTTAAGGAACTTGAGACAGAAGTCAACATTGCCTGAGGCTCCATAGCTCAGTGGTTAGAGCACTGGTCTTGTAAACCAGGGGTCGTGAGTTCAATTCTCACTGGAGCCTACCGGTTAACGCCAAGATTTTTCACAGAGTGGTTATATGTACCCTTGTACATGGGCCATGTATGAACAAAAATGCAATGCTCCATTGCTCACGGGTTCACAGCATTGGTCCTCAAGAAGTTCCTCCGACTCTCACCATATTGAATCAATGAATTATTGTATAAATGTCTCAATTTGAAACACAATTTTACGATTAATCACTTGACCGTGGCGTTGAAGTGCCTGACAGCACCCCTGGAGAATAACCATTGAAATACAAGTTTAAATTCCTGCAGGTCACATGATGGACACAACCTGGTGGTCCTGACTATGGGCACAACTGACTGAGCTCGTCAATGCAATTCAAGAAGAATGACTGATTGAATCAGTTTATTCATGGTGTGCATAATTTTGTACTCATTGCACTCCTTTTTCTCCGTCACCTAATTATGCAACAACTGTCAATTTTAATAATCTTTTTTCTGGGGTGTGTCCTTTAAGAAACTTGAGACAGAAGACAGTATTTCCTGAGGCTCCATAGCTCAGTGGTTAGAGCACTGGTCTTGTAAACCAGGGGTCGTGAGTTCAATTCTCACTGGAGCCTATCGGTTAACGCCAAACTTTTTCACAGAGTGGTTATATGTACCCTTGTACATGGGCCAGGTATGAACAAAAATGCAATGGTCCATTGCTTACGGGTTCACAGCATTGGTCCTCAAGCAGTTCCTCCGACTCTCACCATATTGAATCAATGAATTATTGTATAAATGTCTCAATTTGAAACACAATTTTACGATTAGTCACTTGACCGTGGCGTTGATGTGCCTGACAGCACCCCTGGAGAATAACCATTGAAATACAAGTTTAAATTCCTACAGGTCACATGATGGACACAACCTGGTGGTCCTGACTATGGGCACAACTGAGTGAGCTCGTCAATGCAATTCAAGAAGAATGACTGATTGAATCAGTTTATTCATGGTGTGCATAATTTTGTACTCATTGCACTCCTTTTTCTCCGTCACCTAATTATGCAACAACTGTCAATTTTAATAATCTTTTTTCTGGGGTGTGTCCTTTAAGAAACTTGAGACAGAAGACAGCATTACCTGAGGCTTCATAGCTCAGTGGTTAGAGCACTGGTCTAGTAAACCAGGGGTCGTGAGTTCAATTATCACTGGAGCCTACAGGTTAACGCCAAGTTTTTGAACAAAGTGGTTATATGTACCCTTGTACATGGGCCATGTATGAACCAACATACAATGCTCCATTGCTCACAAGTTCACAGCATTGGTCCTCAGGAAGTGCATGTCTTGCCATTGCCTTCAGGTGCCAGAAAAATCATTTTTCGGATTGATGTTCGAATCCAGGACCTTAACCCCTTCACGTAGATGCAAAGTGTTGTCAATTCTCACCTATTTAGGGGGTTGTTCTATATAAGGCTTTATAACTCCAGGTGTGAGCACCACAGAAACTAGGAATATTGCTTCTTTAAAGCAAGAGAGTCATACCATTTACAATACTAACTTAGATTAATAGGTCAAAATAAAGTGCCACAAATGCAAATAAATCTTGGCAGAAATGCAAAACAACATTGTTTTTCTTTTTTGTTTGTGATGAAATACTGAGAACTATACATTTCAAACAGGTAAAACGATAGATTTCCTGGATTGTACCCTCCTTGTACACAAGTCTACCAAATCTGAGGGTGATATGCAGAACTAGGAAAGATCTATTCTGCAAAATTTAAGCAGTGTACCCTCTTGTCCCTTAGTTTCTCCAATTCTATCCAAAATGGGTAAATTGTGCACTGCTGTGAATCAGCAAGCATCAAACGATTGTCCAAGACAATAAATGACCATTGAATCTGGAAAGGGACATCTCTATGAGTGGAACCAATGTCAGGATTGTATATTTATTGCACATTTAGCTGAAGATATTGACAGTAGAATAACATTGTATAATTGAACAATAATTTTACTGTTTTATTTTGCTATTGAGTGAGCAGAGCTTTTCATGGCTGTATTGGAATACATTCAGGCTATCTATCTATCTATCTATCTATCGATTAAATTTTTATTGTAATTCATTGTTCAATTGCAAGTTGTGCAAAGTAAATTAAGTCCGTTGGTATGCAGTGTACCAGCCGGATACTGCTTCACTTGTTCGCTCAAAGATGTGCTTTTCATAGCATTTAAACTTCCATCCATGTTCACTTCCTTTGCTCCGACTCTCCCCATATTGGATCAATGAATTATTATATAAATGTCTCAATTTGAAACACAATTTTTCAATTAGTCACTTGACCATGGTGTTGAAGTGCTTGCCAGCAACCCTGGAGGATAACCATTGAAATACAAGTTTAAATTCCTGCAGGTCACATGATGGACACAAACTGGTGGTCCTGACAATGGGCACAACTGAGTGTGCTCAACAATGCAATTCAATAAGAATGAAAGATTGAATCAGTTTATTTATGGAAGTGCATAATTTTGTACTCATTGCACTCCTTTTTCTCCGTCAACTAATTATGCAACAACTGTCAATTTTAATAATCTTTTTTCTGGGGTGTGTCCATTAAGAAACTTGAGACAGAAGACAGCATTACCTGAGGCTCCATAGCTCAGTGGTTAGAGCACTGGTCTTGTAAACCAGGGGTTGTGAGTTCAATTCTCACTGGAGCCTACTGGTTAACGGCAAGCTTTTGCACAAAGTGGTTATATTTACCCTTGTACATGGGCCATGTATGAACAAAAATGCAATGCTCCATTGCTCACGGGTTCACAGCATTGGTCCTCAAGAAGTTCCTCCGACTCTCACCATATTGAATCAATGAATTATTGTATAAATGTCTCAATTTGAAACACAATTTTACGATTAGTCACTTGACCATGGCGTTGAAGTGCCTGACAGCACCCCTGGAGAATAACCATTGAAATACAAGTTTAAATTCCTGCAGGTCACATGATGGACACAACCTGGTGGTCCTGACTATGGGCACAACTGAGTGAGCTCGACAATGCAATCCAAGAAGAATGACTGATTGAATCAGTTTATTCATGGTGTGCATAATTTTGTACTCATTGCACTCCTTTTTCTCCGTCACCTAATTATGCAACAACTGTCAATTTTAATAATCTTTTTTCTGGGGTGTGTCCTTTAAGGAACTTGAGACAGAAGTCAACATTGCCTGAGGCTCCATAGCTCAGTGGTTAGAGTACTGGTCTTGTAAACCAGGGGTCGTGAGTTCAATTCTCACTGGAGCCTACCGGTTAACGCCAAGTTTTTCACAGAGTGGTTATATGTACCCTTGTACATGGGCCATGTATGAACAAAAATGCAATGCTCCATTGCTCACGGGTTCACAGCATTGGTCCTCAAGAAGTTCCTCCGACTCTCACCATATTGAATCAATGAATTATTGTATAAATGTCTCAATTTGAAACACAATTTTACGATTAATCACTTGACCGTGGCGTTGAAGTGCCTGACAGCACCCCTGGAGAATAACCATTGAAATACAAGTTTAAATTCCTGCAGGTCACATGATGGACACAACCTGGTGGTCCTGACTATGGGCACAACTGAGTGAGCTCGTCAATGCAATTCAAGAAGAATGACTGATTGAATCAGTTTATTCATGGTGTGCATAATTTTGTACTCATTGCACTCCTTTTTCTCCGTCACCTAATTATGCAACAACTGTCAATTTTAATAATCTTTTTTCTGGGGTGTGTCTTTTAAGAAACTTGAGACAGAAGACAGCATTACCTGAGGCTCCATAGCTCAGTGGTTAGAGCACTGGTCTTGTAAACCAGGGGTCGTGAGTTCAATTCTCACTGGAGCCTATCGGTTAACGCCAAACTTTTTCACAGAGTGGTTATATGTACCCTTGTACATGGGCCAGGTATGAACAAAAATGCAATGGTCCATTGCTTACGGGTTCACAGCATTGGTCCTCAAGCAGTTCCTCCGACTCTCACCATATTGAATCAATGAATTATTGTATAAATGTCTCAATTTGAAACACAATTTTACGATTAGTCACTTGACCGTGGCGTTGATGTGCCTGACAGCACCCCTGGAGAATAACCATTGAAATACAAGTTTAAATTCCTACAGGTCACATGATGGACACAACCTGGTGGTCCTGACTATGGGCACAACTGAGTGAGCTCGTCAATGCAATTCAAGAAGAATGACTGATTGAATCAGTTTATTCATGGTGTGCATAATTTTGTACTCATTGCACTCCTTTTTCTCCGTCACCTAATTATGCAACAACTGTCAATTTTAATAATCTTTTTTCTGGGGTGTGTCCTTTAAGAAACTTGAGACAGAAGACAGCATTACCTGAGGCTCCATAGCTCAGTGGTTAGAGCACTGGTCTAGTAAACCAGGGGTCGTGAGTTCAATTCTCACTGGAGCCTATCGGTTAACGCCAAACTTTTTCACAGAGTGGTTATATGTACCCTTGTACATGGGCCAGGTATGAACAAAAATGCAATGGTCCATTGCTTACGGGTTCACAGCATTGGTCCTCAAGCAGTTCCTCCGACTCTCACCATATTGAATCAATGAATTATTGTATAAATGTCTCAATTTGGAACACAATTTTACGATTAGTCACTTGACCGTGGCGTTGATGTGCCTGACAGCACCCCTGGAGAATAACCATTGAAATACAAGTTTAAATTCCTACAGGTCACATGATGGACACAACCTGGTGGTCCTGACTATGGGCACAACTGAGTGAGCTCGTCAATGCAATTCAAGAAGAATGACTGATTGAATCAGTTTATTCATGGTGTGCATAATTTTGTACTCATTGCACTCCTTTTTCTCCGTCACCTAATTATGCAACAACTGTCAATTTTAATAATCTTTTTTCTGGGGTGTGTCCTTTAAGAAACTTGAGACAGAAGACAGCATTACCTGAGGCTCCATAGCTCAGTGGTTAGAGCACTGGTCTAGTAAACCAGGGGTCGTGAGTTCAATTCTCACTGGAGCCTACAGGTTAACGCCAAGTTTTTGAACAAAGTGGTTATATGTACCCTTGTACATGGGCCATGTATGAACCAACATACAATGCTCCATTGCTCACAAGTTCACAGCATTGGTCCTCAGGAAGTGCATGTCTTGCCATTGCCTTCAGGTGCCAGAAAAATCATTTGTCGGATTGATGTTCGAATCCAGGACCTTAACCCCTTCACGTAGATGCAAAGTGTTGTCAATTCTCACCTATTTAGGGGGTTGTTCTATATAAGGCTTTATAACTCCAGGTGTGAGCACCACAGAAACTAGGAATATTGCTTCTTTAAAGCAAGAGAGTCATACCATTTACAATACTAACTTAGATTAATAGGTCAAAATAAAGTGCCACAAATGCAAATAAATCTTGGCAGAAATGCAAAACAACATTGTTTTTCTTTTTTGTTTGTGATGAAATACTGAGAACTATACATTTCAAACAGGTAAAACTATAGATTTCCTGGATTGTACCCTCCTTGTACACAAGTCTACCAAATCTGAGGGTGATATGCAGAACTAGGAAAGATCTATTCTGCAAAATTTAAGCAGTGTACCCTCTTGTCCCTTAGTTTCTCCAATTCTATCCAAAATGGGTAAATTGTGCACTGCTGTGAATCAGCAAGCATCAAACGATTGTCCAAGACAATAAATGACCATTGAATCTGGAAAGGGACATCTCTATGAGTGGAACCAATGTCAGGATTGTATATTTATTGCACATTTAGCTGAAGATATTGACAGTAGAATAACATTGTATAATTGAACAATAATTTTACTGTTTTATTTTGCTATTGAGTGAGCAGAGCTTTTCATGGCTGTATTGGAATACATTCAGGCTATCTATCTATCTATCTATCTATCGATTAAATTTTTATTGTAATTCATTGTTCAATTGCAAGTTGTGCAAAGTAAATTAAGTCCGTTGGTATGCAGTGTACCAGCCGGATACTGCTTCACTTGTTCGCTCAAAGATGTGCTTTTCATAGCATTTAAACTTCCATCCATGTTCACTTCCTTTGCTCCGACTCTCCCCATATTGGATCAATGAATTATTATATAAATGTCTCAATTTGAAACACAATTTTTCAATTAGTCACTTGACCATGGTGTTGAAGTGCTTGCCAGCAACCCTGGAGGATAACCATTGAAATACAAGTTTAAATTCCTGCAGGTCACATGATGGACACAAACTGGTGGTCCTGACAATGGGCACAACTGAGTGTGCTCAACAATGCAATTCAATAAGAATGAAAGATTGAATCAGTTTATTTATGGAAGTGCATAATTTTGTACTCATTGCACTCCTTTTTCTCCGTCAACTAATTATGCAACAACTGTCAATTTTAATAATCTTTTTTCTGGGGTGTGTCCATTAAGAAACTTGAGACAGAAGACAGCATTACCTGAGGCTCCATAGCTCAGTGGTTAGAACACTGGTCTTGTAAACCAGGGGTCGTGAGTTCAATTCTCACTGGAGCCTACTGGTTAACGGCAAGCTTTTGCACAAAGTGGTTATATTTACCCTTGTACATGGGCAATGTATGAACAAAAATGCAATGCTCCATTGCTCACGGGTTCACAGCATTGGTCCTCAAGAAGTTCCTCCGACTCTCACCATATTGAATCAATGAATTATTGTATAAATGTCTCAATTTGAAACACAATTTAACGATTAGTCACTTGACCATGGCGTTGAAGTGCCTGACAGCACCCCTGGAGAATAACCATTGAAATACAAGTTTAAATTCCTGCAGGTCACATGATGGACACAACCTGGTGGTCCTGACTATGGGCACAACTGAGTGAGCTCGACAATGCAATCCAAGAAGAATGACTGATTGAATCAGTTTATTCATGGTGTGCATAATTTTGTACTCATTGCACTCCTTTTTCTCCGTCACCTAATTATGCAACAACTGTCAATTTTAATAATCTTTTTTCTGGGGTGTGTCCTTTAAGAAACTTGAGACAGAAGACAGCATTACCTGAGGCTCCATAGCTCAGTGGTTAGAGCACTGGTCTTGTAAACCAGGGGTCGTGAGTTCAATTCTCTCTGGAGCCTACCGGTTAACGCCAAGCTTTTTCACAGAGTGGTTATATGTACCCTTGTACATGGGCCATGTATGAACAAAAATGCAATGCTCCATTGCTCACGGGTTCACAGCATTGGTCCTCAAGAAGTTCCTCCGACTCTCACCATATTGAATCAATGAATTATTGTATAAATGTCTCAATTTGAAAGACAATTTTACGATTAATCACTTGACCGTGGCGTTGAAGTGCCTGACAGCACCCCTGGAGAATAACCATTGAAATACAAGTTTAAATTCCTGCAGGTCACATGATGGACACAACCTGATGGTCCTGACTATGGGCACAACTGACTGAGCTCGTCAATGCAATTCAAGAAGAATGACTGATTGAATCAGTTTATTCATGGTGTGCATAATTTTGTACTCATTGCACTCCTTTTTCTCCGTCACCTAATTATGCAACAACTGTCAATTTTAATAATCTTTTTTCTGGGGTGTGTCCTTTAAGAAACTTGAGACAGAAGACAGTATTTCCTGAGGCTCCATAGCTCAGTGGTTAGAGCACTGGTCTTGTAAACCAGGGGTCGTGAGTTCAATTCTCACTGGAGCCTATCGGTTAACGCCAAACTTTTTCACAGAGTGGTTATATGTACCCTTGTACATGGGCCAGGTATGAACAAAAATGCAATGGTCCATTGCTTACGGGTTCACAGCATTGGTCCTCAAGCAGTTCCTCCGACTCTCACCATATTGAATCAATGAATTATTGTATAAATGTCTCAATTTGAAACACAATTTTACGATTAGTCACTTGACCGTGGCGTTGATGTGCCTGACAGCACCCCTGGAGAATAACCATTGAAATACAAGTTTAAATTCCTACAGGTCACATGATGGACACAACCTGGTGGTCCTGACTATGGGCACAACTGAGTGAGCTCGTCAATGCAATTCAAGAAGAATGACTGATTGAATCAGTTTATTCATGGTGTGCATAATTTTGTACTCATTGCACTCCTTTTTCTCCGTCACCTAATTATGCAACAACTGTCAATTTTAATAATCTTTTTTCTGGGGTGTGTCCTTTAAGAAACTTGAGACAGAAGACAGCATTACCTGAGGCTTCATAGCTCAGTGGTTAGAGCACTGGTCTAGTAAACCAGGGGTCGTGAGTTCAATTATCACTGGAGCCTACAGGTTAACGCCAAGTTTTTGAACAAAGTGGTTATATGTACCCTTGTACATGGGCCATGTATGAACCAACATACAATGCTCCATTGCTCACAAGTTCACAGCATTGGTCCTCAGGAAGTGCATGTCTTGCCATTGCCTTCAGGTGCCAGAAAAATCATTTTTCGGATTGATGTTCGAATCCAGGACCTTAACCCCTTCACGTAGATGCAAAGTGTTGTCAATTCTCACCTATTTAGGGGGTTGTTCTATATAAGGCTTTATAACTCCAGGTGTGAGCACCACAGAAACTAGGAATATTGCTTCTTTAAAGCAAGAGAGTCATACCATTTACAATACTAACTTAGATTAATAGGTCAAAATAAAGTGCCACAAATGCAAATAAATCTTGGCAGAAATGCAAAACAACATTGTTTTTCTTTTTTGTTTGTGATGAAATACTGAGAACTATACATTTCAAACAGGTAAAACGATAGATTTCCTGGATTGTACCCTCCTTGTACACAAGTCTACCAAATCTGAGGGTGATATGCAGAACTAGGAAAGATCTATTCTGCAAAATTTAAGCAGTGTACCCTCTTGTCCCTTAGTTTCTCCAATTCTATCCAAAATGGGTAAATTGTGCACTGCTGTGAATCAGCAAGCATCAAACGATTGTCCAAGACAATAAATGACCATTGAATCTGGAAAGGGACATCTCTATGAGTGGAACCAATGTCAGGATTGTATATTTATTGCACATTTAGCTGAAGATATTGACAGTAGAATAACATTGTATAATTGAACAATAATTTTACTGTTTTATTTTGCTATTGAGTGAGCAGAGCTTTTCATGGCTGTATTGGAATACATTCAGGCTATCTATCTATCTATCTATCTATCGATTAAATTTTTATTGTAATTCATTGTTCAATTGCAAGTTGTGCAAAGTAAATTAAGTCCGTTGGTATGCAGTGTACCAGCCGGATACTGCTTCACTTGTTCGCTCAAAGATGTGCTTTTCATAGCATTTAAACTTCCATCCATGTTCACTTCCTTTGCTCCGACTCTCCCCATATTGGATCAATGAATTATTATATAAATGTCTCAATTTGAAACACAATTTTTCAATTAGTCACTTGACCATGGTGTTGAAGTGCTTGCCAGCAACCCTGGAGGATAACCATTGAAATACAAGTTTAAATTCCTGCAGGTCACATGATGGACACAAACTGGTGGTCCTGACAATGGGCACAACTGAGTGTGCTCAACAATGCAATTCAATAAGAATGAAAGATTGAATCAGTTTATTTATGGAAGTGCATAATTTTGTACTCATTGCACTCCTTTTTCTCCGTCAACTAATTATGCAACAACTGTCAATTTTAATAATCTTTTTTCTGGGGTGTGTCCATTAAGAAACTTGAGACAGAAGACAGCATTACCTGAGGCTCCATAGCTCAGTGGTTAGAGCACTGGTCTTGTAAACCAGGGGTTGTGAGTTCAATTCTCACTGGAGCCTACTGGTTAACGGCAAGCTTTTGCACAAAGTGGTTATATTTACCCTTGTACATGGGCCATGTATGAACAAAAATGCAATGCTCCATTGCTCACGGGTTCACAGCATTGGTCCTCAAGAAGTTCCTCCGACTCTCACCATATTGAATCAATGAATTATTGTATAAATGTCTCAATTTGAAACACAATTTTACGATTAGTCACTTGACCATGGCGTTGAAGTGCCTGACAGCACCCCTGGAGAATAACCATTGAAATACAAGTTTAAATTCCTGCAGGTCACATGATGGACACAACCTGGTGGTCCTGACTATGGGCACAACTGAGTGAGCTCGACAATGCAATCCAAGAAGAATGACTGATTGAATCAGTTTATTCATGGTGTGCATAATTTTGTACTCATTGCACTCCTTTTTCTCCGTCACCTAATTATGCAACAACTGTCAATTTTAATAATCTTTTTTCTGGGGTGTGTCCTTTAAGGAACTTGAGACAGAAGTCAACATTGCCTGAGGCTCCATAGCTCAGTGGTTAGAGCACTGGTCTTGTAAACCAGGGGTCGTGAGTTCAATTCTCACTGGAGCCTACCGGTTAACGCCAAGTTTTTCACAGAGTGGTTATATGTACCCTTGTACATGGGCCATGTATGAACAAAAATGCAATGCTCCATTGCTCACGGGTTCACAGCATTGGTCCTCAAGAAGTTCCTCCGACTCTCACCATATTGAATCAATGAATTATTGTATAAATGTCTCAATTTGAAACACAATTTTACGATTAATCACTTGACCGTGGCGTTGAAGTGCCTGACAGCACCCCTGGAGAATAACCATTGAAATACAAGTTTAAATTCCTGCAGGTCACATGATGGACACAACCTGGTGGTCCTGACTATGGGCACAACTGAGTGAGCTCGTCAATGCAATTCAAGAAGAATGACTGATTGAATCAGTTTATTCATGGTGTGCATAATTTTGTACTCATTGCACTCCTTTTTCTCCGTCACCTAATTATGCAACAACTGTCAATTTTAATAATCTTTTTTCTGGGGTGTGTCTTTTAAGAAACTTGAGACAGAAGACAGCATTACCTGAGGCTCCATAGCTCAGTGGTTAGAGCACTGGTCTTGTAAACCAGGGGTCGTGAGTTCAATTCTCACTGGAGCCTATCGGTTAACGCCAAACTTTTTCACAGAGTGGTTATATGTACCCTTGTACATGGGCCAGGTATGAACAAAAATGCAATGGTCCATTGCTTACGGGTTCACAGCATTGGTCCTCAAGCAGTTCCTCCGACTCTCACCATATTGAATCAATGAATTATTGTATAAATGTCTCAATTTGAAACACAATTTTACGATTAGTCACTTGACCGTGGCGTTGATGTGCCTGACAGCACCCCTGGAGAATAACCATTGAAATACAAGTTTAAATTCCTACAGGTCACATGATGGACACAACCTGGTGGTCCTGACTATGGGCACAACTGAGTGAGCTCGTCAATGCAATTCAAGAAGAATGACTGATTGAATCAGTTTATTCATGGTGTGCATAATTTTGTACTCATTGCACTCCTTTTTCTCCGTCACCTAATTATGCAACAACTGTCAATTTTAATAATCTTTTTTCTGGGGTGTGTCCTTTAAGAAACTTGAGACAGAAGACAGCATTACCTGAGGCTCCATAGCTCAGTGGTTAGAGCACTGGTCTAGTAAACCAGGGGTCGTGAGTTCAATTCTCACTGGAGCCTATCGGTTAACGCCAAACTTTTTCACAGAGTGGTTATATGTACCCTTGTACATGGGCCAGGTATGAACAAAAATGCAATGGTCCATTGCTTACGGGTTCACAGCATTGGTCCTCAAGCAGTTCCTCCGACTCTCACCATATTGAATCAATGAATTATTGTATAAATGTCTCAATTTGGAACACAATTTTACGATTAGTCACTTGACCGTGGCGTTGATGTGCCTGACAGCACCCCTGGAGAATAACCATTGAAATACAAGTTTAAATTCCTACAGGTCACATGATGGACACAACCTGGTGGTCCTGACTATGGGCACAACTGAGTGAGCTCGTCAATGCAATTCAAGAAGAATGACTGATTGAATCAGTTTATTCATGGTGTGCATAATTTTGTACTCATTGCACTCCTTTTTCTCCGTCACCTAATTATGCAACAACTGTCAATTTTAATAATCTTTTTTCTGGGGTGTGTCCTTTAAGAAACTTGAGACAGAAGACAGCATTACCTGAGGCTCCATAGCTCAGTGGTTAGAGCACTGGTCTAGTAAACCAGGGGTCGTGAGTTCAATTCTCACTGGAGCCTACAGGTTAACGCCAAGTTTTTGAACAAAGTGGTTATATGTACCCTTGTACATGGGCCATGTATGAACCAACATACAATGCTCCATTGCTCACAAGTTCACAGCATTGGTCCTCAGGAAGTGCATGTCTTGCCATTGCCTTCAGGTGCCAGAAAAATCATTTGTCGGATTGATGTTCGAATCCAGGACCTTAACCCCTTCACGTAGATGCAAAGTGTTGTCAATTCTCACCTATTTAGGGGGTTGTTCTATATAAGGCTTTATAACTCCAGGTGTGAGCACCACAGAAACTAGGAATATTGCTTCTTTAAAGCAAGAGAGTCATACCATTTACAATACTAACTTAGATTAATAGGTCAAAATAAAGTGCCACAAATGCAAATAAATCTTGGCAGAAATGCAAAACAACATTGTTTTTCTTTTTTGTTTGTGATGAAATACTGAGAACTATACATTTCAAACAGGTAAAACTATAGATTTCCTGGATTGTACCCTCCTTGTACACAAGTCTACCACATCTGAGGGTGATATGCAGAACTAGGAAAGATCTATTCTGCAAAATTTAAGCAGTGTACCCTCTTGTCCCTTAGTTTCTCCAATTCTATCCAAAATGGGTAAATTGTGCACTGCTGTGAATCAGCAAGCATCAAACGATTGTCCAAGACAATAAATGACCATTGAATCTGGAAAGGGACATCTCTATGAGTGGAACCAATGTCAGGATTGTATATTTATTGCACATTTAGCTGAAGATATTGACAGTAGAATAACATTGTATAATTGAACAATAATTTTACTGTTTTATTTTGCTATTGAGTGAGCAGAGCTTTTCATGGCTGTATTGGAATACATTCAGGCTATCTATCTATCTATCTATCTATCTATCTATCGATTAAATTTTTATTGTAATTCATTGTTCAATTGCAAGTTGTGCAAAGTAAATTAAGTCCGTTGGTATGCAGTGTACCAGCCGGATACTGCTTCACTTGTTCGCTCAAAGATGTGCTTTTCATAGCATTTAAACTTCCATCCATGTTCACTTCCTTTGCTCCGACTCTCCCCATATTGGATCAATGAATTATTATATAAATGTCTCAATTTGAAACACAATTTTTCAATTAGTCACTTGACCATGGTGTTGAAGTGCTTGCCAGCAACCCTGGAGGATAACCATTGAAATACAAGTTTAAATTCCTGCAGGTCACATGATGGACACAAACTGGTGGTCCTGACAATGGGCACAACTGAGTGTGCTCAACAATGCAATTCAATAAGAATGAAAGATTGAATCAGTTTATTTATGGAAGTGCATAATTTTGTACTCATTGCACTCCTTTTTCTCCGTCAACTAATTATGCAACAACTGTCAATTTTAATAATCTTTTTTCTGGGGTGTGTCCATTAAGAAACTTGAGACAGAAGACAACATTACCTGAGGCTCCATAGCTCAGTGGTTAGAGCACTGGTCTTGTAAACCAGGGGTCGTGAGTTCAATTCTCACTGGAGCCTACTGGTTAACGGCAAGCTTTTGCACAAAGTGGTTATATTTACCCTTGTACATGGGCCATGTATGAACAAAAATGCAATGCTCCATTGCTCACGGGTTCACAGCATTGGTCCTCAAGAAGTTCCTCCGACTCTCACCATATTGAATCAATGAATTATTGTATAAATGTCTCAATTTGAAACACAATTTTACGATTAGTCACTTGACCATGGCGTTGAAGTGCCTGACAGCACCCCTGGAGAATAACCATTGAAATACAAGTTTAAATTCCTGCAGGTCACATGATGGACACAACCTGGTGGTCCTGACTATGGGCACAACTGAGTGAGCTCGACAATGCAATCCAAGAAGAATGACTGATTGAATCAGTTTATTCATGGTGTGCATAATTTTGTACTCATTGCACTCCTTTTTCTCCGTCACCTAATTATGCAACAACTGTCAATTTTAATAATCTTTTTTCTGGGGTGTGTCCTTTAAGGAACTTGAGACAGAAGTCAACATTGCCTGAGGCTCCATAGCTCAGTGGTTAGAGCACTGGTCTTGTAAACCAGGGGTCGTGAGTTCAATTCTCACTGGAGCCTACCGGTTAACGCCAAGCTTTTTCACAGAGTGGTTATATGTACCCTTGTACATGGGCCATGTATGAACAAAAATGCAACGCTCCATTGCTCACGGGTTCACAGCATTGGTCCTCAAGAAGTTCCTCCGACTCTCACCATATTGAATCAATGAATTATTGTATAAATGTCTCAATTTGAAACACAATTTTACGATTAATCACTTGACCGTGGCGTTGAAGTGCCTGACAGCACCCCTGGAGAATAACCATTGAAATACAAGTTTAAATTCCTGCAGGTCACATGATGGACACAACCTGGTGGTCCTGACTATGGGCACAACTGAGTGAGCTCGTCAATGCAATTCAAGAAGAATGACTGATTGAATCAGTTTATTCATGGTGTGCATAATTTTGTACTCATTGCACTCCTTTTTCTCCGTCACCTAATTATGCAACAACTGTCAATTTTAATAATCTTTTTTCTGGGGTGTGTCCTTTAAGAAACTTGAGACAGAAGACAGCATTACCTGAGGCTCCATAGCTCAGTGGTTAGAGCACTGGTCTAGTAAACCAGGGGTCGTGAGTTCAATTCTCACTGGAGCCTATCGGTTAACGCCAAACTTTTTCACAGAGTGGTTATATGTACCCTTGTACATGGGCCAGGTATGAACAAAAATGCAATGGTCCATTGCTTACGGGTTCACAGCATTGGTCCTCAAGCAGTTCCTCCGACTCTCACCATATTGAATCAATGAATTATTGTATAAATGTCTCAATTTGAAACACAATTTTACGATTAGTCACTTGACCGTGGCGTTGATGTGCCTGACAGCACCCCTGGAGAATAACCATTGAAATACAAGTTTAAATTCCTACAGGTCACATGATGGACACAACCTGGTGGTCCTGACTATGGGCACAACTGAGTGAGCTCGTCAATGCAATTCAAGAAGAATGACTGATTGAATCAGTTTATTCATGGTGTGCATAATTTTGTACTCATTGCACTCCTTTTTCTCCGTCACCTAATTATGCAACAACTGTCAATTTTAATAATCTTTTTTCTGGGGTGTGTCCTTTAAGAAACTTGAGACAGAAGACAGCATTACCTGAGGCTCCATAGCTCAGTGGTTAGAGCACTGGTCTAGTAAACCAGGGGTCGTGAGTTCAATTCTCACTGGAGCCTACAGGTTAACGCCAAGTTTTTGAACAAAGTGGTTATATGTACCCTTGTACATGGGCCATGTATGAACCAACATACAATGCTCCATTGCTCACAAGTTCACAGCATTGGTCCTCAGGAAGTGCATGTCTTGCCATTGCCTTCAGGTGCCAGAAAAATCATTTGTCGGATTGATGTTCGAATCCAGGACCTTAACCCCTTCACGTAGATGCAAAGTGTTGTCAATTCTCACCTATTTAGGGGGTTGTTCTATATAAGGCTTTATAACTCCAGGTGTGAGCACCACAGAAACTAGGAATATTGCTTCTTTAAAGCAAGAGAGTCATACCATTTACAATACTAACTTAGATTAATAGGTCAAAATAAAGTGCCACAAATGCAAATAAATCTTGGCAGAAATGCAAAACAACATTGTTTTTCTTTTTTGTTTGTGATGAAATACTGAGAACTATACATTTCAAACAGGTAAAACTATAGATTTCCTGGATTGTACCCTCCTTGTACACAAGTCTACCAAATCTGAGGGTGATATGCAGAACTAGGAAAGATCTATTCTGCAAAATTTAAGCAGTGTACCCTCTTGTCCCTTAGTTTCTCCAATTCTATCCAAAATGGGTAAATTGTGCACTGCTGTGAATCAGCAAGCATCAAACGATTGTCCAAGACAATAAATGACCATTGAATCTGGAAAGGGACATCTCTATGAGTGGAACCAATGTCAGGATTGTATATTTATTGCACATTTAGCTGAAGATATTGACAGTAGAATAACATTGTATAATTGAACAATAATTTTACTGTTTTATTTTGCTATTGAGTGAGCAGAGCTTTTCATGGCTGTATTGGAATACATTCAGGCTATCTATCTATCTATCTATCTATCGATTAAATTTTTATTGTATTTCATTGTTCAATTGCAAGTTGTGCAAAGTAAATTAAGTCCGTTGGTATGCAGTGTACCAGCCGGATACTGCTTCACTTGTTCGCTCAAAGATGTGCTTTTCATAGCATTTAAACTTCCATCCATGTTCACTTCCTTTGCTCCGACTCTCCCCATATTGGATCAATGAATTATTATATAAATGTCTCAATTTGAAACACAATTTTTCAATTAGTCACTTGACCATGGTGTTGAAGTGCTTGCCAGCAACCCTGGAGGATAACCATTGAAATACAAGTTTAAATTCCTGCAGGTCACATGATGGACACAAACTGGTGGTCCTGACAATGGGCACAACTGAGTGTGCTCAACAATGCAATTCAATAAGAATGAAAGATTGAATCAGTTTATTTATGGAAGTGCATAATTTTGTACTCATTGCACTCCTTTTTCTCCGTCAACTAATTATGCAACAACTGTCAATTTTAATAATCTTTTTTCTGGGGTGTGTCCATTAAGAAACTTGAGACAGAAGACAGCATTACCTGAGGCTCCATAGCTCAGTGGTTAGAGCACTGGTCTTGTAAACCAGGGGTCGTGAGTTCAATTCTCACTGGAGCCTACTGGTTAACGGCAAGCTTTTGCACAAAGTGGTTATATTTACCCTTGTACATGGGCCATGTATGAACAAAAATGCAATGCTCCATTGCTCACGGGTTCACAGCATTGGTCCTCAAGAAGTTCCTCCGACTCTCACCATATTGAATCAATGAATTATTGTATAAATGTCTCAATTTGAAACACAATTTTACGATTAGTCACTTGACCATGGCGTTGAAGTGCCTGACAGCACCCCTGGAGAATAACCATTGAAATACAAGTTTAAATTCCTGCAGGTCACATGATGGACACAACCTGGTGGTCCTGACTATGGGCACAACTGAGTGAGCTCGACAATGCAATCCAAGAAGAATGACTGATTGAATCAGTTTATTCATGGTGTGCATAATTTTGTACTCATTGCACTCCTTTTTCTCCGTCACCTAATTATGCAACAACTGTCAATTTTAATAATCTTTTTTCTGGGGTGTGTCCTTTAAGAAACTTGAGACAGAAGACAGCATTACCTGAGGCTCCATAGCTCAGTGGTTAGAGCACTGGTCTTGTAAACCAGGGGTCGTGAGTTCAATTCTCACTGGAGCCTACCGGTTAACGCCAAGCTTTTTCACAGAGTGGTTATATGTACCCTTGTACATGGGCCATGTATGAACAAAAATGCAATGCTCCATTGCTCACGGGTTCACAGCATTGGTCCTCAAGAAGTTCCTCCGACTCTCACCATATTGAATCAATGAATTATTGTATAAATGTCTCAATTTGAAAGACAATTTTACGATTAATCACTTGACCGTGGCGTTGAAGTGCCTGACAGCACCCCTGGAGAATAACCATTGAAATACAAGTTTAAATTCCTGCAGGTCACATGATGGACACAACCTGATGGTCCTGACTATGGGCACAACTGAGTGAGCTCGTCAATGCAATTCAAGAAGAATGACTGATTGAATCAGTTTATTCATGGTGTGCATAATTTTGTACTCATTGCACTCCTTTTTCTCCGTCACCTAATTATGCAACAACTGTCAATTTTAATAATCTTTTTTCTGGGGTGTGTCCTTTAAGAAACTTGAGACAGAAGACAGCATTACCTGAGGCTCCATAGCTCAGTGGTTAGAGCACTGGTCTAGTAAACCAGGGGTCGTGAGTTCAATTCTCACTGGAGCCTACAGGTTAACGCCAAGTTTTTGAACAAAGTGGTTATATGTACCCTTGTACATGGGCCATGTATGAACCAACATACAATGCTCCATTGCTCACAAGTTCACAGCATTGGTCCTCAGGAAGTGCATGTCTTGCCATTGCCTTCAGGTGCCAGAAAAATCATTTGTCGGATTGATGTTCGAATCCAGGACCTTAACCCCTTCACGTAGATGCAAAGTGTTGTCAATTCTCACCTATTTAGGGGGTTGTTCTATATAAGGCTTTATAACTCCAGGTGTGAGCACCACAGAAACTAGGAATATTGCTTCTTTAAAGCAAGAGTCATACCATTTACAATACTAACTTAGATTAATAGGTCAAAATAAAGTGCCACAAATGCAAATAAATCTTGGCAGAAATGCAAAACAACATTGTTTTTCTTTTTTGTTTGTGATGAAATACTGAGAACTATACATTTCAAACAGGTAAAACTATAGATTTCCTGGATTGTACCCTCCTTGTACACAAGTCTACCACATCTGAGGGTGATATGCAGAACTAGGAAAGATCTATTCTGCAAAATTTAAGCAGTGTACCCTCTTGTCCCTTAGTTTCTCCAATTCTATCCAAAATGGGTAAATTGTGCACTGCTGTGAATCAGCAAGCATCAAACGATTGTCCAAGACAATAAATGACCATTGAATCTGGAAAGGGACATCTCTATGAGTGGAACCAATGTCAGGATTGTATATTTATTGCACATTTAGCTGAAGATATTGACAGTAGAATAACATTGTATAATTGAACAATAATTTTACTGTTTTATTTTGCTATTGAGTGAGCAGAGCTTTTCATGGCTGTATTGGAATACATTCAGGCTATCTATCTATCTATCTATCTATCTATCGATTACATTTTTATTGTAATTCATTGTTCAATTGCAAGTTGTGCAAAGTAAATTAAGTCCGTTGGTATGCAGTGTACCAGCCGGATACTGCTTCACTTGTTCGCTCAAAGATGTGCTTTTCATAGCATTTAAACTTCCATCCATGTTCACTTCCTTTGCTCCGACTCTCCCCATATTGGATCAATGAATTATTATATAAATGTCTCAATTTGAAACACAATTTTTCAATTAGTCACTTGACCATGGTGTTGAAGTGCTTGCCAGCAACCCTGGAGGATAACCATAGAAATACAAGTTTAAATTCCTGCAGGTCACATGATGGACACAAACTGGTGGTCCTGACAATGGGCACAACTGAGTGTGCTCAACAATGCAATTCAATAAGAATGAAAGATTGAATCAGTTTATTTATGGAAGTGCATAATTTTGTACTCATTGCACTCCTTTTTCTCCGTCAACTAATTATGCAACAACTGTCAATTTTAATAATCTTTTTTCTGGGGTGTGTCCATTAAGAAACTTGAGACAGAAGACAGCATTACCTGAGGCTCCATAGCTCAGTGGTTAGAGCACTGGTCTTGTAAACCAGGGGTTGTGAGTTCAATTCTCACTGGAGCCTACTGGTTAACGGCAAGCTTTTGCACAAAGTGGTTATATTTACCCTTGTACATGGGCCATGTATGAACAAAAATGCAATGCTCCATTGCTCACGGGTTCACAGCATTGGTCCTCAAGAAGTTCCTCCGACTCTCACCATATTGAATCAATGAATTATTGTATAAATGTCTCAATTTGAAACACAATTTTACGATTAGTCACTTGACCATGGCGTTGAAGTGCCTGACAGCACCCCTGGAGAATAACCATTGAAATACAAGTTTAAATTCCTGCAGGTCACATGATGGACACAACCTGGTGGTCCTGACTATGGGCACAACTGAGTGAGCTCGACAATGCAATCCAAGAAGAATGACTGATTGAATCAGTTTATTCATGGTGTGCATAATTTTGTACTCATTGCACTCCTTTTTCTCCGTCACCTAATTATGCAACAACTGTCAATTTTAATAATCTTTTTTCTGGGGTGTGTCCTTTAAGGAACTTGAGACAGAAGTCAACATTGCCTGAGGCTCCATAGCTCAGTGGTTAGAGCACTGGTCTTGTAAACCAGGGGTCGTGAGTTCAATTCTCACTGGAGCCTACCGGTTAACGCCAAGTTTTTCACAGAGTGGTTATATGTACCCTTGTACATGGGCCATGTATGAACAAAAATGCAATGCTCCATTGCTCACGGGTTCACAGCATTGGTCCTCAAGAAGTTCCTCCGACTCTCACCATATTGAATCAATGAATTATTGTATAAATGTCTCAATTTGAAACACAATTTTACGATTAATCACTTGACCGTGGCGTTGAAGTGCCTGACAGCACCCCTGGAGAATAACCATTGAAATACAAGTTTAAATTCCTGCAGGTCACATGATGGACACAACCTGGTGGTCCTGACTATGGGCACAACTGAGTGAGCTCGTCAATGCAATTCAAGAAGAATGACTGATTGAATCAGTTTATTCATGGTGTGCATAATTTTGTACTCATTGCACTCCTTTTTCTCCGTCACCTAATTATGCAACAACTGTCAATTTTAATAATCTTTTTTCTGGGGTGTGTCTTTTAAGAAACTTGAGACAGAAGACAGCATTACCTGAGGCTCCATAGCTCAGTGGTTAGAGCACTGGTCTTGTAAACCAGGGGTCGTGAGTTCAATTCTCACTGGAGCCTATCGGTTAACGCCAAACTTTTTCACAGAGTGGTTATATGTACCCTTGTACATGGGCCAGGTATGAACAAAAATGCAATGGTCCATTGCTTACGGGTTCACAGCATTGGTCCTCAAGCAGTTCCTCCGACTCTCACCATATTGAATCAATGAATTATTGTATAAATGTCTCAATTTGAAACACAATTTTACGATTAGTCACTTGACCGTGGCGTTGATGTGCCTGACAGCACCCCTGGAGAATAACCATTGAAATACAAGTTTAAATTCCTACAGGTCACATGATGGACACAACCTGGTGGTCCTGACTATGGGCACAACTGAGTGAGCTCGTCAATGCAATTCAAGAAGAATGACTGATTGAATCAGTTTATTCATGGTGTGCATAATTTTGTACTCATTGCACTCCTTTTTCTCCGTCACCTAATTATGCAACAACTGTCAATTTTAATAATCTTTTTTCTGGGGTGTGTCCTTTAAGAAACTTGAGACAGAAGACAGCATTACCTGAGGCTCCATAGCTCAGTGGTTAGAGCACTGGTCTAGTAAACCAGGGGTCGTGAGTTCAATTCTCACTGGAGCCTATCGGTTAACGCCAAACTTTTTCACAGAGTGGTTATATGTACCCTTGTACATGGGCCAGGTATGAACAAAAATGCAATGGTCCATTGCTTACGGGTTCACAGCATTGGTCCTCAAGCAGTTCCTCCGACTCTCACCATATTGAATCAATGAATTATTGTATAAATGTCTCAATTTGGAACACAATTTTACGATTAGTCACTTGACCGTGGCGTTGATGTGCCTGACAGCACCCCTGGAGAATAACCATTGAAATACAAGTTTAAATTCCTACAGGTCACATGATGGACACAACCTGGTGGTCCTGACTATGGGCACAACTGAGTGAGCTCGTCAATGCAATTCAAGAAGAATGACTGATTGAATCAGTTTATTCATGGTGTGCATAATTTTGTACTCATTGCACTCCTTTTTCTCCGTCACCTAATTATGCAACAACTGTCAATTTTAATAATCTTTTTTCTGGGGTGTGTCCTTTAAGAAACTTGAGACAGAAGACAGCATTACCTGAGGCTCCATAGCTCAGTGGTTAGAGCACTGGTCTAGTAAACCAGGGGTCGTGAGTTCAATTCTCACTGGAGCCTACAGGTTAACGCCAAGTTTTTGAACAAAGTGGTTATATGTACCCTTGTACATGGGCCATGTATGAACCAACATACAATGCTCCATTGCTCACAAGTTCACAGCATTGGTCCTCAGGAAGTGCATGTCTTGCCATTGCCTTCAGGTGCCAGAAAAATCATTTGTCGGATTGATGTTCGAATCCAGGACCTTAACCCCTTCACGTAGATGCAAAGTGTTGTCAATTCTCACCTATTTAGGGGGTTGTTCTATATAAGGCTTTATAACTCCAGGTGTGAGCACCACAGAAACTAGGAATATTGCTTCTTTAAAGCAAGAGAGTCATACCATTTACAATACTAACTTAGATTAATAGGTCAAAATAAAGTGCCACAAATGCAAATAAATCTTGGCAGAAATGCAAAACAACATTGTTTTTCTTTTTTGTTTGTGATGAAATACTGAGAACTATACATTTCAAACAGGTAAAACTATAGATTTCCTGGATTGTACCCTCCTTGTACACAAGTCTACCAAATCTGAGGGTGATATGCAGAACTAGGAAAGATCTATTCTGCAAAATTTAAGCAGTGTACCCTCTTGTCCCTTAGTTTCTCCAATTCTATCCAAAATGGGTAAATTGTGCACTGCTGTGAATCAGCAAGCATCAAACGATTGTCCAAGACAATAAATGACCATTGAATCTGGAAAGGGACATCTCTATGAGTGGAACCAATGTCAGGATTGTATATTTATTGCACATTTAGCTGAAGATATTGACAGTAGAATAACATTGTATAATTGAACAATAATTTTACTGTTTTATTTTGCTATTGAGTGAGCAGAGCTTTTCATGGCTGTATTGGAATACATTCAGGCTATCTATCTATCTATCTATTTATCGATTAAATTTTTATTGTAATTCATTGTTCAATTGCAAGTTGTGCAAAGTAAATTAAGTCCGTTGGTATGCAGTGTACCAGCCGGATACTGCTTCACTTGTTCGCTCAAAGATGTGCTTTTCATAGCATTTAAACTTCCATCCATGTTCACTTCCTTTGCTCCGACTCTCCCCATATTGGATCAATGAATTATTATATAAATGTCTCAATTTGAAACACAATTTTTCAATTAGTCACTTGACCATGGTGTTGAAGTGCTTGCCAGCAACCCTGGAGGATAACCATTGAAATACAAGTTTAAATTCCTGCAGGTCACATGATGGACACAAACTGGTGGTCCTGACAATGGGCACAACTGAGTGTGCTCAACAATGCAATTCAATAAGAATGAAAGATTGAATCAGTTTATTTATGGAAGTGCATAATTTTGTACTCATTGCACTCCTTTTTCTCCGTCAACTAATTATGCAACAACTGTCAATTTTAATAATCTTTTTTCTGGGGTGTGTCCATTAAGAAACTTGAGACAGAAGACAGCATTACCTGAGGCTCCATAGCTCAGTGGTTAGAACACTGGTCTTGTAAACCAGGGGTCGTGAGTTCAATTCTCACTGGAGCCTACTGGTTAACGGCAAGCTTTTGCACAAAGTGGTTATATTTACCCTTGTACATGGGCAATGTATGAACAAAAATGCAATGCTCCATTGCTCACGGGTTCACAGCATTGGTCCTCAAGAAGTTCCTCCGACTCTCACCATATTGAATCAATGAATTATTGTATAAATGTCTCAATTTGAAACACAATTTAACGATTAGTCACTTGACCATGGCGTTGAAGTGCCTGACAGCACCCCTGGAGAATAACCATTGAAATACAAGTTTAAATTCCTGCAGGTCACATGATGGACACAACCTGGTGGTCCTGACTATGGGCACAACTGAGTGAGCTCGACAATGCAATCCAAGAAGAATGACTGATTGAATCAGTTTATTCATGGTGTGCATAATTTTGTACTCATTGCACTCCTTTTTCTCCGTCACCTAATTATGCAACAACTGTCAATTTTAATAATCTTTTTTCTGGGGTGTGTCCTTTAAGAAACTTGAGACAGAAGACAGCATTACCTGAGGCTCCATAGCTCAGTGGTTAGAGCACTGGTCTTGTAAACCAGGGGTCGTGAGTTCAATTCTCTCTGGAGCCTACCGGTTAACGCCAAGCTTTTTCACAGAGTGGTTATATGTACCCTTGTACATGGGCCATGTATGAACAAAAATGCAATGCTCCATTGCTCACGGGTTCACAGCATTGGTCCTCAAGAAGTTCCTCCGACTCTCACCATATTGAATCAATGAATTATTGTATAAATGTCTCAATTTGAAAGACAATTTTACGATTAATCACTTGACCGTGGCGTTGAAGTGCCTGACAGCACCCCTGGAGAATAACCATTGAAATACAAGTTTAAATTCCTGCAGGTCACATGATGGACACAACCTGATGGTCCTGACTATGGGCACAACTGACTGAGCTCGTCAATGCAATTCAAGAAGAATGACTGATTGAATCAGTTTATTCATGGTGTGCATAATTTTGTACTCATTGCACTCCTTTTTCTCCGTCACCTAATTATGCAACAACTGTCAATTTTAATAATCTTTTTTTCTGGGGTGTATCCTTTAAGAAACTTGAGACAGAAAACAGCATTACCTGAGGCTCCATAGCTCAGTGGTTAGAGCACTGGTCTTGTAAACCAGGGGTCGTGAGTTCAATTCTCACTGGAGCCTATCGGTTAACGCCAAACTTTTTCACAGAGTGGTTATATGTACCCTTGTACATGGGCCAGGTATGAACAAAAATGCAATGGTCCATTGCTTACGGGTTCACAGCATTGATCCTCAAGCAGTTCCTCCGACTCTCACCATATTGAATCAATGAATTATTGTATAAATGTCTCAATTTGAAACACAATTTTACGATTAGTCACTTGACCGTGGCGTTGATGTGCCTGACAGCACCCCTGGAGAATAACCATTGAAATACAAGTTTAAATTCCTACAGGTCACATGATGGACACAACCTGGTGGTCCTGACTATGGGCACAACTGAGTGAGCTCGTCAATGCAATTCAAGAAGAATGACTGATTGAATCAGTTTATTCATGGTGTGCATAATTTTGTACTCATTGCACTCCTTTTTCTCCGTCACCTAATTATGCAACAACTGTCAATTTTAATAATCTTTTTTCTGGGGTGTGTCCTTTAAGAAACTTGAGACAGAAGACAGCATTACCTGAGGCTCCATAGCTCAGTGGTTAGAGCACTGGTCTAGTAAACCAGGGGTCGTGAGTTCAATTCTCACTGGAGCCTACAGGTTAACGCCAAGTTTTTGAACAAAGTGGTTATATGTACCCTTGTACATGGGCCATGTATGAACCAACATACAATGCTCCATTGCTCACAAGTTCACAGCATTGGTCCTCAGGAAGTGCATGTCTTGCCATTGCCTTCAGGTGCCAGAAAAATAATTTGTCGGATTGATGTTCGAATCCAGGACCTTAACCCCTTCACGTAGATGCAAAGTGTTGTCAATTCTCACCTATTTAGGGGGTTGTTCTATATAAGGCTTTATAACTCCAGGTGTGAGCACCACAGAAACTAGGAATATTGCTTCTTTAAAGCAAGAGAGTCATACCATTTACAATACTAACTTAGATTAATAGGTCAAAATAAAGTGCCACAAATGCAAATAAATCTTGGCAGAAATGCAAAACAACATTGTTTTTCTTTTTTGTTTGTGATGAAATACTGAGAACTATACATTTCAAACAGGTAAAACTATAGATTTCCTGGATTGTACCCTCCTTGTACACAAGTCTACCACATCTGAGGGTGATATGCAGAACTAGGAAAGATCTATTCTGCAAAATTTAAGCAGTGTACCCTCTTGTCCCTTAGTTTCTCCAATTCTATCCAAAATGGGTAAATTGTGCACTGCTGTGAATCAGCAAGCATCAAACGATTGTCCAAGACAATAAATGACCATTGAATCTGGAAAGGGACATCTCTATGAGTGGAACCAATGTCAGGATTGTATATTTATTGCACATTTAGCTGAAGATATTGACAGTAGAATAACATTGTATAATTGAACAATAATTTTACTGTTTTATTTTGCTATTGAGTGAGCAGAGCTTTTCATGGCTGTATTGGAATACATTCAGGCTATCTATCTATCTATCTATCTATCTATCGATTAAATTTTTATTGTAATTCATTGTTCAATTGCAAGTTGTGCAAAGTAAATTAAGTCCGTTGGTATGCAGTGTACCAGCCGGATACTGCTTCACTTGTTCGCTCAAAGATGTGCTTTTCATAGCATTTAAACTTCCATCCATGTTCACTTCCTTTGCTCCGACTCTCCCCATATTGGATCAATGAATTATTATATAAATGTCTCAATTTGAAACACAATTTTTCAATTAGTCACTTGACCATGGTGTTGAAGTGCTTGCCAGCAACCCTGGAGGATAACCATTGAAATACAAGTTTAAATTCCTGCAGGTCACATGATGGACACAAACTGGTGGTCCTGACAATGGGCACAACTGAGTGTGCTCAACAATGCAATTCAATAAGAATGAAAGATTGAATCAGTTTATTTATGGAAGTGCATAATTTTGTACTCATTGCACTCCTTTTTCTCCGTCAACTAATTATGCAACAACTGTCAATTTTAATAATCTTTTTTCTGGGGTGTGTCCATTAAGAAACTTGAGACAGAAGACAACATTACCTGAGGCTCCATAGCTCAGTGGTTAGAGCACTGGTCTTGTAAACCAGGGGTCGTGAGTTCAATTCTCACTGGAGCCTACTGGTTAACGGCAAGCTTTTGCACAAAGTGGTTATATTTACCCTTGTACATGGGCCATGTATGAACAAAAATGCAATGCTCCATTGCTCACGGGTTCACAGCATTGGTCCTCAAGAAGTTCCTCCGACTCTCACCATATTGAATCAATGAATTATTGTATAAATGTCTCAATTTGAAACACAATTTTACGATTAGTCACTTGACCATGGCGTTGAAGTGCCTGACAGCACCCCTGGAGAATAACCATTGAAATACAAGTTTAAATTCCTGCAGGTCACATGATGGACACAACCTGGTGGTCCTGACTATGGGCACAACTGAGTGAGCTCGACAATGCAATCCAAGAAGAATGACTGATTGAATCAGTTTATTCATGGTGTGCATAATTTTGTACTCATTGCACTCCTTTTTCTCCGTCACCTAATTATGCAACAACTGTCAATTTTAATAATCTTTTTTCTGGGGTGTGTCCTTTAAGGAACTTGAGACAGAAGTCAACATTGCCTGAGGCTCCATAGCTCAGTGGTTAGAGCACTGGTCTTGTAAACCAGGGGTCGTGAGTTCAATTCTCACTGGAGCCTACCGGTTAACGCCAAGCTTTTTCACAGAGTGGTTATATGTACCCTTGTACATGGGCCATGTATGAACAAAAATGCAATGCTCCATTGCTCACGGGTTCACAGCATTGGTCCTCAAGAAGTTCCTCCGACTCTCACCATATTGAATCAATGAATTATTGTATAAATGTCTCAATTTGAAACACAATTTTACGATTAATCACTTGACCGTGGCGTTGAAGTGCCTGACAGCACCCCTGGAGAATAACCATTGAAATACAAGTTTAAATTCCTGCAGGTCACATGATGGACACAACCTGGTGGTCCTGACTATGGGCACAACTGAGTGAGCTCGTCAATGCAATTCAAGAAGAATGACTGATTGAATCAGTTTATTCATGGTGTGCATAATTTTGTACTCATTGCACTCCTTTTTCTCCGTCACCTAATTATGCAACAACTGTCAATTTTAATAATCTTTTTTCTGGGGTGTGTCCTTTAAGAAACTTGAGACAGAAGACAGCATTACCTGAGGCTCCATAGCTCAGTGGTTAGAGCACTGGTCTAGTAAACCAGGGGTCGTGAGTTCAATTCTCACTGGAGCCTATCGGTTAACGCCAAACTTTTTCACAGAGTGGTTATATGTACCCTTGTACATGGGCCAGGTATGAACAAAAATGCAATGGTCCATTGCTTACGGGTTCACAGCATTGGTCCTCAAGCAGTTCCTCCGACTCTCACCATATTGAATCAATGAATTATTGTATAAATGTCTCAATTTGAAACACAATTTTACGATTAGTCACTTGACCGTGGCGTTGATGTGCCTGACAGCACCCCTGGAGAATAACCATTGAAATACAAGTTTAAATTCCTACAGGTCACATGATGGACACAACCTGGTGGTCCTGACTATGGGCACAACTGAGTGAGCTCGTCAATGCAATTCAAGAAGAATGACTGATTGAATCAGTTTATTCATGGTGTGCATAATTTTGTACTCATTGCACTCCTTTTTCTCCGTCACCTAATTATGCAACAACTGTCAATTTTAATAATCTTTTTTCTGGGGTGTGTCCTTTAAGAAACTTGAGACAGAAGACAGCATTACCTGAGGCTCCATAGCTCAGTGGTTAGAGCACTGGTCTAGTAAACCAGGGGTCGTGAGTTCAATTCTCACTGGAGCCTACAGGTTAACGCCAAGTTTTTGAACAAAGTGGTTATATGTACCCTTGTACATGGGCCATGTATGAACCAACATACAATGCTCCATTGCTCACAAGTTCACAGCATTGGTCCTCAGGAAGTGCATGTCTTGCCATTGCCTTCAGGTGCCAGAAAAATCATTTGTCGGATTGATGTTCGAATCCAGGACCTTAACCCCTTCACGTAGATGCAAAGTGTTGTCAATTCTCACCTATTTAGGGGGTTGTTCTATATAAGGCTTTATAACTCCAGGTGTGAGCACCACAGAAACTAGGAATATTGCTTCTTTAAAGCAAGAGAGTCATACCATTTACAATACTAACTTAGATTAATAGGTCAAAATAAAGTGCCACAAATGCAAATAAATCTTGGCAGAAATGCAAAACAACATTGTTTTTCTTTTTTGTTTGTGATGAAATACTGAGAACTATACATTTCAAACAGGTAAAACTATAGATTTCCTGGATTGTACCCTCCTTGTACACAAGTCTACCAAATCTGAGGGTGATATGCAGAACTAGGAAAGATCTATTCTGCAAAATTTAAGCAGTGTACCCTCTTGTCCCTTAGTTTCTCCAATTCTATCCAAAATGGGTAAATTGTGCACTGCTGTGAATCAGCAAGCATCAAACGATTGTCCAAGACAATAAATGACCATTGAATCTGGAAAGGGACATCTCTATGAGTGGAACCAATGTCAGGATTGTATATTTATTGCACATTTAGCTGAAGATATTGACAGTAGAATAACATTGTATAATTGAACAATAATTTTACTGTTTTATTTTGCTATTGAGTGAGCAGAGCTTTTCATGGCTGTATTGGAATACATTCAGGCTATCTATCTATCTATCTATCTATCGATTAAATTTTTATTGTAATTCATTGTTCAATTGCAAGTTGTGCAAAGTAAATTAAGTCCGTTGGTATGCAGTGTACCAGCCGGATACTGCTTCACTTGTTCGCTCAAAGATGTGCTTTTCATAGCATTTAAACTTCCATCCATGTTCACTTCCTTTGCTCCGACTCTCCCCATATTGGATCAATGAATTATTATATAAATGTCTCAATTTGAAACACAATTTTTCAATTAGTCACTTGACCATGGTGTTGAAGTGCTTGCCAGCAACCCTGGAGGATAACCATTGAAATACAAGTTTAAATTCCTGCAGGTCACATGATGGACACAAACTGGTGGTCCTGACAATGGGCACAACTGAGTGTGCTCAACAATGCAATTCAATAAGAATGAAAGATTGAATCAGTTTATTTATGGAAGTGCATAATTTTGTACTCATTGCACTCCTTTTTCTCCGTCAACTAATTATGCAACAACTGTCAATTTTAATAATCTTTTTTCTGGGGTGTGTCCATTAAGAAACTTGAGACAGAAGACAGCATTACCTGAGGCTCCATAGCTCAGTGGTTAGAGCACTGGTCTTGTAAACCAGGGGTCGTGAGTTCAATTCTCACTGGAGCCTACTGGTTAACGGCAAGCTTTTGCACAAAGTGGTTATATTTACCCTTGTACATGGGCCATGTATGAACAAAAATGCAATGCTCCATTGCTCACGGGTTCACAGCATTGGTCCTCAAGAAGTTCCTCCGACTCTCACCATATTGAATCAATGAATTATTGTATAAATGTCTCAATTTGAAACACAATTTTACGATTAGTCACTTGACCATGGCGTTGAAGTGCCTGACAGCACCCCTGGAGAATAACCATTGAAATACAAGTTTAAATTCCTGCAGGTCACATGATGGACACAACCTGGTGGTCCTGACTATGGGCACAACTGAGTGAGCTCGACAATGCAATCCAAGAAGAATGACTGATTGAATCAGTTTATTCATGGTGTGCATAATTTTGTACTCATTGCACTCCTTTTTCTCCGTCACCTAATTATGCAACAACTGTCAATTTTAATAATCTTTTTTCTGGGGTGTGTCCTTTAAGAAACTTGAGACAGAAGACAGCATTACCTGAGGCTCCATAGCTCAGTGGTTAGAGCACTGGTCTTGTAAACCAGGGGTCGTGAGTTCAATTCTCACTGGAGCCTACCGGTTAACGCCAAGCTTTTTCACAGAGTGGTTATATGTACCCTTGTACATGGGCCATGTATGAACAAAAATGCAATGCTCCATTGCTCACGGGTTCACAGCATTGGTCCTCAAGAAGTTCCTCCGACTCTCACCATATTGAATCAATGAATTATTGTATAAATGTCTCAATTTGAAAGACAATTTTACGATTAATCACTTGACCGTGGCGTTGAAGTGCCTGACAGCACCCCTGGAGAATAACCATTGAAATACAAGTTTAAATTCCTGCAGGTCACATGATGGACACAACCTGATGGTCCTGACTATGGGCACAACTGAGTGAGCTCGTCAATGCAATTCAAGAAGAATGACTGATTGAATCAGTTTATTCATGGTGTGCATAATTTTGTACTCATTGCACTCCTTTTTCTCCGTCACCTAATTATGCAACAACTGTCAATTTTAATAATCTTTTTTCTGGGGTGTGTCCTTTAAGAAACTTGAGACAGAAGACAGCATTACCTGAGGCTCCATAGCTCAGTGGTTAGAGCACTGGTCTAGTAAACCAGGGGTCGTGAGTTCAATTCTCACTGGAGCCTACAGGTTAACGCCAAGTTTTTGAACAAAGTGGTTATATGTACCCTTGTACATGGGCCATGTATGAACCAACATACAATGCTCCATTGCTCACAAGTTCACAGCATTGGTCCTCAGGAAGTGCATGTCTTGCCATTGCCTTCAGGTGCCAGAAAAATCATTTGTCGGATTGATGTTCGAATCCAGGACCTTAACCCCTTCACGTAGATGCAAAGTGTTGTCAATTCTCACCTATTTAGGGGGTTGTTCTATATAAGGCTTTATAACTCCAGGTGTGAGCACCACAGAAACTAGGAATATTGCTTCTTTAAAGCAAGAGTCATACCATTTACAATACTAACTTAGATTAATAGGTCAAAATAAAGTGCCACAAATGCAAATAAATCTTGGCAGAAATGCAAAACAACATTGTTTTTCTTTTTTGTTTGTGATGAAATACTGAGAACTATACATTTCAAACAGGTAAAACTATAGATTTCCTGGATTGTACCCTCCTTGTACACAAGTCTACCACATCTGAGGGTGATATGCAGAACTAGGAAAGATCTATTCTGCAAAATTTAAGCAGTGTACCCTCTTGTCCCTTAGTTTCTCCAATTCTATCCAAAATGGGTAAATTGTGCACTGCTGTGAATCAGCAAGCATCAAACGATTGTCCAAGACAATAAATGACCATTGAATCTGGAAAGGGACATCTCTATGAGTGGAACCAATGTCAGGATTGTATATTTATTGCACATTTAGCTGAAGATATTGACAGTAGAATAACATTGTATAATTGAACAATAATTTTACTGTTTTATTTTGCTATTGAGTGAGCAGAGCTTTTCATGGCTGTATTGGAATACATTCAGGCTATCTATCTATCTATCTATCTATCTATCGATTACATTTTTATTGTAATTCATTGTTCAATTGCAAGTTGTGCAAAGTAAATTAAGTCCGTTGGTATGCAGTGTACCAGCCGGATACTGCTTCACTTGTTCGCTCAAAGATGTGCTTTTCATAGCATTTAAACTTCCATCCATGTTCACTTCCTTTGCTCCGACTCTCCCCATATTGGATCAATGAATTATTATATAAATGTCTCAATTTGAAACACAATTTTTCAATTAGTCACTTGACCATGGTGTTGAAGTGCTTGCCAGCAACCCTGGAGGATAACCATAGAAATACAAGTTTAAATTCCTGCAGGTCACATGATGGACACAAACTGGTGGTCCTGACAATGGGCACAACTGAGTGTGCTCAACAATGCAATTCAATAAGAATGAAAGATTGAATCAGTTTATTTATGGAAGTGCATAATTTTGTACTCATTGCACTCCTTTTTCTCCGTCAACTAATTATGCAACAACTGTCAATTTTAATAATCTTTTTTCTGGGGTGTGTCCATTAAGAAACTTGAGACAGAAGACAGCATTACCTGAGGCTCCATAGCTCAGTGGTTAGAGCACTGGTCTTGTAAACGAGGGGTCGTGAGTTCAATTCTCACTGGAGCCTACTGGTTAACGGCAAGCTTTTGCACAAAGTGGTTATATTTACCCTTGTACATGGGCCATGTATGAACAAAAATGCAATGCTCCATTGCTCACGGGTTCACAGCATTGGTCCTCAAGAAGTTCCTCCGACTCTCACCATATTGAATCAATGAATTATTGTATAAATGTCTCAATTTGAAACACAATTTTACGATTAGTCACTTGACCATGGCGTTGAAGTGCCTGACAGCACCCCTGGAGAATAACCATTGAAATACAAGTTTAAATTCCTGCAGGTCACATGATGGACACAACCTGGTGGTCCTGACTATGGGCACAACTGAGTGAGCTCGACAATGCAATCCAAGAAGAATGACTGATTGAATCAGTTTATTCATGGTGTGCATAATTTTGTACTCATTGCACTCCTTTTTCTCTGTCACCTAATTATGCAACAACTGTCAATTTTAATAATCTTTTTTCTGGGGTGTGTCCTTTAAGGAACTTGAGACAGAAGTCAACATTCCCTGAGGCTCCATAGCTCAGTGGTTAGAGCACTGGTCTTGTAAACCAGGGGTCGTGAGTTCAATTCTCACTGGAGCCTACCGGTTAACGCCAAGCTTTTTCACAGAGTGGTTATATGTACCCTTGTACATGGGCCATGTATGAACAAAAATGCAATGCTCCATTGCTCACGGGTTCACAGCATTGGTCCTCAAGAAGTTCCTCCGACTCTCACCATATTGAATCAATGAATTATTGTATAAATGTCTCAATTTGAAACACAATTTTACGATTAATCACTTGACCGTGGCGTTGAAGTGCCTGACAGCACCCCTGGAGAATAACCATTGAAATACAAGTTTAAATTCCTGCAGGTCACATGATGGACACAACCTGGTGGTCCTGACTATGGGCACAACTGACTGAGCTCGTCAATGCAATTCAAGAAGAATGACTGATTGAATCAGTTTATTCATGGTGTGCATAATTTTGTACTCATTGCACTCCTTTTTCTCCGTCACCTAATTATGCAACAACTGTCAATTTTAATAATCTTTTTTCTGGGGTGTGTCCTTTAAGAAACTTGAGACAGAAGACAGTATTTCCTGAGGCTCCATAGCTCAGTGGTTAGAGCACTGGTCTTGTAAACCAGGGGTCGTGAGTTCAATTCTCACTGGAGCCTATCGGTTAACGCCAAACTTTTTCACAGAGTGGTTATATGTACCCTTGTACATGGGCCAGGTATGAACAAAAATGCAATGGTCCATTGCTTACGGGTTCACAGCATTGGTCCTCAAGCAGTTCCTCCGACTCTCACCATATTGAATCAATGAATTATTGTATAAATGTCTCAATTTGAAACACAATTTTACGATTAGTCACTTGACCGTGGCGTTGATGTGCCTGACAGCACCCCTGGAGAATAACCATTGAAATACAAGTTTAAATTCCTACAGGTCACATGATGGACACAACCTGGTGGTCCTGACTATGGGCACAACTGAGTGAGCTCGTCAATGCAATTCAAGAAGAATGACTGATTGAATCAGTTTATTCATGGTGTGCATAATTTTGTACTCATTGCACTCCTTTTTCTCCGTCACCTAATTATGCAACAACTGTCAATTTTAATAATCTTTTTTCTGGGGTGTGTCCTTTAAGAAACTTGAGACAGAAGACAGCATTACCTGAGGCTTCATAGCTCAGTGGTTAGAGCACTGGTCTAGTAAACCAGGGGTCGTGAGTTCAATTATCACTGGAGCCTACAGGTTAACGCCAAGTTTTTGAACAAAGTGGTTATATGTACCCTTGTACATGGGCCATGTACGAACCAACATACAATGCTCCATTGCTCACAAGTTCACAGCATTGGTCCTCAGGAAGTGCATGTCTTGCCATTGCCTTCAGGTGCCAGAAAAATCATTTGTCGGATTGATGTTCGAATCCAGGACCTTAACCCCTTCACGTAGATGCAAAGTGTTGTCAATTCTCACCTATTTAGGGGGTTGTTCTATATAAGGCTTTATAACTCCAGGTGTGAGCACCACAGAAACTAGGAATATTGCTTCTTTAAAGCAAGAGTCATACCATTTACAATACTAACTTAGATTAATAGGTCAAAATAAAGTGCCACAAATGCAAATAAATCTTGGCAGAAATGCAAAACAACATTGTTTTTCTTTTTTGTTTGTGATGAAATACTGAGAACTATACATTTCAAACAGGTAAAACTATAGATTTCCTGGATTGTACCCTCCTTGTACACAAGTCTACCACATCTGAGGGTGATATGCAGAACTAGGAAAGATCTATTCTGCAAAATTTAAGCAGTGTACCCTCTTGTCCCTTAGTTTCTCCAATTCTATCCAAAATGGGTAAATTGTGCACTGCTGTGAATCAGCAAGCATCAAACGATTGTCCAAGACAATAAATGACCATTGAATCTGGAAAGGGACATCTCTATGAGTGGAACCAATGTCAGGATTGTATATTTATTGCACATTTAGCTGAAGATATTGACAGTAGAATAACATTGTATAATTGAACAATAATTTTACTGTTTTATTTTGCTATTGAGTGAGCAGAGCTTTTCATGGCTGTATTGGAATACATTCAGGCTATCTATCTATCTATCTATCTATCTATCGATTACATTTTTATTGTAATTCATTGTTCAATTACAAGTTGTGCAAAGTAAATTAAGTCCGTTGGTATGCAGTGTACCAGCCGGATACTGCTTCACTTGTTCGCTCAAAGATGTGCTTTTCATAGCATTTAAACTTCCATCCATGTTCACTTCCTTTGCTCCGACTCTCCCCATATTGGATCAATGAATTATTATATAAATGTCTCAATTTGAAACACAATTTTTCAATTAGTCACTTGACCATGGTGTTGAAGTGCTTGCCAGCAACCCTGGAGGATAACCATAGAAATACAAGTTTAAATTCCTGCAGGTCACATGATGGACACAAACTGGTGGTCCTGACAATGGGCACAACTGAGTGTGCTCAACAATGCAATTCAATAAGAATGAAAGATTGAATCAGTTTATTTATGGAAGTGCATAATTTTGTACTCATTGCACTCCTTTTTCTCCGTCAACTAATTATGCAACAACTGTCAATTTTAATAATCTTTTTTCTGGGGTGTGTCCATTAAGAAACTTGAGACAGAAGACAGCATTACCTGAGGCTCCATAGCTCAGTGGTTAGAGCACTGGTCTTGTAAACCAGGGGTCGTGAGTTCAATTCTCACTGGAGCCTACTGGTTAACGGCAAGCTTTTGCACAAAGTGGTTATATTTACCCTTGTACATGGGCCATGTATGAACAAAAATGCAATGCTCCATTGCTCACGGGTTCACAGCATTGGTCCTCAAGAAGTTCCTCCGACTCTCACCATATTGAATCAATGAATTATTGTATAAATGTCTCAATTTGAAACACAATTTTACGATTAGTCACTTGACCATGGCGTTGAAGTGCCTGACAGCACCCCTGGAGAATAACCATTGAAATACAAGTTTAAATTCCTGCAGGTCACATGATGGACACAACCTGGTGGTCCTGACTATGGGCACAACTGAGTGAGCTCGACAATGCAATCCAAGAAGAATGACTGATTGAATCAGTTTATTCATGGTGTGCATAATTTTGTACTCATTGCACTCCTTTTTCTCTGTCACCTAATTATGCAACAACTGTCAATTTTAATAATCTTTTTTCTGGGGTGTGTCCTTTAAGGAACTTGAGACAGAAGTCAACATTCCCTGAGGCTCCATAGCTCAGTGGTTAGAGCACTGGTCTGGTAAACCAGGGGTCGTGAGTTCAATTCTCACTGGAGCCTACCGGTTAACGCCAAGCTTTTTCACAGAGTGGTTATATGTACCCTTGTACATGGGCCATGTATGAACAAAAATGCAATGCTCCATTGCTCACGGGTTCACAGCATTGGTCCGCAAGAAGTTCCTCCGACTCTCACCATATTGAATCAATGAATTATTGTATAAATGTCTCAATTTGAAACACAATTTTACGATTAATCACTTGACCGTGGCGTTGAAGTGCCTGACAGCACCCCTGGAGAATAACCATTGAAATACAAGTTTAAATTCCTGCAGGTCACATGATGGACACAACCTGGTGGTCCTGACTATGGGCACAACTGACTGAGCTCGTCAATGCAATTCAAGAAGAATGACTGATTGAATCAGTTTATTCATGGTGTGCATAATTTTGTACTCATTGCACTCCTTTTTCTCCGTCACCTAATTATGCAACAACTGTCAATTTTAATAATCTTTTTTCTGGGGTGTGTCCTTTAAGAAACTTGAGACAGAAGACAGTATTTCCTGAGGCTCCATAGCTCAGTGGTTAGAGCACTGGTCTTGTAAACCAGGGGTCGTGAGTTCAATTCTCACTGGAGCCTATCGGTTAACGCCAAACTTTTTCACAGAGTGGTTATATGTACCCTTGTACATGGGCCAGGTATGAACAAAAATGCAATGGTCCATTGCTTACGGGTTCACAGCATTGGTCCTCAAGCAGTTCCTCCGACTCTCACCATATTGAATCAATGAATTATTGTATAAATGTCTCAATTTGAAACACAATTTTACGATTAGTCACTTGACCGTGGCGTTGATGTGCCTGACAGCACCCCTGGAGAATAACCATTGAAATACAAGTTTAAATTCCTACAGGTCACATGATGGACACAACCTGGTGGTCCTGACTATGGGCACAACTGAGTGAGCTCGTCAATGCAATTCAAGAAGAATGACTGATTGAATCAGTTTATTCATGGTGTGCATAATTTTGTACTCATTGCGCTCCTTTTTCTCCGTCACCTAATTATGCAACAACTGTCAATTTTAATAATCTTTTTTCTGGGGTGTGTCCTTTAAGAAACTTGAGACAGAAGACAGCATTACCTGAGGCTTCATAGCTCAGTGGTTAGAGCACTGGTCTAGTAAACCAGGGGTCGTGAGTTCAATTATCACTGGAGCCTACAGGTTAACGCCAAGTTTTTGAACAAAGTGGTTATATGTACCCTTGTACATGGGCCATGTATGAACCAACATACAATGCTCCATTGCTCACAAGTTCACAGCATTGGTCCTCAGGAAGTGCATGTCTTGCCATTGCCTTCAGGTGCCAGAAAAATCATTTTTCGGATTGATGTTCGAATCCAGGACCTTAACCCCTTCACGTAGATGCAAAGTGTTGTCAATTCTCACCTATTTAGGGGGTTGTTCTATATAAGGCTTTATAACTCCAGGTGTGAGCACCACAGAAACTAGGAATATTGCTTCTTTAAAGCAAGAGAGTCATACCATTTACAATACTAACTTAGATTAATAGGTCAAAATAAAGTGCCACAAATGCAAATAAATCTTGGCAGAAATGCAAAACAACATTGTTTTTCTTTTTTGTTTGTGATGAAATACTGAGAACTATACATTTCAAACAGGTAAAACTATAGATTTCCTGGATTGTACCCTCCTTGTACACAAGTCTACCAAATCTGAGGGTGATATGCAGAACTAGGAAAGATCTATTCTGCAAAATTTAAGCAGTGTACCCTCTTGTCCCTTAGTTTCTCCAATTCTATCCAAAATGGGTAAATTGTGCACTGCTGTGAATCAGCAAGCATCAAACGATTGTCCAAGACAATAAATGACCATTGAATCTGGAAAGGGACATCTCTATGAGTGGAACCAATGTCAGGATTGTATATTTATTGCACATTTAGCTGAAGATATTGACAGTAGAATAACATTGTATAATTGAACAATAATTTTACTGTTTTATTTTGCTATTGAGTGAGCAGAGCTTTTCATGGCTGTATTGGAATACATTCAGGCTATCTATCTATCTATCTATCTATCGATTAAATTTTTATTGTAATTCATTGTTCAATTGCAAGTTGTGCAAAGTAAATTAAGTCCGTTGGTATGCAGTGTACCAGCCGGATACTGCTTCACTTGTTCGCTCAAAGATGTGCTTTTCATAGCATTTAAACTTCCATCCATGTTCACTTCCTTTGCTCCGACTCTCCCCATATTGGATCAATGAATTATTATATAAATGTCTCAATTTGAAACACAATTTTTCAATTAGTCACTTGACCATGGTGTTGAAGTGCTTGCCAGCAACCCTGGAGGATAACCATTGAAATACAAGTTTAAATTCCTGCAGGTCACATGATGGACACAAACTGGTGGTCCTGACAATGGGCACAACTGAGTGTGCTCAACAATGCAATTCAATAAGAATGAAAGATTGAATCAGTTTATTTATGGAAGTGCATAATTTTGTACTCATTGCACTCCTTTTTCTCCGTCAACTAATTATGCAACAACTGTCAATTTTAATAATCTTTTTTCTGGGGTGTGTCCATTAAGAAACTTGAGACAGAAAACAGCATTACCTGAGGCTCCATAGCTCAGTGGTTAGAGCACTGGTCTTGTAAACCAGGGGTCGTGAGTTCAATTCTCACTGGAGCCTACTGGTTAACGGCAAGCTTTTGCACAAAGTGGTTATATTTACCCTTGTACATGGGCCATGTATGAACAAAAATGCAATGCTCCATTGCTCACGGGTTCACAGCATTGGTCCTCAAGAAGTTCCTCCGACTCTCACCATATTGAATCAATGAATTATTGTATAAATGTCTCAATTTGAAACACAATTTTACGATTAGTCACTTGACCATGGCGTTGAAGTGCCTGACAGCACCCCTGGAGAATAACCATTGAAATACAAGTTTAAATTCCTGCAGGTCACATGATGGACACAACCTGGTGGTCCTGACTATGGGCACAACTGAGTGAGCTCGACAATGCAATCCAAGAAGAATGACTGATTGAATCAGTTTATTCATGGTGTGCATAATTTTGTACTCATTGCACTCCTTTTTCTCCGTCACCTAATTATGCAACAACTGTCAATTTTAATAATCTTTTTTCTGGGGTGTGTCCTTTAAGGAACTTGAGACAGAAGTCAACATTGCCTGAGGCTCCATAGCTCAGTGGTTAGAGCACTGGTCTTGTAAACCAGGGGTCGTGAGTTCAATTCTCACTGGAGCCTACCGGTTAACGCCAAGCTTTTTCACAGAGTGGTTATATGTACCCTTGTACATGGGCCATGTATGAACAAAAATGCAATGCTCCATTGCTCACGGGTTCACAGCATTGGTCCTCAAGAAGTTCCTCCGACTCTCACCATATTGAATCAATGAATTATTGTATAAATGTCTCAATTTGAAACACAATTTTACGATTAATCACTTGACCGTGGCGTTGAAGTGCCTGACAGCACCCCTGGAGAATAACCATTGAAATACAAGTTTAAATTCCTGCAGGTCACATGATGGACACAACCTGGTGGTCCTGACTATGGGCACAACTGAGTGAGCTCGTCAATGCAATTCAAGAAGAATGACTGATTGAATCAGTTTATTCATGGTGTGCATAATTTTGTACTCATTGCACTCCTTTTTCTCCGTCACCTAATTATGCAACAACTGTCAATTTTAATAATCTTTTTTCTGGGGTGTGTCCTTTAAGAAACTTGAGACAGAAGACAGCATTACCTGAGGCTCCATAGCTCAGTGGTTAGAGCACTGGTCTTGTAAACCAGGGGTCGTGAGTTCAATTCTCACTGGAGCCTATCGGTTAACGCCAAACTTTTTCACAGAGTGGTTATATGTACCCTTGTACATGGGCCAGGTATGAACAAAAATGCAATGGTCCATTGCTTACGGGTTCACAGCATTGGTCCTCAAGCAGTTCCTCCGACTCTCACCATATTGAATCAATGAATTATTGTATAAATGTCTCAATTTGAAACACAATTTTACGATTAGTCACTTGACCGTGGCGTTGATGTGCCTGACAGCACCCCTGGAGTATAACCATTGAAATACAAGTTTAAATTCCTACAGGTCACATGATGGACACAACCTGGTGGTCCTGACTATGGGCACAACTGAGTGAGCTCGTCAATGCAATTCAAGAAGAATGACTGATTGAATCAGTTTATTCATGGTGTGCATAATTTTGTACTCATTGCACTCCTTTTTCTCCGTCACCTAATTATGCAACAACTGTCAATTTTAATAATCTTTTTTCTGGGGTGTGTCCTTTAAGAAACTTGAGACAGAAGACAGCATTTATTTATTTATTTATTTCGGCATGCAAATATTTACACTTTATCACAATTTCAGTAATATGCTCTGACAAAACACATTACTTGCCGAAAAGGGATACGGGAAAAAGCAGCCTGCTTATCATAGTCCCGCCCCATTTCCCTCATTATTTTACATGTTCATAATATACATTTGTTTAAAACAATATTTTTTTTTTTTTGTATCACAACAGCATAACTGAATTTTCTTTATAACAAAACAGTTTGAGAAAGAAAAAATAAGCTAAAATAAAATAGACATTAAAGTCCAAATAAGTCGAATTTGAATATACATGTCATACATTAGTCAAAACAATTTGTTTCATTTGTTTCATTTCAACAGTAGACAGTCCCCATTTGATAATTTCCTACCATCTTACTTCTTATCTTACTCTTGAAGGTCTTCAGGTTAATAGACATTTTAAGCTCATCGTGTAAACCGTTCCAGAGCTTAACCCCCACAATGGATAATGAATGACCTCTGAGAGTTGACTTTATAGTTTTTTGTTTATATATCATGTTTCCTCTTAAGTTATGCATGTCATCTCTCTTTTGAAACAGTTTCTGTATATTTGAGGGTAAGAGATTTTTGGATGCTAAGAATAATATTTGTATGGTATTATATTTAATTATATCCTGCCACTTAAGGAACTTTGCCTTAATAAACAAGTCATTTGTATGGTCTCTATATGGGACACCATATACCACTCTCAATGCCCTTTTTTGAAGTTTAAACAGCATCTCTGTAGTTTCTTTATAAGTGTTCCCCCATACTTCAACACAGTAGTGCAGGTGAGGAGTTATGAGTGCTGAGTAAATTGTCCTAAGTGAATGTTGATTTAGTAATTTCTGCATTTTCCACAAAATAGACACACTTTTGGCCAATTTACATTGAACTAGCTTCACATGTGGTTTCCATGTCAGGAGGCTATCTACCGTAACCCCCAAAATCTTGTGTTCGTTCACTCTTTCAATATTAATACCATTGACTTGTAAATTTATGTTTTCTTTCAGGCCTCTTTTCCCAAATAATATGAATTTTGTCTTTGAAAGGTTTAGTGATAGTTTATTAATATTAAACCACGTGTGAAGCTTTGACATTTCATTGTTCACTGATATGACCATTTGATTAAGATCTTTTCCTGAGCAGAGGATGTTTGTGTCGTCCGCGAATAAAATTAATTTTAAAACGTCAGATACTTTGATTATGTCATTGATATATAGTATAAATAATTTCGGTCCTAAGACTGAACCCTGTGTGACCCCACAGTTGATGTTCAGGCATGTTGATATGTTGTCCCCTATCTGTACAAATTGAACTCTATTTGATAGGTAACTCTTAATCCATTGTAATGCGATTCCTCTAATTCCATATCTGTACAATTTTTCGATCAATATGCTGTGATTTATCGTGTCGAAAGCTTTTTTCAGGTCGATGAAAATCCCTATGGTGAATAATTTGCGGTCTAGCGCGTCTTTGATAAATTCTATGGATTCTGTTAGGGCCATTGCTGTTGAATGTTTTTTCCTGAATCCGTATTGGCTGTCACATAGCAGCTTGTGTTTATCAATGAACTTATCTAATCTAACATTAAAGAGTTTTTCAATAATTTTTGAGCACTGTGGTAAAATTGAAATCGGACGATAATTTGAAAACTCCTGTTTGTCTCCACTTTTGTACAGAGGAAGAACTTTTGCTATCTTCATTTTATCGGGAAACACGCCATTGCAGAAAGATAAATTACATATATATGTTAAAGGAGGTATGATAGCTTTTGATATCCTTTTTAATAATGTCATGTCTATCTGATCTGCGTCAATGGATGTCTTAGCTGTACAGTCTCTCAGGATTGTTTTGATTTCGTTTTGTGTGACAGGATTTAAAAATAAAGACTCTTGTTTTGTCTCCCCTCCCCTATCCCAGTGATCCCACTGCTGTAGTGAGGATGGAATGGCCTTGGCTAGTTCTGAACCTACACTAACAAAGTATTTGTTGAAGCTCTCGACTATCACTTTCTTATCGTCTTCCCTCCTGTTGTTTATATTGAAATAATCTGAGAATGTCTGTTTGGCCTTTCTGCCTGAGACGGAATTTATGATTTTCCAAAGATTTTTGGTGTAGTTCTTGTTTTCTGTTAGTAACTTGTCATAATATTCTTTTTTATGTTTCCTCAACAAATATGTCACTCTGTTTCTATAGTGTTTGTACTTTGCATATGATTGTACATTCTTTTCCTTTAAAAACTGTTTATATAAGCTGTTTTTTTTCCTACAGGCATTCTCTATGTTCTTGGTGAACCATGGCCTATTTTTTTTGACTTTGACATTGTTGTCTTTACTCGAATATTTGACTACCGGGCAGTGCTTGTCATATATTGAGTTTATTGTGTTTAAGAAGGCCTCATACGCTTTGTTTGTGTCTTTTTCTGTCCATACGTCATTCCATTTTTGATTTATCATATCTTGTTCAAAATCTTTAAGTCTCTTTTCGTTTTTAATTCTTTTTAAGATATTTGTCACTGGTTTCTGCTCTAAAGTGTGTTTCCAGTCACAGATGGCGAAGACTGGAAGATGATCAGAAATATCATTTATCATAATACCACTTGTTATTTCTTTGTCCAGTATATTTGTATAAATATTGTCAATTAGTGTGGCACTATGTTTAGTGATTCTGCTTGGCTGGGTGATTAGTGGTCGCATTCCGCTCGCATACATTATGTTGACAAAATCCTCAATCAGCTTGTTATTGTTTGGATTTAATATGTCTATGTTAAAATCTCCACATATAAAAACATTTCTCTGGTTTATTTTTGTTAATATTTCTCCCATGCAATTGTTGAATATGTCTATTTTTGAGCTGGGAGCTCTGTAAACGTTGCATATACCAGTTTTTTTACCTTTCGGCGTTGAAAATTCAATTGTTACACACTCCATTACATTTTCAATGGCAATTGACAAGCTTTCCAGTATCTCAAAATTTATGCTCTCGTCAATAAACAGTGCTACCCCTCCACCAGATTTGTTGATTCTGCTCTTACACACAAAATTATATCCTTCCATGTGGAAATCCATGCATTTCTCAACGTTAATCCATGTTTCCGACACAGCAATGATGTTAAATGGTTTGACAAATGTACATAGATACTCCTGTATCTGTTCAAAGTTTGCGTATAGACTCCTGCTGTTGAAGTGGATTATTGACAGCTTTCCATCCATGTTAAAATTCTCATTGTACTGATCTTCCAAGTAATATCCACATTTGTTTATTCCATTATAGTAAAAGTGTCTGTCTGGATCAACTTCTTCATTCGGGTCTTTTGATGTTAGGTTCTGGTGTGGTCCAACTGAAAAGTTACTCCCTTTTTCATAGTCAGTAATTTTGTCCATCAATTCATTCATTTTAATCAGTGCAGTTTTACTTTTTGGTTGTACTGAGTTCATGGCGTTTTAACTTGGTATTTAACTGAGGCTCCATAGCTCAGTGGTTAGAGCACTGGTCTAGTAAACCAGGGGTCGTGAGTTCAATTCTCACTGGAGCCTATCGGTTAACGCCAAACTTTTTCACAGAGTGGTTATATGTACCCTTGTACATGGGCCAGGTATGAACAAAAATGCAATGGTCCATTGCTTACGGGTTCACAGCATTGGTCCTCAAGCAGTTCCTCCGACTCTCACCATATTGAATCAATGAATTATTGTATAAATGTCTCAATTTGAAACACAATTTTACGATTAGTCACTTGACCGTGGCGTTGATGTGCCTGACAGCACCCCTGGAGAATAACCATTGAAATACAAGTTTAAATTCCTACAGGTCACATGATGGACACAACCTGGTGGTCCTGACTATGGGCACAACTGAGTGAGCTCGTCAATGCAATTCAAGAAGAATGACTGATTGAATCAGTTTATTCATGGTGTGCATAATTTTGTACTCATTGCACTCCTTTTTCTCCGTCACCTAATTATGCAACAACTGTCAATTTTAATAATCTTTTTTCTGGGGTGTGTCCTTTAAGAAACTTGAGACAGAAGACAGCATTACCTGAGGCTCCATAGCTCAGTGGTTAGAGCACTGGTCTAGTAAACCAGGGGTTGTGAGTTCAATTCTCACTGGAGCCTACAGGTTAACGCCAAGTTTTTGAACAAAGTGGTTATATGTACCCTTGTACATGGGCCATGTATGAACCAACATACAATGCTCCATTGCTCACAAGTTCACAGCATTGGTCCTCAGGAAGTGCATGTCTTGCCATTGCCTTCAGGTGCCAGAAAAATCATTTGTCGGATTGATGTTCGAATCCAGGACCTTAACCCCTTCACGTAGATGCAAAGTGTTGTCAATTCTCACCTATTTAGGGGGTTGTTCTATATAAGGCTTTATAACTCCAGGTGTGAGCACCACAGAAACTAGGAATATTGCTTCTTTAAAGCAAGAGAGTCATACCATTTACAATACTAACTTAGATTAATAGGTCAAAATAAAGTGCCACAAATGCAAATAAATCTTGGCAGAAATGCAAAACAACATTGTTTTTCTTTTTTGTTTGTGATGAAATACTGAGAACTATACATTTCAAACAGGTAAAACTATAGATTTCCTGGATTGTACCCTCCTTGTACACAAGTCTACCAAATCTGAGGGTGATATGCAGAACTAGGAAAGATCTATTCTGCAAAATTTAAGCAGTGTACCCTCTTGTCCCTTAGTTTCTCCAATTCTATCCAAAATGGGTAAATTGTGCACTGCTGTGAATCAGCAAGCATCAAACGATTGTCCAAGACAATAAATGACCATTGAATCTGGAAAGGGACATCTCTATGAGTGGAACCAATGTCAGGATTGTATATTTATTGCACATTTAGCTGAAGATATTGACAGTAGAATAACATTGTATAATTGAACAATAATTTTACTGTTTTATTTTGCTATTGAGTGAGCAGAGCTTTTCATGGCTGTATTGGAATACATTCAGGCTATCTATCTATCTATCTATCTATCGATTAAATTTTTATTGTAATTCATTGTTCAATTGCAAGTTGTGCAAAGTAAATTAAGTCCGTTGGTATGCAGTGTACCAGCCGGATACTGCTTCACTTGTTCGCTCAAAGATGTGCTTTTCATAGCATTTAAACTTCCATCCATGTTCACTTCCTTTGCTCCGACTCTCCCCATATTGGATCAATGAATTATTATATAAATGTCTCAATTTGAAACACAATTTTTCAATTAGTCACTTGACCATGGTGTTGAAGTGCTTGCCAGCAACCCTGGAGGATAACCATTGAAATACAAGTTTAAATTCCTGCAGGTCACATGATGGACACAACCTGGTGGTCCTGACTATGGGCACAACTGAGTGAGCTCGTCAATGCAATTCAAGAAGAATGACTGATTGAATCAGTTTATTCATGGTGTGCATAATTTTGTACTCATTGCACTCCTTTTTCTCCGTCACCTAATTATGCAACAACTGTCAATTTTAATAATCTTTTTTCTGGGGTGTGTCCTTTAAGAAACTTGAGACAGAAGACAGCATTACCTGAGGCTCCATAGCTCAGTGGTTAGAGCACTGGTCTTGTAAACCAGGGGTCGTGAGTTCAATTCTCACTGGAGCCTATCGGTTAACGCCAAACTTTTTCACAGAGTGGTTATATGTACCCTTGTACATGGGCCAGGTATGAACAAAAATGCAATGGTCCATTGCTTACGGGTTCACAGCATTGGTCCTCAAGCAGTTCCTCCGACTCTCACCATATTGAATCAATGAATTATTGTATAAATGTCTCAATTTGAAACACAATTTTACGATTAGTCACTTGACCGTGGCGTTGATGTGCCTGACAGCACCCCTGGAGAATAACCATTGAAATACAAGTTTAAATTCCTACAGGTCACATGATGGACACAACCTGGTGGTCCTGACTATGGGCACAACTGAGTGAGCTCGTCAATGCAATTCAAGAAGAATGACTGATTGAATCAGTTTATTCATGGTGTGCATAATTTTGTACTCATTGCACTCCTTTTTCTCCGTCACCTAATTATGCAACAACTGTCAATTTTAATAATCTTTTTTCTGGGGTGTGTCCTTTAAGAAACTTGAGACAGAAGACAGCATTACCTGAGGCTCCATAGCTCAGTGGTTAGAGCACTGGTCTAGTAAACCAGGGGTCGTGAGTTCAATTCTCACTGGAGCCTATCGGTTAACGCCAAACTTTTTCACAGAGTGGTTATATGTACCCTTGTACATGGGCCAGGTATGAACAAAAATGCAATGGTCCATTGCTTACGGGTTCACAGCATTGGTCCTCAAGCAGTTCCTCCGACTCTCACCATATTGAATCAATGAATTATTGTATAAATGTCTCAATTTGAAACACAATTTTACGATTAGTCACTTGACCGTGGCGTTGATGTGCCTGACAGCACCCCTGGAGAATAACCATTGAAATACAAGTTTAAATTCCTACAGGTCACATGATGGACACAACCTGGTGGTCCTGACTATGGGCACAACTGAGTGAGCTCGTCAATGCAATTCAAGAAGAATGACTGATTGAATCAGTTTATTCATGGTGTGCATAATTTTGTACTCATTGCACTCCTTTTTCTCCGTCACCTAATTATGCAACAACTGTCAATTTTAATAATCTTTTTTCTGGGGTGTGTCCTTTAAGAAACTTGAGACAGAAGACAGCATTACCTGAGGCTCCATAGATCAGTGGTTAGAGCACTGGTCTAGTAAACCAGGGGTCGTGAATTCAATTCTCACTGGAGCCTACAGGTTAACGACAAGTTTTTGAACAAAGTGGTTATATGTACCCTTGTACATGGGCCATGTATGAACCAACATACAATGCTCCATTGCTCACAAGTTCACAGCATTGGTCCTCAGGAAGTGCATGTCTTGCCATTGCCTTCAGGTGCCAGAAAAATCATTTGTCGGATTGATGTTCGAATCCAGGACCTTAACCCCTTCACGTAGATGCAAAGTGTTGTCAATTCTCACCTATTTAGGGGGTTGTTCTATATAAGGCTTTATAACTCCAGGTGTGAGCACCACAGAAACTAGGAATATTGCTTCTTTAAAGCAAGAGAGTCATACCATTTACAATACTAACTTAGATTAATAGGTCAAAATAAAGTGCCACAAATGCAAATAAATCTTGGCAGAAATGCAAAACAACATTGTTTTTCTTTTTTGTTTGTGATGAAATACTGAGAACTATACATTTCAAACAGGTAAAACTATAGATTTCCTGGATTGTACCCTCCTTGTACACAAGTCTACCAAATCTGAGGGTGATATGCAGAACTAGGAAAGATCTATTCTGCAAAATTTAAGCAGTGTACCCTCTTGTCCCTTAGTTTCTCCAATTCTATCCAAAATGGGTAAATTGTGCACTGCTGTGAATCAGCAAGCATCAAACGATTGTCCAAGACAATAAATGACCATTGAATCTGGAAAGGGACATCTCTATGAGTGGAACCAATGTCAGGATTGTATATTTATTGCACATTTAGCTGAAGATATTGACAGTAGAATAACATTGTATAATTGAACAATAATTTTACTGTTTTATTTTGCTATTGAGTGAGCAGAGCTTTTCATGGCTGTATTGGAATACATTCAGGCTATCTATCTATCTATCTATCTATCGATTAAATTTTTATTGTAATTCATTGTTCAATTGCAAGTTGTGCAAAGTAAATTAAGTCCGTTGGTATGCAGTGTACCAGCCGGATACTGCTTCACTTGTTCGCTCAAAGATGTGCTTTTCATAGCATTTAAACTTCCATCCATGTTCACTTCCTTTGCTCCGACTCTCCCCATATTGGATCAATGAATTATTATATAAATGTCTCAATTTGAAACACAATTTTTCAATTAGTCACTTGACCATGGTGTTGAAGTGCTTGCCAGCAACCCTGGAGGATAACCATTGAAATACAAGTTTAAATTCCTGCAGGTCACATGATGGACACAAACTGGTGGTCCTGACAATGGGCACAACTGAGTGTGCTCAACAATGCAATTCAATAAGAATGAAAGATTGAATCAGTTTATTTATGGAAGTGCATAATTTTGTACTCATTGCACTCCTTTTTCTCCGTCAACTAATTATGCAACAACTGTCAATTTTAATAATCTTTTTTCTGGGGTGTGTCCATTAAGAAACTTGAGACAGAAGACAGCATTACCTGAGGCTCCATAGCTCAGTGGTTAGAGCACTGGTCTTGTAAACCAGGGGTCGTGAGTTCAATTCTCACTGGAGCCTACTGGTTAACGGCAAGCTTTTGCACAAAGTGGTTATATTTACCCTTGTACATGGGCCATGTATGAACAAAAATGCAATGCTCCATTGCTCACGGGTTCACAGCATTGGTCCTCAAGAAGTTCCTCCGACTCTCACCATATTGAATCAATGAATTATTGTATAAATGTCTCAATTTGAAACACAATTTTACGATTAGTCACTTGACCATGGCGTTGAAGTGCCTGACAGCACCCCTGGAGAATAACCATTGAAATACAAGTTTAAATTCCTGCAGGTCACATGATGGACACAACCTGGTGGTCCTGACTATGGGCACAACTGAGTGAGCTCGACAATGCAATCCAAGAAGAATGACTGATTGAATCAGTTTATTCATGGTGTGCATAATTTTGTACTCATTGCACTCCTTTTTCTCCGTCACCTAATTATGCAACAACTGTCAATTTTAATAATCTTTTTTCTGGGGTGTGTCCTTTAAGGAACTTGAGACAGAAGTCAACATTGCCTGAGGCTCCATAGCTCAGTGGTTAGAGCACTGGTCTTGTAAACCAGGGGTCGTGAGTTCAATTCTCACTGGAGCCTACCGGTTAACGCCAAGCTTTTTCACAGAGTGGTTATATGTACCCTTGTACATGGGCCATGTATGAACAAAAATGCAATGCTCCATTGCTCACGGGTTCACAGCATTGGTCCTCAAGAAGTTCCTCCGACTCTCACCATATTGAATCAATGAATTATTGTATAAATGTCTCAATTTGAAACACAATTTTACGATTAATCACTTGACCGTGGCGTTGAAGTGCCTGACAGCACCCCTGGAGAATAACCATTGAAATACAAGTTTAAATTCCTGCAGGTCACATGATGGACACAACCTGGTGGTCCTGACTATGGGCACAACTGAGTGAGCTCGTCAATGCAATTCAAGAAGAATGACTGATTGAATCAGTTTATTCATGGTGTGCATAATTTTGTACTCATTGCACTCCTTTTTCTCCGTCACCTAATTATGCAACAACTGTCAATTTTAATAATCTTTTTTCTGGGGTGTGTCCTTTAAGAAACTTGAGACAGAAGACAGCATTACCTGAGGCTCCATAGCTCAGTGGTTAGAGCACTGGTCTTGTAAACCAGGGGTCGTGAGTTCAATTCTCACTGGAGCCTATCGGTTAACGCCAAACTTTTTCACAGAGTGGTTATATGTACCCTTGTACATGGGCCAGGTATGAACAAAAATGCAATGGTCCATTGCTTACGGGTTCACAGCATTGGTCCTCAAGCAGTTCCTCCGACTCTCACCATATTGAATCAATGAATTATTGTATAAATGTCTCAATTTGAAACACAATTTTACGATTAGTCACTTGACCGTGGCGTTGATGTGCCTGACAGCACCCCTGGAGAATAACCATTGAAATACAAGTTTAAATTCCTACAGGTCACATGATGGACACAACCTGGTGGTCCTGACTATGGGCACAACTGAGTGAGCTCGTCAATGCAATTCAAGAAGAATGACTGATTGAATCAGTTTATTCATGGTGTGCATAATTTTGTACTCATTGCACTCCTTTTTCTCCGTCACCTAATTATGCAACAACTGTCAATTTTAATAATCTTTTTTCTGGGGTGTGTCCTTTAAGAAACTTGAGACAGAAGACAGCATTACCTGAGGCTCCATAGCTCAGTGGTTAGAGCACTGGTCTAGTAAACCAGGGGTCGTGAGTTCAATTCTCACTGGAGCCTATCGGTTAACGCCAAACTTTTTCACAGAGTGGTTATATGTACCCTTGTACATGGGCCAGGTATGAACAAAAATGCAATGGTCCATTGCTTACGGGTTCACAGCATTGGTCCTCAAGCAGTTCCTCCGACTCTCACCATATTGAATCAATGAATTATTGTATAAATGTCTCAATTTGAAACACAATTTTACGATTAGTCACTTGACCGTGGCGTTGATGTGCCTGACAGCACCCCTGGAGAATAACCATTGAAATACAAGTTTAAATTCCTACAGGTCACATGATGGACACAACCTGGTGGTCCTGACTATGGGCACAACTGAGTGAGCTCGTCAATGCAATTCAAGAAGAATGACTGATTGAATCAGTTTATTCATGGTGTGCATAATTTTGTACTCATTGCACTCCTTTTTCTCCGTCACCTAATTATGCAACAACTGTCAATTTTAATAATCTTTTTTCTGGGGTGTGTCCTTTAAGAAACTTGAGACAGAAGACAGCATTACCTGAGGCTCCATAGCTCAGTGGTTAGAGCACTGGTCTAGTAAACCAGGGGTTGTGAGTTCAATTCTCACTGGAGCCTACAGGTTAACGCCAAGTTTTTGAACAAAGTGGTTATATGTACCCTTGTACATGGGCCATGTATGAACCAACATACAATGCTCCATTGCTCACAAGTTCACAGCATTGGTCCTCAGGAAGTGCATGTCTTGCCATTGCCTTCAGGTGCCAGAAAAATCATTTGTCGGATTGATGTTCGAATCCAGGACCTTAACCCCTTCACGTAGATGCAAAGTGTTGTCAATTCTCACCTATTTAGGGGGTTGTTCTATATAAGGCTTTATAACTCCAGGTGTGAGCACCACAGAAACTAGGAATATTGCTTCTTTAAAGCAAGAGAGTCATACCATTTACAATACTAACTTAGATTAATAGGTCAAAATAAAGTGCCACAAATGCAAATAAATCTTGGCAGAAATGCAAAACAACATTGTTTTTCTTTTTTGTTTGTGATGAAATACTGAGAACTATACATTTCAAACAGGTAAAACTATAGATTTCCTGGATTGTACCCTCCTTGTACACAAGTCTACCAAATCTGAGGGTGATATGCAGAACTAGGAAAGATCTATTCTGCAAAATTTAAGCAGTGTACCCTCTTGTCCCTTAGTTTCTCCAATTCTATCCAAAATGGGTAAATTGTGCACTGCTGTGAATCAGCAAGCATCAAACGATTGTCCAAGACAATAAATGACCATTGAATCTGGAAAGGGACATCTCTATGAGTGGAACCAATGTCAGGATTGTATATTTATTGCACATTTAGCTGAAGATATTGACAGTAGAATAACATTGTATAATTGAACAATAATTTTACTGTTTTATTTTGCTATTGAGTGAGCAGAGCTTTTCATGGCTGTATTGGAATACATTCAGGCTATCTATCTATCTATCTATCTATCGATTAAATTTTTATTGTAATTCATTGTTCAATTGCAAGTTGTGCAAAGTAAATTAAGTCCGTTGGTATGCAGTGTACCAGCCGGATACTGCTTCACTTGTTCGCTCAAAGATGTGCTTTTCATAGCATTTAAACTTCCATCCATGTTCACTTCCTTTGCTCCGACTCTCCCCATATTGGATCAATGAATTATTATATAAATGTCTCAATTTGAAACACAATTTTTCAATTAGTCACTTGACCATGGTGTTGAAGTGCTTGCCAGCAACCCTGGAGGATAACCATTGAAATACAAGTTTAAATTCCTGCAGGTCACATGATGGACACAACCTGGTGGTCCTGACTATGGGCACAACTGAGTGAGCTCGTCAATGCAATTCAAGAAGAATGACTGATTGAATCAGTTTATTCATGGTGTGCATAATTTTGTACTCATTGCACTCCTTTTTCTCCGTCACCTAATTATGCAACAACTGTCAATTTTAATAATCTTTTTTCTGGGGTGTGTCCTTTAAGAAACTTGAGACAGAAGACAGCATTACCTGAGGCTCCATAGCTCAGTGGTTAGAGCACTGGTCTTGTAAACCAGGGGTCGTGAGTTCAATTCTCACTGGAGCCTATCGGTTAACGCCAAACTTTTTCACAGAGTGGTTATATGTACCCTTGTACATGGGCCAGGTATGAACAAAAATGCAATGGTCCATTGCTTACGGGTTCACAGCATTGGTCCTCAAGCAGTTCCTCCGACTCTCACCATATTGAATCAATGAATTATTGTATAAATGTCTCAATTTGAAACACAATTTTACGATTAGTCACTTGACCGTGGCGTTGATGTGCCTGACAGCACCCCTGGAGAATAACCATTGAAATACAAGTTTAAATTCCTACAGGTCACATGATGGACACAACCTGGTGGTCCTGACTATGGGCACAACTGAGTGAGCTCGTCAATGCAATTCAAGAAGAATGACTGATTGAATCAGTTTATTCATGGTGTGCATAATTTTGTACTCATTGCACTCCTTTTTCTCCGTCACCTAATTATGCAACAACTGTCAATTTTAATAATCTTTTTTCTGGGGTGTGTCCTTTAAGAAACTTGAGACAGAAGACAGCATTACCTGAGGCTCCATAGCTCAGTGGTTAGAGCACTGGTCTAGTAAACCAGGGGTCGTGAGTTCAATTCTCACTGGAGCCTATCGGTTAACGCCAAACTTTTTCACAGAGTGGTTATATGTACCCTTGTACATGGGCCAGGTATGAACAAAAATGCAATGGTCCATTGCTTACGGGTTCACAGCATTGGTCCTCAAGCAGTTCCTCCGACTCTCACCATATTGAATCAATGAATTATTGTATAAATGTCTCAATTTGAAACACAATTTTACGATTAGTCACTTGACCGTGGCGTTGATGTGCCTGACAGCACCCCTGGAGAATAACCATTGAAATACAAGTTTAAATTCCTACAGGTCACATGATGGACACAACCTGGTGGTCCTGACTATGGGCACAACTGAGTGAGCTCGTCAATGCAATTCAAGAAGAATGACTGATTGAATCAGTTTATTCATGGTGTGCATAATTTTGTACTCATTGCACTCCTTTTTCTCCGTCACCTAATTATGCAACAACTGTCAATTTTAATAATCTTTTTTCTGGGGTGTGTCCTTTAAGAAACTTTAGACAGAAGACAGCATTACCTGAGGCTCCATAGCTCAGTGGTTAGAGCACTGGTCTAGTAAACCAGGGGTTGTGAGTTCAATTCTCACTGGAGCCTACAGGTTAACGCCAAGTTTTTGAACAAAGTGGTTATATGTACCCTTGTACATGGGCCATGTATGAACCAACATACAATGCTCCATTGCTCACAAGTTCACAGCATTGGTCCTCAGGAAGTGCATGTCTTGCCATTGCCTTCAGGTGCCAGAAAAATCATTTGTCGGATTGATGTTCGAATCCAGGACCTTAACCCCTTCACGTAGATGCAAAGTGTTGTCAATTCTCACCTATTTAGGGGGTTGTTCTATATAAGGCTTTATAACTCCAGGTGTGAGCACCACAGAAACTAGGAATATTGCTTCTTTAAAGCAAGAGAGTCATACCATTTACAATACTAACTTAGATTAATAGGTCAAAATAAAGTGCCACAAATGCAAATAAATCTTGGCAGAAATGCAAAACAACATTGTTTTTCTTTTTTGTTTGTGATGAAATACTGAGAACTATACATTTCAAACAGGTAAAACTATAGATTTCCTGGATTGTACCCTCCTTGTACACAAGTCTACCAAATCTGAGGGTGATATGCAGAACTAGGAAAGATCTATTCTGCAAAATTTAAGCAGTGTACCCTCTTGTCCCTTAGTTTCTCCAATTCTATCCAAAATGGGTAAATTGTGCACTGCTGTGAATCAGCAAGCATCAAACGATTGTCCAAGACAATAAATGACCATTGAATCTGGAAAGGGACATCTCTATGAGTGGAACCAATGTCAGGATTGTATATTTATTGCACATTTAGCTGAAGATATTGACAGTAGAATAACATTGTATAATTGAACAATAATTTTACTGTTTTATTTTGCTATTGAGTGAGCAGAGCTTTTCATGGCTGTATTGGAATACATTCAGGCTATCTATCTATCTATCTATCTATCGATTAAATTTTTATTGTAATTCATTGTTCAATTGCAAGTTGTGCAAAGTAAATTAAGTCCGTTGGTATGCAGTGTACCAGCCGGATACTGCTTCACTTGTTCGCTCAAAGATGTGCTTTTCATAGCATTTAAACTTCCATCCATGTTCACTTCCTTTGCTCCGACTCTCCCCATATTGGATCAATGAATTATTATATAAATGTCTCAATTTGAAACACAATTTTTCAATTAGTCACTTGACCATGGTGTTGAAGTGCTTGCCAGCAACCCTGGAGGATAACCATTGAAATACAAGTTTAAATTCCTGCAGGTCACATGATGGACACAACCTGGTGGTCCTGACTATGGGCACAACTGAGTGAGCTCGTCAATGCAATTCAAGAAGAATGACTGATTGAATCAGTTTATTCATGGTGTGCATAATTTTGTACTCATTGCACTCCTTTTTCTCCGTCACCTAATTATGCAACAACTGTCAATTTTAATAATCTTTTTTCTGGGGTGTGTCCTTTAAGAAACTTGAGACAGAAGACAGCATTACCTGAGGCTCCATAGCTCAGTGGTTAGAGCACTGGTCTTGTAAACCAGGGGTCGTGAGTTCAATTCTCACTGGAGCCTATCGGTTAACGCCAAACTTTTTCACAGAGTGGTTATATGTACCCTTGTACATGGGCCAGGTATGAACAAAAATGCAATGGTCCATTGCTTACGGGTTCACAGCATTGGTCCTCAAGCAGTTCCTCCGACTCTCACCATATTGAATCAATGAATTATTGTATAAATGTCTCAATTTGAAACACAATTTTACGATTAGTCACTTGACCGTGGCGTTGATGTGCCTGACAGCACCCCTGGAGAATAACCATTGAAATACAAGTTTAAATTCCTACAGGTCACATGATGGACACAACCTGGTGGTCCTGACTATGGGCACAACTGAGTGAGCTCGTCAATGCAATTCAAGAAGAATGACTGATTGAATCAGTTTATTCATGGTGTGCATAATTTTGTACTCATTGCACTCCTTTTTCTCCGTCACCTAATTATGCAACAACTGTCAATTTTAATAATCTTTTTTCTGGGGTGTGTCCTTTAAGAAACTTGAGACAGAAGACAGCATTACCTGAGGCTTCATAGCTCAGTGGTTAGAGCACTGGTCTAGTAAACCAGGGGTCGTGAGTTCAATTATCACTGGAGCCTACAGGTTAACGCCAAGTTTTTGAACAAAGTGGTTATATGTACCCTTGTACATGGGCCATGTATGAACCAACATACAATGCTCCATTGCTCACAAGTTCACAGCATTGGTCCTCAGGAAGTGCATGTCTTGCCATTGCCTTCAGGTGCCAGAAAAATCATTTGTCGGATTGATGTTCGAATCCAGGACCTTAACCCCTTCACGTAGATGCAAAGTGTTGTCAATTCTCACCTATTTAGGGGGTTGTTCTATATAAGGCTTTATAACTCCAGGTGTGAGCACCACAGAAACTAGGAATATTGCTTCTTTAAAGCAAGAGAGTCATACCATTTACAATACTAACTTAGATTAATAGGTCAAAATAAAGTGCCACAAATGCAAATAAATCTTGGCAGAAATGCAAAACAACATTGTTTTTCTTTTTTGTTTGTGATGAAATACTGAGAACTATACATTTCAAACAGGTAAAACTATAGATTTCCTGGATTGTACCCTCCTTGTACACAAGTCTACCAAATCTGAGGGTGATATGCAGAACTAGGAAAGATCTATTCTGCAAAATTTAAGCAGTGTACCCTCTTGTCCCTTAGTTTCTCCAATTCTATCCAAAATGGGTAAATTGTGCACTGCTGTGAATCAGCAAGCATCAAACGATTGTCCAAGACAATAAATGACCATTGAATCTGGAAAGGGACATCTCTATGAGTGGAACCAATGTCAGGATTGTATATTTATTGCACATTTAGCTGAAGATATTGACAGTAGAATAACATTGTATAATTGAACAATAATTTTACTGTTTTATTTTGCTATTGAGTGAGCAGAGCTTTTCATGGCTGTATTGGAATACATTCAGGCTATCTATCTATCTATCTATCTATCGATTAAATTTTTATTGTAATTCATTGTTCAATTGCAAGTTGTGCAAAGTAAATTAAGTCCGTTGGTATGCAGTGTACCAGCCGGATACTGCTTCACTTGTTCGCTCAAAGATGTGCTTTTCATAGCATTTAAACTTCCATCCATGTTCACTTCCTTTGCTCCGACTCTCCCCATATTGGATCAATGAATTATTATATAAATGTCTCAATTTGAAACACAATTTTTCAATTAGTCACTTGACCATGGTGTTGAAGTGCTTGCCAGCAACCCTGGAGGATAACCATTGAAATACAAGTTTAAATTCCTGCAGGTCACATGATGGACACAAACTGGTGGTCCTGACAATGGGCACAACTGAGTGTGCTCAACAATGCAATTCAATAAGAATGAAAGATTGAATCAGTTTATTTATGGAAGTGCATAATTTTGTACTCATTGCACTCCTTTTTCTCCGTCAACTAATTATACAACAACTGTCAATTTTAATAATCTTTTTTCTGGGGTGTGTCCATTAAGAAACTTGAGACAGAAGACAGCATTACCTGAGGCTCCATAGCTCAGTGGTTAGAGCACTGGTCTTGTAAACCAGGGGTCGTGAGTTCAATTCTCACTGGAGCCTACTGGTTAACGGCAAGCTTTTGCACAAAGTGGTTATATTTACCCTTGTACATGGGCCATGTATGAACAAAAATGCAATGCTCCATTGCTCACGGGTTCACAGCATTGGTCCTCAAGAAGTTCCTCCGACTCTCACCATATTGAATCAATGAATTATTGTATAAATGTCTCAATTTGAAACACAATTTTACGATTAGTCACTTGACCATGGCGTTGAAGTGCCTGACAGCACCCCTGGAGAATAACCATTGAAATACAAGTTTAAATTCCTGCAGGTCACATGATGGACACAACCTGGTGGTCCTGACTATGGGCACAACTGAGTGAGCTCGACAATGCAATCCAAGAAGAATGACTGATTGAATCAGTTTATTCATGGTGTGCATAATTTTGTACTCACTGCACTCCTTTTTCTCCGTCACCTAATTATGCAACAACTGTCAATTTTAATAATCTTTTTTCTGGGGTGTGTCCATTAAGAAACTTGAGACAGAAGACAGCATTACCTGAGGCTCCATAGCTCAGTGGTTAGAGCACTGGTCTTGTAAACCAGGGGTCGTGAGTTCAATTCTCACTGGAGCCTACTGGTTAACGGCAAGCTTTTGCACAAAGTGGTTATATTTACCCTTGTACATGGGCCATGTATGAACAAAAATGCAATGCTCCATTGCTCACGGGTTCACAGCATTGGTCCTCAAGAAGTTCCTCCGACTCTCACCATATTGAATCAATGAATTATTGTATAAATGTCTCAATTTGAAACACAATTTTACGATTAGTCACTTGACCATGGCGTTGAAGTGCCTGACAGCACCCCTGGAGAATAACCATTGAAATACAAGTTTAAATTCCTGCAGGTCACATGATGGACACAACCTGGTGGTCCTGACTATGGGCACAACTGAGTGAGCTCGACAATGCAATCCAAGAAGAATGACTGATTGAATCAGTTTATTCATGGTGTGCATAATTTTGTACTCATTGCACTCCTTTTTCTCTGTCACCTAATTATGCAACAACTGTCAATTTTAATAATCTTTTTTCTGGGGTGTGTCCTTTAAGGAACTTGAGACAGAAGTCAACATTGCCTGAGGCTCCATAGCTCAGTGGTTAGAGCACTGGTCTTGTAAACCAGGGGTCGTGAGTTCAATTCTCACTGGAGCCTACCGGTTAACGCCAAGCTTTTTCACAGAGTGGTTATATGTACCCTTGTACATGGGCCATGTATGAACAAAAATGCAATGCTCCATTGCTCACGGGTTCACAGCATTGGTCCTCAAGAAGTTCCTCCGACTCTCACCATATTGAATCAATGAATTATTGTATAAATGTCTCAATTTGAAACACAATTTTACGATTAATCACTTGACCGTGGCGTTGAAGTGCCTGACAGCACCCCTGGAGAATAACCATTGAAATACAAGTTTAAATTCCTGCAGGTCACATGATGGACACAACCTGGTGGTCCTGACTATGGGCACAACTGACTGAGCTCGTCAATGCAATTCAAGAAGAATGACTGATTGAATCAGTTTATTCATGGTGTGCATAATTTTGTACTCATTGCACTCCTTTTTCTCCGTCACCTAATTATGCAACAACTGTCAAATTTAATAATCTTTTTTCTGGGGTGTGTCCTTTAAGAAACTTGAGACAGAAGACAGTATTTCCTGAGGCTCCATAGCTCAGTGGTTAGAGCACTGGTCTTGTAAACCAGGGGTCGTGAGTTCAATTCTCACTGGAGCCTATCGGTTAACGCCAAACTTTTTCACAGAGTGGTTATATGTACCCTTGTACATGGGCCAGGTATGAACAAAAATGCAATGGTCCATTGCTTACGGGTTCACAGCATTGGTCCTCAAGCAGTTCCTCCGACTCTCACCATATTGAATCAATGAATTATTGTATAAATGTCTCAATTTGAAACACAATTTTACGATTAGTCACTTGACCGTGGCGTTGATGTGCCTGACAGCACCCCTGGAGAATAACCATTGAAATACAAGTTTAAATTCCTGCAGGTCACATGATGGACACAACCTGGTGGTCCTGACTATGGGCACAACTGACTGAGCTCGTCAATGCAATTCAAGAAGAATGACTGATTGAATCAGTTTATTCATGGTGTGCATAATTTTGTACTCATTGCGCTCCTTTTTCTCCGTCACCTAATTATGCAACAACTGTCAATTTTAATAATCTTTTTTCTGGGGTGTGTCCTTTAAGAAACTTGAGACAGAAGACAGCATTACCTGAGGCTTCATAGCTCAGTGGTTAGAGCACTGGTCTAGTAAACCAGGGGTCGTGAGTTCAATTATCACTGGAGCCTACAGGTTAACGCCAAGTTTTTGAACAAAGTGGTTATATGTACCCTTGTACATGGGCCATGTATGAACCAACATACAATGCTCCATTGCTCACAAGTTCACAGCATTGGTCCTCAGGAAGTGCATGTCTTGCCATTGCCTTCAGGTGCCAGAAAAATCATTTGTCGGATTGATGTTCGAATCCAGGACCTTAACCCCTTCACGTAGATGCAAAGTGTTGTCAATTCTCACCTATTTAGGGGGTTGTTCTATATAAGGCTTTATAACTCCAGGTGTGAGCACCACAGAAACTAGGAATATTGCTTCTTTAAAGCAAGAGAGTCATACCATTTACAATACTAACTTAGATTAATAGGTCAAAATAAAGTGCCACAAATGCAAATAAATCTTGGCAGAAATGCAAAACAACATTGTTTTTCTTTTTTGTTTGTGATGAAATACTGAGAACTATACATTTCAAACAGGTAAAACTATAGATTTCCTGGATTGTACCCTCCTTGTACACAAGTCTACCAAATCTGAGGGTGATATGCAGAACTAGGAAAGATCTATTCTGCAAAATTTAAGCAGTGTACCCTCTTGTCCCTTAGTTTCTCCAATTCTATCCAAAATGGGTAAATTGTGCACTGCTGTGAATCAGCAAGCATCAAACGATTGTCCAAGACAATAAATGACCATTGAATCTGGAAAGGGACATCTCTATGAGTGGAACCAATGTCAGGATTGTATATTTATTGCACATTTAGCTGAAGATATTGACAGTAGAATAACATTGTATAATTGAACAATAATTTTACTGTTTTATTTTGCTATTGAGTGAGCAGAGCTTTTCATGGCTGTATTGGAATACATTCAGGCTATCTATCTATCTATCTATCTATCGATTAAATTTTTATTGTAATTCATTGTTCAATTGCAAGTTGTGCAAAGTAAATTAAGTCCGTTGGTATGCAGTGTACCAGCCGGATACTGCTTCACTTGTTCGCTCAAAGATGTGCTTTTCATAGCATTTAAACTTCCATCCATGTTCACTTCCTTTGCTCCGACTCTCCCCATATTGGATCAATGAATTATTATATAAATGTCTCAATTTGAAACACAATTTTTCAATTAGTCACTTGACCATGGTGTTGAAGTGCTTGCCAGCAACCCTGGAGGATAACCATTGAAATACAAGTTTAAATTCCTGCAGGTCACATGATGGACACAAACTGGTGGTCCTGACAATGGGCACAACTGAGTGTGCTCAACAATGCAATTCAATAAGAATGAAAGATTGAATCAGTTTATTTATGGAAGTGCATAATTTTGTACTCATTGCACTCCTTTTTCTCCGTCAACTAATTATACAACAACTGTCAATTTTAATAATCTTTTTTCTGGGGTGTGTCCATTAAGAAACTTGAGACAGAAGACAGCATTACCTGAGGCTCCATAGCTCAGTGGTTAGAGCACTGGTCTTGTAAACCAGGGGTCGTGAGTTCAATTCTCACTGGAGCCTACTGGTTAACGGCAAGCTTTTGCACAAAGTGGTTATATTTACCCTTGTACATGGGCCATGTATGAACAAAAATGCAATGCTCCATTGCTCACGGGTTCACAGCATTGGTCCTCAAGAAGTTCCTCCGACTCTCACCATATTGAATCAATGAATTATTGTATAAATGTCTCAATTTGAAACACAATTTTACGATTAGTCACTTGACCATGGCGTTGAAGTGCCTGACAGCACCCCTGGAGAATAACCATTGAAATACAAGTTTAAATTCCTGCAGGTCACATGATGGACACAACCTGGTGGTCCTGACTATGGGCACAACTGAGTGAGCTCGACAATGCAATCCAAGAAGAATGACTGATTGAATCAGTTTATTCATGGTGTGCATAATTTTGTACTCACTGCACTCCTTTTTCTCCGTCACCTAATTATGCAACAACTGTCAATTTTAATAATCTTTTTTCTGGGGTGTGTCCATTAAGAAACTTGAGACAGAAGACAGCATTACCTGAGGCTCCATAGCTCAGTGGTTAGAGCACTGGTCTTGTAAACCAGGGGTCGTGAGTTCAATTCTCACTGGAGCCTACTGGTTAACGGCAAGCTTTTGCACAAAGTGGTTATATTTACCCTTGTACATGGGCCATGTATGAACAAAAATGCAATGCTCCATTGCTCACGGGTTCACAGCATTGGTCCTCAAGAAGTTCCTCCGACTCTCACCATATTGAATCAATGAATTATTGTATAAATGTCTCAATTTGAAACACAATTTTACGATTAGTCACTTGACCATGGCGTTGAAGTGCCTGACAGCACCCCTGGAGAATAACCATTGAAATACAAGTTTAAATTCCTGCAGGTCACATGATGGACACAACCTGGTGGTCCTGACTATGGGCACAACTGAGTGAGCTCGACAATGCAATCCAAGAAGAATGACTGATTGAATCAGTTTATTCATGGTGTGCATAATTTTGTACTCATTGCACTCCTTTTTCTCTGTCACCTAATTATGCAACAACTGTCAATTTTAATAATCTTTTTTCTGGGGTGTGTCCTTTAAGGAACTTGAGACAGAAGTCAACATTGCCTGAGGCTCCATAGCTCAGTGGTTAGAGCACTGGTCTTGTAAACCAGGGGTCGTGAGTTCAATTCTCACTGGAGCCTACCGGTTAACGCCAAGCTTTTTCACAGAGTGGTTATATGTACCCTTGTACATGGGCCATGTATGAACAAAAATGCAATGCTCCATTGCTCACGGGTTCACAGCATTGGTCCTCAAGAAGTTCCTCCGACTCTCACCATATTGAATCAATGAATTATTGTATAAATGTCTCAATTTGAAACACAATTTTACGATTAATCACTTGACCGTGGCGTTGAAGTGCCTGACAGCACCCCTGGAGAATAACCATTGAAATACAAGTTTAAATTCCTGCAGGTCACATGATGGACACAACCTGGTGGTCCTGACTATGGGCACAACTGACTGAGCTCGTCAATGCAATTCAAGAAGAATGACTGATTGAATCAGTTTATTCATGGTGTGCATAATTTTGTACTCATTGCACTCCTTTTTCTCCGTCACCTAATTATGCAACAACTGTCAAATTTAATAATCTTTTTTCTGGGGTGTGTCCTTTAAGAAACTTGAGACAGAAGACAGTATTTCCTGAGGCTCCATAGCTCAGTGGTTAGAGCACTGGTCTTGTAAACCAGGGGTCGTGAGTTCAATTCTCACTGGAGCCTATCGGTTAACGCCAAACTTTTTCACAGAGTGGTTATATGTACCCTTGTACATGGGCCAGGTATGAACAAAAATGCAATGGTCCATTGCTTACGGGTTCACAGCATTGGTCCTCAAGCAGTTCCTCCGACTCTCACCATATTGAATCAATGAATTATTGTATAAATGTCTCAATTTGAAACACAATTTTACGATTAGTCACTTGACCGTGGCGTTGATGTGCCTGACAGCACCCCTGGAGAATAACCATTGAAATACAAGTTTAAATTCCTGCAGGTCACATGATGGACACAACCTGGTGGTCCTGACTATGGGCACAACTGACTGAGCTCGTCAATGCAATTCAAGAAGAATGACTGATTGAATCAGTTTATTCATGGTGTGCATAATTTTGTACTCATTGCACTCCTTTTTCTCCGTCACCTAATTATGCAACAACTGTCAATTTTAATAATCTTTTTTTCTGGGGTGTGTCCTTTAAGAAACTTGAGACAGAAAACAGCATTACCTGAGGCTCCATAGCTCAGTGGTTAGAGCACTGGTCTTGTAAACCAGGGGTCGTGAGTTCAATTCTCACTGGAGCCTATCGGTTAACGCCAAACTTTTTCACAGAGTGGTTATATGTACCCTTGTACATGGGCCAGGTATGAACAAAAATGCAATGCTCCATTGCTCACGGGTTCACAGCATTGGTCCTCAGGAAGTGCATGTCTTGCCATTGCCTTCAGGTGCCAGAAAAATCATTTGTCGGATTGATGTTCGAATCCAGGACCTTAACCCCTTCACGTAGATGCAAAGTGTTGTCAATTCTCACCTATTTAGGGGGTTGTTCTATATAAGGCTTTATAACTCCAGGTGTGAGCACCACAGAAACTAGGAATATTGCTTCTTTAAAGCAAGAGAGTCATACCATTTACAATACTAACTTAGATTAATAGGTCAAAATAAAGTGCCACAAATGCAAATAAATCTTGGCAGAAATGCAAAACAACATTGTTTTTCTTTTTTGTTTGTGATGAAATACTGAGAACTATACATTTCAAACAGGTAAAACTATAGATTTCCTGGATTGTACCCTCCTTGTACACAAGTCTACCAAATCTGAGGGTGATATGCAGAACTAGGAAAGATCTATTCTGCAAAATTTAAGCAGTGTACCCTCTTGTCCCTTAGTTTCTCCAATTCTATCCAAAATGGGTAAATTGTGCACTGCTGTGAATCAGCAAGCATCAAACGATTGTCCAAGACAATAAATGACCATTGAATCTGGAAAGGGACATCTCTATGAGTGGAACCAATGTCAGGATTGTATATTTATTGCACATTTAGCTGAAGATATTGACAGTAGAATAACATTGTATAATTGAACAATAATTTTACTGTTTTATTTTGCTATTGAGTGAGCAGAGCTTTTCATGGCTGTATTGGAATACATTCAGGCTATCTATCTATCTATCTATCTATCGATTAAATTTTTATTGTAATTCATTGTTCAATTGCAAGTTGTGCAAAGTAAATTAAGTCCGTTGGTATGCAGTGTACCAGCCGGATACTGCTTCACTTGTTCGCTCAAAGATGTGCTTTTCATAGCATTTAAACTTCCATCCATGTTCACTTCCTTTGCTCCGACTCTCCCCATATTGGATCAATGAATTATTATATAAATGTCTCAATTTGAAACACAATTTTTCAATTAGTCACTTGACCATGGTGTTGAAGTGCTTGCCAGCAACCCTGGAGGATAACCATTGAAATACAAGTTTAAATTCCTGCAGGTCACATGATGGACACAAACTGGTGGTCCTGACAATGGGCACAACTGAGTGTGCTCAACAATGCAATTCAATAAGAATGAAAGATTGAATCAGTTTATTTATGGAAGTGCATAATTTTGTACTCATTGCACTCCTTTTTCTCCGTCAACTAATTATGCAACAACTGTCAATTTTAATAATCTTTTTTCTGGGGTGTGTCCATTAAGAAACTTGAGACAGAAGACAGCATTACCTGAGGCTCCATAGCTCAGTAGTTAGAGCACTGGTCTTGTAAACCAGGGGTCGTGAGTTCAATTCTCACTGGAGCCTACTGGTTAACGGCAAGCTTTTGCACAAAGTGGTTATATTTACCCTTGTACATGGGCCATGTATGAACAAAAATGCAATGCTCCATTGCTCACGGGTTCACAGCATTGGTCCTCAAGAAGTTCCTCCGACTCTCACCATATTGAATCAATGAATTATTGTATAAATGTCTCAATTTGAAACACAATTTTACGATTAATCACTTGACCGTGGCGTTGAAGTGCCTGACAGCACCCCTGGAGAATAACCATTGAAATACAAGTTTAAATTCCTGCAGGTCACATGATGGACACAACCTGGTGGTCCTGACTATGGGCACAACTGACTGAGCTCGTCAATGCAATTCAAGAAGAATGACTGATTGAATCAGTTTATTCATGGTGTGCATAATTTTGTACTCATTGCACTCCTTTTTCTCCGTCACCTAATTATGCAACAACTGTCAATTTTAATAATCTTTTTTCTGGGGTGTGTCCTTTAAGAAACTTGAGACAGAAGACAGCATTACCTGAGGCTCCATAGCTCTGTGGTTAGAGCACTGGTCTAGTAAACCAGGGGTCGTGAGTTCAATTCTCACTGGAGCCTACAGGTTAAAGCCAAGCTTTTGCACAAAGTGGTTATATGTACCCTTGTACATGGGCCATGTATGAACGAACATGCAATGCTCCATTGCTCACAAGTTCACAGCATTGGTCCTCAGGAAGTGCATGTCTTGCCATTGCCTTCAGGTGCCAGAAAAATCATTTGTCGGATTGATGTTCGAATCCAGGACCTTAACCCCTTCACGCAGATGCAAAATGTTGTCAATTCTCACCTATTTAGGGGGTTGTTCTATATAAGGCTTTATAACTCCAGGTGTGAGCACCACAGAAACTAGGAATATTGCTTCTTTAAAGCAAGAGAGTCGTACCATTTACAATACTAACTTAGATTAATAGGTCAAAATAAAGTGCCACAAATGCAAATAAATCTTGGCAGAAATGCAAAACAACATTGTTTTTCTTTTTTGTTTGTAATGAAATACTGAGAACTATACATTTCAAACAGGTAAAACTATAGATTTCCTGGATTGTACCCTCCTTGTACACAAGTCTACCAAATCTGAGGGTGATTTGCAGAACTAGGAAAGATCTATTGTGCAAAATTTAAGCAGTGTACCCTCTTGTCCCTTAGTTTCTCCAAATCTATCCAAAATGGGTAAATTGTGCACTGCTGTGAATCAGCAAGCATCAAACGATTGTCCAAGACAATAAATGACCATTGAATCTGGAAAGGGACATCTCTATGAGTGGAACCAATGGCAGGATTGTATATTTATTGCACATTTAGCTGAAGATATTGAAAGTAGAATAACATGGTATAATTGCACAACAATTTTACTGTTTTATTTTGCTATTGAGTGAGCAGAGCTTTTCATGGCTGTATTGGAATACATTCAGCCTATCTATCTATCTATCGATTACATTTTTATTGTAATTCATTGTTCAATTGCAAGTTGTGCAAAGTAAATTAAGTCCGTTGGTATGCAGTGTACCAGCCGGATACTGCTTCACTTGTTCGCTCAAAGATGTGCTTTTCATAGCATTTAAACTTCCATCCATGTTCACTTCCGTTGCTCCGACTCTCCCCATATTGGATCAATGAATTATTATATAAATGTCTCAATTTGAAACACAATTTTACAATTAGTCACTTGACCGTGGTGTTGAAGTGCCTGACAGCAACCCTGGAGGATAACCATTGAAATACAAGTTTAAATTCCTGCAGGTCACATGATGGACACAAACTGGTGGTCCTGACAATGGGCACAACTGAGTGTGCTCGATAATGCAATTCAATTAGAATGAAAGATTGAATCAGTTTATTTATGGAAGTGCATAATTTTGTACTCATTGCACTCCTTTTTCTCCGTCACCTAATTATGCAACAACTGTCAATTTTAATAATCTTTTTTCTGGGGTGTGTCCTTTAAGGAACTTGAGACAGAAGTCAACATTGCCTGAGGCTCCATAGCTCAGTGGTTAGAGTGGTTATATGTACACTTGTACATGGGCCATGTATGAACGAACATGCAATGCTCCATTGCTCACAAGTTCACAGCATTGGTCCTCAGGAAGTGCATGTCTTGCCATTGCCTTCAGGTGCCAGAAAAATCATTTGTCGGATTGATGTTCGAATCCAGGACCTTAACCCCTTCACGCAGATGCAAAATGTTGTCAATTCTCACCTATTTAGGGGGTTGTTCTATATAAGGCTTTATAACTCCAGGTGTGAGCACCACAGAAACTAGGAATATTGCTTCTTTAAAGCAAGAGAGTCGTACCCTTTACAATACTAACTTAGATTAATAGGTCAAAATAAAGTGCCACAAATGCAAATAAATCTTGGCAGAAATGCAAAACAACATTGTTTTTCTTTTTTGTTTGTAATGAAATACTGAGAACTATACATTTCAAACAGGTAAAACTATAGATTTCCTGGATTGTACCCTCCTTGTACACAAGTCTACCAAATCTGAGGGTGATATGCAGAACTAGGAAAGATCTATTGTGCAAAATTTAAGCAGTGTACCCTCTTGTCCCTTAGTTTCTCCAAATCTATCCAAAATGGGTAAATTGTGCACTGCTGTGAATCAGCAAGCATCAAACGATTGTCCAAGACAATAAATGACCATTGAATCTGGAAAGGGACATCTCTATGAGTGGAACCAATGGCAGGATTGTATATTTATTGCACATTTAGCTGAAGATATTGAAAGTAGAATAACATGGTATAATTGCACAATAATTTTACTGTTTTATTTTGCTATTGAGTGAGCAGAGCTTTTCATGGCTGTATTGGAATACATTCAGGCTATCTATCTATCTATCTATCGATTAAATTTTTATTGTAATTCATTGTTCAATTGCAAGTTGTGCAAAGTAAATTAAGTCCGTTGGTATGCAGTGTACCAGCCGGATACTGCTTCACTTGTTTGCTCAAAGATGTGCTTTTCATAGCATTTAAACTTCCATCCATGTTCACTTCCTTTGCTCCGACTCTCCCCATATTGGATCAATGAATTATTATATAAATGTCTCAATTTGAAACACAATTTTACAATTAGTCACTTGACCGTGGTGTTGAAGTGCCTGACGGCAACCCTGGAGGATAACCATTGAAATACAAGTTTAAATTCCTGCAGGTCACATGATGGACACAAACTGGTGGTCCTGACTATGGGCACAACTGAGTGAGCTCGTCAATGCAATTCAAGAAGAATGACTGATTGAATCAGTTTATTCATGGTGTGCATAATTTTGTACTCATTGCACTCCTTTTTCTCCGTCAACTAATTATGCAACAACTGTCAATTTTAATAATCTTTTTTCTGGGGTGTGTCCTTTAAGAAACTTGAGACAGAAGACAGCATTACCTGAGGCTCCATAGCTCAGTGGTTAGAGCACTGGTCTAGTAAACCAGGGGTCGTGAGTTCAATTCTCACTGGAGCCTACTGTTTAATGCCAAGCTTTTGCACAAAGTGGTTATATGTACCCTTGTACATGGGCCATGTATCAACAAAAATGCAATGCTCCATTGCTCACGGGTTCACAGCATTGGTCCTCAAGAAGTTCCTCCGACTCTCACCATATTGAATCAATGAATTATTGTATAAATGTCTCAATTTGAAACACAATTTTACGATTAGTCACTTGACCGTGGCGTTGAAGTGCCTGACAGCACCCCTGGAGAATAACCATTGAAATACAAGTTTAAATTCCTGCAGGTCACATGATGGACACAACCTGGTGGTCCTGACTATGGACACAACTGAGTGAGCTCGACAATGCAATCCAAGAAGAATGACTGATTGAATCAGTTTATTCATGGTGTGCATAATTTTGTACTCATTGCACTCCTTTTTCTCCGTTACCTAATTATGCAACAACTGTCAATTTTAATAATCTTTTTTCTGGGGTGTGTCCTTTAAGGAACTTGAGACAGAAGTCAACATTGCCTGAGGCTCCATAGCTCAGTGGTTAGAGTGGTTATATGTACACTTGTACATGGGCCATGTATGAACGAACATGCAATGCTCCATTGCTCACAAGTTCACAGCATTGGTCCTCAGGAAGTGCATGTCTTGCCATTGCCTTCAGGTGCCAGAAAAATCATTTGTCGGATTGATGTTCGAATCCAGGACCTTAACCCCTTCACGCAGATGCAAAATGTTGTCAATTCTCACCTATTTAGGGGGTTGTTCTATATAAGGCTTTATAACTCCAGGTGTGAGCACCACAGAAACTAGGAATATTGCTTCTTTAAAGCAAGAGAGTCGTACCCTTTACAATACTAACTTAGATTAATAGGTCAAAATAAAGTGCCACAAATGCAAATAAATCTTGGCAGAAATGCAAAACAACATTGTTTTTCTTTTTTGTTTGTAATGAAATACTGAGAACTATACATTTCAAACAGGTAAAACTATAGATTTCCTGGATTGTACCCTCCTTGTACACAAGTCTACCAAATCTGAGGGTGATTTGCAGAACTAGGAAAGATCTATTGTGCAAAATTTAAGCAGTGTACCCTCTTGTCCCTTAGTTTCTCCAAATCTATCCAAAATGGGTAAATTGTGCACTGCTGTGAATCAGCAAGCATCAAACGATTGTCCAAGACAATAAATGACCATTGAATCTGGAAAGGGACATCTCTATGAGTGGAACCAATGGCAGGATTGTATATTTATTGCACATTTAGCTGAAGATATTGAAAGTAGAATAACATGGTATAATTGCACAACAATTTTACTGTTTTATTTTGCTATTGAGTGAGCAGAGCTTTTCATGGCTGTATTGGAATACATTCAGGCTATCTATCTATCTATCTATCTATCCATTACATTTTTATTGTAATTCATTGTTCAATTGCAAGTTGTGCAAAGTAAATTAAGTCCGTTGGTATGCAGTGTACCAGCCGGATACTGCTTCACTTGTTTGCTCAAAGATGTGCTTTTCATAGCATTTAAACTTCCATCCATGTTCACTTCCTTTGCTCCGACTCTCCCCATATTGGATCAATGAATTATTATATAAATGTCTCAATTTGAAACACAATTTTACGATTAATCACTTGACCGTGGCGTTGAAGTGCCTGACAGCACCCCTGGAGAATAACCATTGAAATACAAGTTTAAATTCCTGCAGGTCACATGATGGACACAACCTGGTGGTCCTGACTATGGGCACAACTGAGTGAGCTCGTCAATGCAATTCAAGAAGAATGACTGATTGAATCAGTTTATTCATGGTGTGCATAATTTTGTACTCATTGCACTCCTTTTTCTCCGTCACCTAATTATGCAACAACTGTCAATTTTAATAATCTTTTTTCTGGGGTGTGTCCTTTAAGAAACTTGAGACAGAAGACAGCATTACCTGAGGCTCCATAGCTCAGTGGTTAGAGCACTGGTCTAGTAAACCAGGGGTCGTGAGTTCAATTCTCACTGGAGCCTACCGTTTAATGCCAAGCTTTTGCACAAAGTGGTTATATGTACCCTTGTACATGGGCCATGTATCAACAAAAATGCAATGCTCCATTGCTCACGGGTTCACAGCATTGGTCCTCAAGAAGTTCCTCCGACTCTCACCATATTGAATCAATGAATTATTGTATAAATGTCTCAATTTGAAACACAATTTTACGATTAGTCACTTGACCGTGGCGTTGAAGTGCCTGACAGCACCCCTGGAGAATAACCATTGAAATACAAGTTTAAATTCCTGCAGGTCACATGATGGACACAACCTGGTGGTCCTGACTATGGACACAACTGAGTGAGCTCGACAATGCAATCCAAGAAGAATGACTGATTGAATCAGTTTATTCATGGTGTGCATAATTTTGTACTCATTGCACTCCTTTTTCTCCGTTACCTAATTATGCAACAACTGTCAATTTTAATAATCTTTTTTCTGGGGTGTGTCCTTTAAGGAACTTGAGACAGAAGTCAACATTGCCTGAGGCTCCATAGCTCAGTGGTTAGAGCACTGGTCTAGTAAACCAGGGGTCGTGAGTTCAATTCTCACTGGAGCCTACAGGTTAACGCCAAGCTTTTGCACAGAGTGGTTATATGTACCCATGTACATGGGCCATATATGAACGAACATGCAATGCTCCATTGCTCACAAGTTCACAGCATTGGTCCTCAGGAAGTGCATGTCTTGCCATTGCCTTCAGGTGCCAGAAAAATCATTTGTCGGATTGATGTTCGAATCCAGGACCTTAACCCCTTCACGCAGATGCAAAATGTTGTCAATTCTCACCTATTTAGGGGGTTGTTCTATATAAGGCTTTATAACTCCAGGTGTGAGCACCACAGAAACTAGGAATATTGCTTCTTTAAAGCAAGAGAGTCGTACCCTTTACAATACTAACTTAGATTAATAGGTCAAAATAAAGTGCCACAAATGCAAATAAATCTTGGCAGAAATGCAAAACAACATTGTTTTTCTTTTTTGTTTGTAATGGAATACTGAGAACTATACATTTCAAACAGGTAAAACTATAGATTTCCTGGATTGTACCCTCCTTGTACACAAGTCTACCAAATCTGAGGGTGATTTGCAGAACTAGGAAAGATCTATTGTGCAAAATTTAAGCAGTGTACCCTCTTGTCCCTTAGTTTCTCCAAATCTATCCAAAATGGGTAAATTGTGCACTGCTGTGAATCAGCAAGCATCAAACGATTGTCCAAGACAATAAATGACCATTGAATCTGGAAAGGGACATCTCTATGAGTGGAACCAATGGCAGGATTGTATATTTATTGCACATTTAGCTGAAGATATTGAAAGTAGAATAACATGGTATAATTGCACAACAATTTTACTGTTTTATTTTGCTATTGAGTGAGCAGAGCTTTTCATGGCTGTATTGGAATACATTCAGCCTATCTATCTATCTATCGATTACATTTTTATTGTAATTCATTGTTCAATTGCAAGTTGTGCAAAGTAAATTAAGTCCGTTGGTATGCAGTGTACCAGCCGGATACTGCTTCACTTGTTCGCTCAAAGATGTGCTTTTCATAGCATTTAAACTTCCATCCATGTTCACTTCCGTTGCTCCGACTCTCCCCATATTGGATCAATGAATTATTATATAAATGTCTCAATTTGAAACACAATTTTACAATTAGTCACTTGACCGTGGTGTTGAAGTGCCTGACAGCAACCCTGGAGGATAACCATTGAAATACAAGTTTAAATTCCTGCAGGTCACATGATGGACACAAACTGGTGGTCCTGACAATGGGCACAACTGAGTGTGCTCGATAATGCAATTCAATTAGAATGAAAGATTGAATCAGTTTATTTATGGAAGTGCATAATTTTGTACTCATTGCACTCCTTTTTCTCCGTCGCCTAATTATGCAACAACTGTCAATTTTAATAATCTTTTTTCTGGGGTGTGTCCTTTAAGAAACTTGAGACAGAAGACAGCATTACCTGAGGCTCCATAGCTCAGTGGTTAGAGCACTGGTCTAGTAAACCAGGGGTCGTGAGTTCAATTCTCACTGGAGCCTACCGGTTAACGCCAAACTTTTTCAGAGTGGTTATATGTACCCTTGTACATGGGCCATGTATGAACAAAAATGCAATGGTCCATTGCTTACGGGTTCACAGCATTGGTCCTCAAGCAGTTCCTCCGACTCTCACCATATTGAATCAATGAATTATTGTATAAATGTCTCAATTTGAAACACAATTTTACGATTAGTCACTTGACCGTGGCGTTGAAGTGCCTGACAGCACCCCTGGAGAATAACCATTGAAATACAAGTTTAAATTCCTGCAGGTCACATGATGGACACAACCTGGTGGTCCTGACTATGGGCACAACTGAGTGTACTCGACAATGCAATTCAATAAGAATAAAAGATTGAATCAGTTTATTTATGGAATTGCATAATTTTGTACTCATTGCACTCCTTTTTCTCCGTCACCTAATTATGCAACAACTGTCAATTTTAATAATCTTTTTTCTGGGGTGTGTCCTTTAAGGAACTTGAGACAGAAGTCAACATTGCTTGTGGCTCCATAGCTCAGTGGTTAGAGCACTGGTCTCGTAAACCAGGGGTCGTGAGTTCAAATCTCACTGGAGCCTACAGGTTAACGCTGAGTATTTGAACAAAGTGGTTATATGTACCCTTGTACATGGGCCATGTATGAACCAACATACAATGCTCCGTTGCTCACAAGTTCACAGCATTGGTCCTCAGGAAGTGCATGTCTTGCCATTGCCTTCAGGTGCCAGAAAAATCATTTGTCGGATTGATTTTCGAATCCAGGACCTTAACCCCTTCACGCAGATGCAAAATGTTGTCAATTCTCACCTATTTAGGGGGTTGTTCTATTTAAGGCTTTATAACTCCAGGTGTGAGCACCACAGAAACTAGGAATATTGCTTCTTTAAAGCAAGAGAGTCGTACGATTTACAATACTAACTTAGATTAATAGGTCAAAATAAAGTGCCACAAATGCAAATAAATCTCGGCAGAAATGCAAAACAACATTGTTTTTCTTTTTTGTTTGTAATGAAATACTGAGAACTATACATTTCAAACAGGTAAAACTATAGATTTCCTGGATTGTACCCTCCTTCTACACAAGTCTACCAAATCTGAGAGTGATATGCAGAACTAGGAAAGATCTATTGTGCAAAATTTAAGCAGTGTACCCTCTTGTCCCTTAGTTTCTCCAAATCTATCCAAAATGGGTAAATTGTGCACTGCTGTGAATCAGCAAGCATCAAACGATTGTCCAAGACAATAAATGACCATTGAATCTGGAAAGGGACATCTCTATGAGTGGAACCAATGGCAGGATTGTATATTTATTGCACATTTAGCTGAAGATATTGAAAGTAGAATAACATGGTATAATTGCACAACAATTTTACTGTTTTATTTTGCTATTGAGTGAGCAGAGCTTTTCATGGCTTTATTGGAATACATTCAGCCTATCTATCTATCTATCTATCTATCGATTAAATTTTTATTGTAATTCAGTGTTCAATTGCAAGTTGTGCAAAGTAAATTAAGTCCGTTGGTATGCAGTGTACCAGCCGGATACTGCTTCACTTGTTCGCTCAAAGATGTGCTTTTCATAGCATTTAATCTTCCATCCATGTTCACTTCCTTTGCTCCGACTCTCCCCATATTGGATCAATGAATTATTATATAAATGTCTCAATTTGAAACACAATTTTACAATTAGTCACTTGACTGTAGTGTTGAAGTGCCTGACAGCACCCCTGGAGAATAACCATTGAAATACAAGTTTAAATTCCTGCAGGTCACATGATGGACACAACCTGGTGGTCCTGACTATGGGCACAACTGAGTGAGCTCGACAATGCAATTCAAGAAGAATGACTGATTGAATCAGTTTATTCATGGAAGTGCATAATTTTGTACTCATTGCGCTCCTTTTTCTCCGTCACCTAATTATGCAACAATTGTCAATTTTAATAATCTTTTTTCTGGGGTGTGTCCTTTAAGGAACTTGAGACAGAAGACAACATTGCCTGAGGCTCCATAGCTCAGTGGTTAGAGCACTGGTCTCGTAAACCAGGGGTCGTGAGTTCAAATCTCACTGGAGCCTACAGGTTAACGCTGAGTATTTGAACAAAGTGGTTATATGTACCCTTGTACATGGGCCATGTATGAACCAACATACAATGCTCCGTTGCTCACAAGTTCACAGCATTGGTCCTCAGGAAGTGCATGTCTTGCCATTGCCTTCAGGTGCCAGAAAAATCATTTGTCGGATTGATTTTCGAATCCAGGACCTTAACCCCTTCACGCAGATGCAAAATGTTGTCAATTCTCACCTATTTAGGGGGTTGTTCTATTTAAGGCTTTATAACTCCAGGTGTGAGCACCACAGAAACTAGGAATATTGCTTCTTTAAAGCAAGAGAGTCGTACGATTTACAATACTAACTTAGATTAATAGGTCAAAATAAAGTGCCACAAATGCAAATAAATCTCGGCAGAAATGCAAAACAACATTGTTTTTCTTTTTGGTTTGTAATGAAATACTGAGAACTATACATTTCAAACAGGTAAAACTATAGATTTCCTGGATTGTACCCTCCTTCTACACAAGTCTACCAAATCTGAGAGTGATATGCAGAACTAGGAAAGATCTATTGTGCAAAATTTAAGCAGTGTACCCTCTTGTCCCTTAGTTTCTCCAAATCTATCCAAAATGGGTAAATTGTGCACTGCTGTGAATCAGCAAGCATCAAACGATTGTCCAAGACAATAAATGACCATTGAATCTGGAAAGGGACATCTCTATGAGTGGAACCAATGGCAGGATTGTATATTTATTGCACATTTAGCTGAAGATATTGAAAGTAGAATAACATGGTATAATTGCACAACAATTTTACTGTTTTATTTTGCTATTGAGTGAGCAGAGCTTTTCATGGCTTTATTGGAATACATTCAGCCTATCTATCTATCTATCTATCTATCTATCGATTAAATTTTTATTGTAATTCAGTGTTCAATTGCAAGTTGTGCAAAGTAAATTAAGTCCGTTGGTATGCAGTGTACCAGCCGGATACTGCTTCACTTGTTCGCTCAAAGATGTGCTTTTCATAGCATTTAATCTTCCATCCATGTTCACTTCCTTTGCTCCGACTCTCCCCATATTGGATCAATTAATTATTATATAAATGTCTCAATTTGAAACACAATTTTACAATTAGTCACTTGACTGTAGTGTTGAAGTGCCTGACAGCACCCCTGGAGAATAACCATTGAAATACAAGTTTAAATTCCTGCAGGTCACATGATGGACACAACCTGGTGGTCCTGACTATGGGCACAACTGAGTGAGCTCGACAATGCAATTCAAGAAGAATGACTGATTGAATCAGTTTATTCATGGAAGTGCATAATTTTGTACTCATTGCGCTCCTTTTTCTCCGTCACCTAATTATGCAACAATTGTCAATTTTAATAATCTTTTTTCTGGGGTGTGTCCTTTAAGGAACTTGAGACAGAAGACAACACTGCCTGAGGCTCCATAGCTCAGTGGTTAGAGCACTGGTCTCGTAAACCAGGGGTCGTGAGTTCAAATCTCACTGGAGCCTACAGGTTAACGCTGAGTATTTGAACAAAGTGGTTATATGTACACTTGTACATGGGCCATGTATGAACCAACATACAATGTTCCGTTGCTCACAAGTTCACAGCATTGGTCCTCAGGAAGTGCATGTCTTGCCATTGCCTTTAGGTGCCAGAAAAATCATTTGTCGGATTGATTTTCGAATCCAGGACCTTAACCCCTTCACGCAGATGCAAAATGTTGTCAATTCTCACCTATTTAGGGGGTTGTTCTATTTAAGGCTTTATAACTCCAGGTGTGAGCACCACAGAAACTAGGAATATTGCTTCTTTAAAGCAAGAGAGTCGTACGATTTACAATACTAACTTAGATTAATAGGTCAAAATAAAGTGCCACAAATGCAAATAAATCTCGGCAGAAATGCAAAACAACATTGTTTTTCTTTTTTGTTTGTAATGAAATACTGAGAACTATACATTTCAAACAGGTAAAACTATAGATTTCCTGGATTGTACCCTCCTTCTACACAAGTCTACCAAATCTGAGAGTGATATGCAGAACTAGGAAAGATCTATTGTGCAAAATTTAAGCAGTGTACCCTCTTGTCCCTTAGTTTCTCCAAATCTATCCAAAATGGGTAAATTGTGCACTGCTGTGAATCAGCAAGCATCAAACGATTGTCCAAGACAATAAATGACCATTGAATCTGGAAAGGGACATCTCTATGAGTGGAACCAATGGCAGGATTGTATATTTATTGCACATTTAGCTGAAGATATTGAAAGTAGAATAACATGGTATAATTGCACAACAATTTTACTGTTTTATTTTGCTATTGAGTGAGCAGAGCTTTTCATGGCTTTATTGGAATACATTCAGCCTATCTATCTATCTATCTATCTATCTATCTATCGATTAAATTTTTATTGTAATTCAGTGTTCAATTGCAAGTTGTGCAAAGTAAATTAAGTCCGTTGGTATGCAGTGTACCAGCAGGATACTGCTTCACTTGTTCGCTCAAAAATGTGCTTTTCATAGCATTTAATCTTCCATCCATGTTCACTTCCTTTGCTCCGACTCTCCCCATATTGGATCAATGAATTATTATATAATTGTCTCAATTTGAAACACAATTTTACAATTAGTCACTTGACCGTGGCGTTGAAGTGCCTGACAGCACCCCTGGAGAATAACCATTGAAATACAAGTTTAAATTCCTGCAGGTCACATGATGGACACAAACTGGTGGTCCTGATAATGGGCACAACTGAGTGTGCTCGACAATGCAATTCAATAAGAATGAAAGATTGAATCAGTTTATTTATGGAAGTGCATAATTTTGTACTCATTGTATTCCTTTTTCTCCGTCAACTAATTATGCAACAACTGTCAATTTTAATAATCTTTTTTCTGGGGTGTGTCCTTTAAGAAACTTGAGACAGAAGACAGCATTACCTGAGGCTCCATAGCTCAGTGGTTAGAGCACTGGTCTTGTAAACCAGGGGTCGTGAGTTCAATTCTCCCTGGAGCCTACCGGTTAACGCCAAACTTTTTCAGAGTGGTTATATGTACCCTTGTACATGGGCCATGTATGAACAAAAATGCAATGGTCCATTGCTCACGGGTTCACAGCATTGGTCCTCAAGCAGTTCCTCCGACTCTCACCATATTGAATCAATGAATTATTGTATAAATGTCTCAATTTGAAACACAATTTTACGATTAGTCACTTGACCGTGGCGTTGAAGTGCCTGACAGCACCCCTGGAGAATAACCATTGAAATACAAGTTTAAATTCCTGCAGGTCACATGATGGACACAACCTGGTGGTCCTGACTATGGGCACAACTGAGTGTACTCGACAATGCAATTCAATAAGAATAAAAGATTGAATCAGTTTATTTATGGAATTGCATAATTTTGTACTCATTGCACTCCTTTTTCTCCGTCACCTAATTATGCAACAACTGTCAATTTTAATAATCTTTTTTCTGGGGTGTGTCCTTTAAGGAACTTGAGACAGAAGTCAACATTGCCTGTGGCTCCATAGCTCAGTGGTTAGAGCACTGGTCTCGTAAACCAGGGGTCGTGAGTTCAAATCTCACTGGAGCCTACAGGTTAACGCTGAGTATTTGAACAAAGTGGTTATATGTACCCTTGTACATGGGCCATGTATGAACCAACATACAATGCTCCGTTGCTCACAAGTTCACAGCATTGGTCCTCAGGAAGTGCATGTCTTGCCATTGCCTTCAGGTGCCAGAAAAATCATTTGTCGGATTGATTTTCGAATCCAGGACCTTAACCCCTTCACGCAGATGCAAAATGTTGTCAATTCTCACCTATTTAGGGGGTTGTTCTATTTAAGGCTTTATAACTCCAGGTGTGAGCACCACAGAAACTAGGAATATTGCTTCTTTAAAGCAAGAGAGTCGTACGATTTACAATACTAACTTAGATTAATAGGTCAAAATAAAGTGCCACAAATGCAAATAAATCTCGGCAGAAATGCAAAACAACATTGTTTTTCTTTTTTGTTTGTAATGAAATACTGAGAACTATACATTTCAAACAGGTAAAACTATAGATTTCCTGGATTGTACCCTCCTTCTACACAAGTCTACCAAATCTGAGAGTGATATGCAGAACTAGGAAAGATCTATTGTGCAAAATTTAAGCAGTGTACCCTCTTGTCCCTTAGTTTCTCCAAATCTATCCAAAATGGGTAAATTGTGCACTGCTGTGAATCAGCAAGCATCAAACGATTGTCCAAGACAATAAATGACCATTGAATCTGGAAAGGGACATCTCTATGAGTGGAACCAATGGCAGGATTGTATATTTATTGCACATTTAGCTGAAGATATTGAAAGTAGAATAACATGGTATAATTGCACAACAATTTTACTGTTTTATTTTGCTATTGAGTGAGCAGAGCTTTTCATGGCTTTATTGGAATACATTCAGCCTATCTATCTATCTATCTATCTATCTATCTATCTATCGATTAAATTTTTATTGTAATTCAGTGTTCAATTGCAAGTTGTGCAAAGTAAATTAAGTCCGTTGGTATGCAGTGTACCAGCCGGATACTGCTTCACTTGTTCGCTCAAAGATGTGCTTTTCATAGCATTTAATCTTCCATCCATGTTCACTTCCTTTGCTCCGACTCTCCCCATATTGGATCAATGAATTATTATATAAATGTCTCAATTTGAAACACAATTTTACAATTAGTCACTTGACTGTAGTGTTGAAGTGCCTGACAGCACCCCTGGAGAATAACCATTGAAATACAAGTTTAAATTCCTGCAGGTCACATGATGGACACAACCTGGTGGTCCTGACTATGGGCACAACTGAGTGAGCTCGACAATGCAATTCAAGAAGAATGACTGATTGAATCAGTTTATTCATGGAAGTGCATAATTTTGTACTCATTGCGCTCCTTTTTCTCCGTCACCTAATTATGCAACAATTGTCAATTTTAATAATCTTTTTTCTGGGGTGTGTCCTTTAAGGAACTTGAGACAGAAGACAACATTGCCTGAGGCTCCTTAGCTCAGTGGTTAGAGCACTGGTCTCGTAAACCAGGGGTCGTGAGTTCAAATCTCACTGGAGCCTACAGGTTAACGCTGAGTATTTGAACAAAGTGGTTATATGTACCCTTGTACATGGGCCATGTATGAACCAACATACAATGCTCCGTTGCTCACAAGTTCACAGCATTGGTCCTCAGGAAGTGCATGTCTTGCCATTGCCTTCAGGTGCCAGAAAAATCATTTGTCGGATTGATTTTCGAATCCAGGACCTTAACCCCTTCACGCAGATGCAAAATGTTGTCAATTCTCACCTATTTAGGGGGTTGTTCTATTTAAGGCTTTATAACTCCAGGTGTGAGCACCACAGAAACTAGGAATATTGCTTCTTTAAAGCAAGAGAGTCGTACGATTTACAATACTAACTTAGATTAATAGGTCAAAATAAAGTGCCACAAATGCAAATAAATCTCGGCAGAAATGCAAAACAACATTGTTTTTCTTTTTTGTTTGTAATGAAATACTGAGAACTATACATTTCAAACAGGTAAAACTATAGATTTCCTGGATTGTACCCTCCTTCTACACAAGTCTACCAAATCTGAGAGTGATATGCAGAACTAGGAAAGATCTATTGTGCAAAATTTAAGCAGTGTACCCTCTTGTCCCTTAGTTTCTCCAAATCTATCCAAAATGGGTAAATTGTGCACTGCTGTGAATCAGCAAGCATCAAACGATTGTCCAAGACAATAAATGACCATTGAATCTGGAAAGGGACATCTCTATGAGTGGAACCAATGGCAGGATTGTATATTTATTGCACATTTAGCTGAAGATATTGAAAGTAGAATAACATGGTATAATTGCACAACAATTTTACTGTTTTATTTTGCTATTGAGTGAGCAGAGCTTTTCATGGCTTTATTGGAATACATTCAGCCTATCTATCTATCTATCTATCTATCTATCTATCTATCTATCGATTAAATTTTTATTGTAATTCAGTGTTCAATTGCAAGTTGTGCAAAGTAAATTAAGTCCGTTGGTATGCAGTGTACCAGCCGGATACTGCTTCACTTGTTCGCTCAAAGATGTGCTTTTCATAGCATTTAATCTTCCATCCATGTTCACTTCCTTTGCTCCGACTCTCCCCATATTGGATCAATGAATTATTATATAAATGTCTCAATTTGAAACACAATTTTACAATTAGTCACTTGACTGTAGTGTTGAAGTGCCTGACAGCACCCCTGGAGAATAACCATTGAAATACAAGTTTAAATTCCTGCAGGTCACATGATGGACACAACCTGGTGGTCCTGACTATGGGCACAACTGAGTGAGCTCGACAATGCAATTCAAGAAGAATGACTGATTGAATCAGTTTATTCATGGAAGTGCATAATTTTGTACTCATTGCGCTCCTTTTTCTCCGTCACCTAATTATGCAACAATTGTCAATTTTAATAATCTTTTTTCTGGGGTGTGTCCTTTAAGGAACTTGAGACAGAAGACAACATTGCCTGAGGCTCCATAGCTCAGTGGTTAGAGCACTGGTCTCGTAAACCAGGGGTCGTGAGTTCAAATCTCACTGGAGCCTACAGGTTAACGCTGAGTATTTGAACAAAGTGGTTATATGTACACTTGTACATGGGCCATGTATGAACCAACATACAATGCTCCGTTGCTCACAAGTTCACAGCATTGGTCCTCAGGAAGTGCATGTCTTGCCATTGCCTTCAGGTGCCAGAAAAATCATTTGTCGGATTGATTTTCGAATCCAGGACCTTAACCCCTTCACACAGATGCAAAATGTTGTCAATTCTCACCTATTTAGGGGGTTGTTCTATTTAAGGCTTTATAACTCCAGGTGTGAGCACCACAGAAACTAGGAATATTGCTTCTTTAAAGCAAGAGAGTCGTACGATTTACAATACTAACTTAGATTAATAGGTCAAAATAAAGTGCCACAAATGCAAATAAATCTCGGCAGAAATGCAAAACAACATTGTTTTTCTTTTTTGTTTGTAATGAAATACTGAGAACTATACATTTCAAACAGGTAAAACTATAGATTTCCTGGATTGTACCCTCCTTCTACACAAGTCTACCAAATCTGAGAGTGATATGCAGAACTAGGAAAGATCTATTGTGCAAAATTTAAGCAGTGTACCCTCTTGTCCCTTAGTTTCTCCAAATCTATCCAAAATGGGTAAATTGTGCACTGCTGTGAATCAGCAAGCATCAAACGATTGTCCAAGACAATAAATGACCATTGAATCTGGAAAGGGACATCTCTATGAGTGGAACCAATGGCAGGATTGTATATTTATTGCACATTTAGCTGAAGATATTGAAAGTAGAATAACATGGTATAATTGCACAACAATTTTACTGTTTTATTTTGCTATTGAGTGAGCAGAGCTTTTCATGGCTTTATTGGAATACATTCAGCCTATCTATCTATCTATCTATCTATCTATCTATCTATCTATCTATCTATCTATCGATTAAATTTTTATTGTAATTCAGTTTTCAATTGCAAGTTGTGCAAAGTAAATTAAGTCCGTTGGTATGCAGTGTACCAGCAGGATACTGCTTCACTTGTTCGCTCAAAGATGTGCTCTTCATAGCATTTAATCTTCCATCCATGTTCACTTCCTTTGCTCCGACTCTCCCCATATTGGATCAATGAATTATTATATAATTGTCTCAATTTGAAACACAATTTTACAATTAGTCACTTGACCGTGGCGTTGAAGTGCCTGACAGCACCCCTGGAGAATAACCATTGAAATACAAGTTTAAATTCCTGCAGGTCACATGATGGACACAAACTGGTGGTCCTGATAATGGGCACAACTGAGTGTGCTCGACAATGCAATTCAATAAGAATGAAAGATTGAATCAGTTTATTTATGGAAGTGCATAATTTTGTACTCATTGTATTCCTTTTTCTCCGTCAACTAATTATGCAACAACTGTCAATTTTAATAATCTTTTTTCTGGGGTGTGTCCTTTAAGAAACTTGAGACAGAAGACAGCATTACCTGAGGCTCCATAGCTCAGTGGTTAGAGCACTGGTCTTGTAAACCAGGGGTCGTGAGTTCAATTCTCACTGGAGCCTACCGGTTAACGCCAAACTTTTTCAGAGTGTTTATATGTACCCTTGTACATGGGCCATGTATGAACAAAAATGCAATGGTCCATTGCTCACGGGTTCACAGCATTGGTCCTCAAGCAGTTCCTCCGACTCTCACCATATTGAATCAATGAATTATTGTATAAATGTCTCAATTTGAAAGACAATTTTACGATTAGTCACTTGACCGTGGCGTTGAAGTGCCTGACAGCACCCCTGGAGAATAACCATTGAAATACAAGTTTAAATTCCTGCAGGTCACATGATGGACACAACCTGGTGGTCCTGACTATGGGCACAACTGAGTGTACTCGACAATGCAATTCAATAAGAATAAAAGATTGAATCAGTTTATTTATGGAATTGCATAATTTTGTACTCATTGCACTCCTTTTTCTCCGTCACCTAATTTTGCAACAACTGTCAATTTTAATAATCTTTTTTCTGGGGTGTGTCCTTTAAGGAACTTGAGACAGATGTCAACATTGCCTGTGGCTCCATAGCTCAGTGGTTAGAGCACTGGTCTCGTAAACCAGGGGTCGTGAGTTCAAATCTCACTGGAGCCTACAGGTTAACGCTGAGTATTTGAACAAAGTGGTTATATGTACCCTTGTACATGGGCCATGTATGAACCAACATACAATGCTCCGTTGCTCACAAGTTCACAGCATTGGTCCTCAGGAAGTGCATGTCTTGCCATTGCCTTCAGGTGCCAGAAAAATCATTTGTCGGATTGATTTTCGAATCCAGGACCTTAACCCCTTCACGCAGATGCAAAATGTTGTCAATTCTCACCTATTTAGGGGGTTGTTCTATTTAAGGCTTTATAACTCCAGGTGTGAGCACCACAGAAACTAGGAATATTGCTTCTTTAAAGCAAGAGAGTCGTACGATTTACAATACTAACTTAGATTAATAGGTCAAAATAAAGTGCCACAAATGCAAATAAATCTCGGCAGAAATGCAAAACAACATTGTTTTTCTTTTTTGTTTGTAATGAAATACTGAGAACTATACATTTCAAACAGGTAAAACTATAGATTTCCTGATTGTACCCTCCTTCTACACAAGTCTACCAAATCTGAGAGTGATATGCAGAACTAGGAAAGATCTATTGTGCAAAATTTAAGCAGTGTACCCTCTTGTCCCTTAGTTTCTCCAAATCTATCCAAAATGGGTAAATTGTGCACTGCTGTGAATCAGCAAGCATCAAACGATTGTCCAAGACAATAAATGACCATTGAATCTGGAAAGGGACATCTCTATGAGTGGAACCAATGGCAGGATTGTATATTTATTGCACATTTAGCTGAAGATATTGAAAGTAGAATAACATGGTATAATTGCACAACAATTTTACTGTTTTATTTTGCTATTGAGTGAGCAGAGCTTTTCATGGCTTTATTGGAATACATTCAGCCTATCTATCTATCTATCTATCTATCTATCTATCTATCGATTAAATTTTTATTGTAATTCAGTGTTCAATTGCAAGTTGTGCAAAGTAAATTAAGTCCGTTGGTATGCAGTGTACCAGCCGGATACTGCTTCACTTGTTCGCTCAAAGATGTGCTTTTCATAGCATTTAATCTTCCATCCATGTTCACTTCCTTTGCTCCGACTCTCCCCATATTGGATCAATGAATTATTATATAAATGTCTCAATTTGAAACACAATTTTACAATTAGTCACTTGACTGTAGTGTTGAAGTGCCTGACAGCACCCCTGGAGAATAACCATTGAAATACAAGTTTAAATTCCTGCAGGTCACATGATGGACACAACCTGGTGGTCCTGACTATGGGCACAACTGAGTGAGCTCGACAATGCAATTCAAGAAGAATGACTGATTGAATCAGTTTATTCATGGAAGTGCATAATTTTGTACTCATTGCGCTCCTTTTTCTCCGTCACCTAATTATGCAACAATTGTCAATTTTAATAATCTTTTTTCTGGGGTGTGTCCTTTAAGGAACTTGAGACAGAAGACAACATTGCCTGAGGCTCCATAGCTCAGTGGTTAGAGCACTGGTCTCGTAAACCAGGGGTCGTGAGTTCAAATCTCACTGGAGCCTACAGGTTAACGCTGAGTATTTGAACAAAGTGGTTATATGTACACTTGTACATGGGCCATGTATGAACCAACATACAATGCTCCGTTGCTCACAAGTTCACAGCATTGGTCCTCAGGAAGTGCATGTCTTGCCATTGCCTTCAGGTGCCAGAAAAATCATTTGTCGGATTGATTTTCGAATCCAGGACCTTAACCCCTTCACACAGATGCAAAATGTTGTCAATTCTCACCTATTTAGGGGGTTGTTCTATTTAAGGCTTTATAACTCCAGGTGTGAGCACCACAGAAACTAGGAATATTGCTTCTTTAAAGCAAGAGAGTCGTACGATTTACAATACTAACTTAGATTAATAGGTCAAAATAAAGTGCCACAAATGCAAATAAATCTCGGCAGAAATGCAAAACAACATTGTTTTTCTTTTTTGTTTGTAATGAAATACTGAGAACTATACATTTCAAACAGGTAAAACTATAGATTTCCTGGATTGTACCCCTCCTTCTACACAAGTCTACCAAATCTGAGAGTGATATGCAGAACTAGGAAAGATCTATTGTGCAAAATTTAAGCAGTGTTCCCTCTTGTCCTTAGTTTCTCCAAATCTATCCAAAATGGGTAAATTGTGCACTGCTGTGAATCAGCAAGCATCAAACGATTGTCCAAGACAATAAATGACCATTGAATCTGGAAAGGGACATCTCTATGAGTGGAACCAATGGCAGGATTGTATATTTATTGCACATTTAGCTGAAGATATTGAAAGTAGAATAACATGGTATAATTGCACAACAATTTACTGTTTTATTTTGCTATTGAGTGAGCAGAGCTTTTCATGGCTTTATTGGAATACATTCAGCCTATCTATCTATCTATCTATCTATCTATCTATCTATCTATCTATCTATCTATCGATTAAATTTTTATTGTAATTCAGTTTTCAATTGCAAGTTGTGCAAAGTAAATTAAGTCCGTTGGTATGCAGTGTACCAGCAGGATACTGCTTCACTTGTTCGCTCAAAGATGTGCTCTTCATAGCATTTAATCTTCCATCCATGTTCACTTCCTTTGCTCCGACTCTCCCCATATTGGATCAATGAATTATTATATAATTGTCTCAATTTGAAACACAATTTTACAATTAGTCACTTGACCGTGGCGTTGAAGTGCCTGACAGCACCCCTGGAGAATAACCATTGAAATACAAGTTTAAATTCCTGCAGGTCACATGATGGACACAAACTGGTGGTCCTGATAATGGGCACAACTGAGTGTGCTCGACAATGCAATTCAATAAGAATGAAAGATTGAATCAGTTTATTTATGGAAGTGCATAATTTTGTACTCATTGTATTCCTTTTTCTCCGTCAACTAATTATGCAACAACTGTCAATTTTAATAATCTTTTTTCTGGGGTGTGTCCTTTAAGAAACTTGAGACAGAAGACAGCATTACCTGAGGCTCCATAGCTCAGTGGTTAGAGCACTGGTCTTGTAAACCAGGGGTCGTGAGTTCAATTCTCACTGGAGCCTACCGGTTAACGCCAAACTTTTTCAGAGTGTTTATATGTACCCTTGTACATGGGCCATGTATGAACAAAAATGCAATGGTCCATTGCTCACGGGTTCACAGCATTGGTCCTCAAGCAGTTCCTCCGACTCTCACCATATTGAATCAATGAATTATTGTATAAATGTCTCAATTTGAAAGACAATTTTACGATTAGTCACTTGACCGTGGCGTTGAAGTGCCTGACAGCACCCCTGGAGAATAACCATTGAAATACAAGTTTAAATTCCTGCAGGTCACATGATGGACACAACCTGGTGGTCCTGACTATGGGCACAACTGAGTGTACTCGACAATGCAATTCAATAAGAATAAAAGATTGAATCAGTTTATTTATGGAATTGCATAATTTTGTACTCATTGCACTCCTTTTTCTCCGTCACCTAATTTTGCAACAACTGTCAATTTTAATAATCTTTTTTCTGGGGTGTGTCCTTTAAGGAACTTGAGACAGATGTCAACATTGCCTGTGGCTCCATAGCTCAGTGGTTAGAGCACTGGTCTCGTAAACCAGGGGTCGTGAGTTCAAATCTCACTGGAGCCTACAGGTTAACGCTGAGTATTTGAACAAAGTGGTTATATGTACCCTTGTACATGGGCCATGTATGAACCAACATACAATGCTCCGTTGCTCACAAGTTCACAGCATTGGTCCTCAGGAAGTGCATGTCTTGCCATTGCCTTCAGGTGCCAGAAAAATCATTTGTCGGATTGATTTTCGAATCCAGGACCTTAACCCCTTCACGCAGATGCAAAATGTTGTCAATTCTCACCTATTTAGGGGGTTGTTCTATTTAAGGCTTTATAACTCCAGGTGTGAGCACCACAGAAACTAGGAATATTGCTTCTTTAAAGCAAGAGAGTCGTACGATTTACAATACTAACTTAGATTAATAGGTCAAAATAAAGTGCCACAAATGCAAATAAATCTCGGCAGAAATGCAAAACAACATTGTTTTTCTTTTTTGTTTGTAATGAAATACTGAGAACTATACATTTCAAACAGGTAAAACTATAGATTTCCTGGATTGTACCCTCCTTCTACACAAGTCTACCAAATCTGAGAGTGATATGCAGAACTAGGAAAGATCTATTGTGCAAAATTTAAGCAGTGTACCCTCTTGTCCCTTAGTTTCTCCAAATCTATCCAAAATGGGTAAATTGTGCACTGCTGTGAATCAGCAAGCATCAAACGATTGTCCAAGACAATAAATGACCATTGAATCTGGAAAGGGACATCTCTATGAGTGGAACCAATGGCAGGATTGTATATTTATTGCACATTTAGCTGAAGATATTGAAAGTAGAATAACATGGCATAATTGCACAACAATTTTACTGTTTTATTTTGCTATTGAGTGAGCAGAGCTTTTCATGGCTTTATTGGAATACATTCAGCCTATCTATCTATCTATCTATCTATCGATTAAATTTTTATTGTAATTCAGTGTTCAATTGCAAGTTGTGCAAAGTAAATTAAGTCCGTTGGTATGCAGTGTACCAGCCGGATACTGCTTCACTTGTTCGCTCAAAGATGTGCTTTTCATAGCATTTAATCTTCCATCCATG